>CM062628.1:56531703-56929203 GCA_025617555.3 Puccinia polysora
GAGCCAATAAGTGTGCTCTGAAGCTTGCGCTAGCTCTGTGCCACTTAGGTGCACCCCATTAGGCTCTGACTTGAAAGAGAGAAGAAAACATGGGAAACTGATGATGGGCAAGAAACAAAGGCAGACAAATCAGGATTTGAATGCAGAAGGTGGAAGCCAATACCTCAACAACCACCCTGGCTTCAGACTTACTGGCTGAGTGCACCAAAATTGAGGGTCTTGATTTGCCAGGCAAGAGACAGTTGTGAGAAGGGTTTTGTTAGGAATTTGGCAGGATTAATCTTGGAGTCAATCTTCAAAATTTTGATTTTGCCCCTCTCCACCTCTTCCCTTAGGAAATGAGAGCTTAGATCCATGTGCTTTGTTTTGAAAGTGGCATTTTTGGCCCCATTGAGGCCAGCTTGACAAAGCTGTTGTTTTCCTCATGATCCGGAATTGGTCCTTTGATTGGTTGTTGGAAAATCTCCTCCAAAAGCAACTTTGACCAGAGAACTTCCTCAATAGCTTTGCCAGCTGCTTTATAATCCGCCTTGGTGGTTCAGAGAGTGAACGTTGGCTTCCTGCAAGATTTCAAGCTGAATATTTACCCATTCTACTTAACTTGTTGGAGCTGCAGATTCAGATTCCAAAATAATTAGCCACTTAGCTTCTGTACTGTTACTATTCTGCTACTGTTGTTTTGTTTTTGTTTTTTTTTTATTTTCTCTTTTCTCCTGTTTTTCTTTTCCTTCCTTATTTTCCTGGTTTCTAATTTAACGTAAAATCTATGAGCCCACTCCAGCGCGCCTGCCTTTGTCTCAAAACCCACTCTCACTGCTGATACTCCAATTCTGAAGCAACATAGACCTACCTCTTAGAGGGACAGCCTCAAAAAGCTTGGCAATGACCACAGACTTCAGCTTCTCAACCCAACAAGCTACTCCACCAAATCAGCTCACTCTCTTAACTCCTTAACTCATTAACTCAAGCTTAAACACTCAAAAAGCTTCAGCTCACTCCCTTAACTCATTACCTCCAGCTTACACACTCAACCAGCTTTCCAACACAATCAAATTTCACCTGAATCAGGTCACTTGAAATCAACTCAATTTTCTATTATCTTCTTTTCATTTATCATTCCTTCTATATTATCTATCCACGCCTGTCTAGTTCTTTGAAGGCACCATCTTCACACTTTATATCTCATTTCATCCTCTATCATTCATCATTTTTGTGAAATAAATGTTCTTTTAAGCCTTTCACTCCAACAGATTATGGGTACCAAATCTCAAAAGAACCAGATAGGAAGCTTCTCCTCAGCAGTAATGTCAGAAAGGGAGGACTCCAGATCATCCAAGATCAACATTCCCTTGCTTTCTGATTCAAATTTTCCTACCTGTTGCATCCAAATTAAGAATTAGCTTTGTCACAAGGGCCTGCTTAAGCTGGTCATAGAAGCTCCACCCCAGCCTCTCTCTTCCACCCTCAAGAATAACGGTTTTGAGTCTGCCAACATTATAATCCAACACCTCCCAGACTCTGCATTTGAAGCTGTTGTTAATGCCAAAAACAATGAAAATTGCTTTGCCATCTGGACTGCCATCTTAAATCATTACGCCTCACAATCTTCAAACAATCAAGGCACAATCCAGTTGAATTTTATTCAATCTCAATTCAAAGGAAATCTCAGTGCATATATCAAGCATTTCCAGAAGCTCATGAAAAAACTTACAGTAGTCTTCCTTGAAATGGCACCTGATATCCTGAGCTACTTCAACCTGGTCAAACCACCCAGATCTTTTTACCACATAGTTGACTCACTCGTACTCAATAAAAATTTTCTCCTTAATCCCACCAGCATTCTCAACAAGCTCCATGAAGTAACTCATCTAGAATCTTCACGCTCCAAAATTCACCCTGACAGTGGAACTGATCCCTCTATGGCACTACACAAAACTTGACTGAAGCTTAAACCAAAGCACTCCTGCTCAAATGGTAAGCACAATCCTCAGGCCATGCATCCTGAGAACAATTCCCGGTTCCTGCATCCCCAATTTCGTCCCACTTGGAACCAAAGCACTACCAGCTCAAATATTCACTCAACATACATGGCTCAAGTGCCACTCACGCTTCCTGACCCCAGAACAAAAGCTGAAATCCATTTCAATTCTGAACTATATCTTTCTTCCAACCACCACATCTATCTACTTCCTATTGTTGATTCTGGAGCCAGACACCATATTTTCAACATTCTGAGCCTAATTCATGACTCTATGCCTACACATATTAAAGTAGGAACTGTGCCATGATTGCTACGCATGCAGGTTCCGCCAGGCTCATCAACCACAAATGAAAAGTAAGTACCCTCTGCAATGTCCTCCTCATTCCCAAACTGAACCGCTGCCTGATCTCTCTCACCCAAATCAATTCTTGGAATTTTCTGTCCTTGGCGGTGGGCCACTCTGGTTTTGAGGTGATCTTTGAAAACTTCTACCTCATTGGGACCATGAGAAGCAAACTTACCAAGATCTGCAGAATATTCTATGCAAAGAAACCTTTGAGCTCAATTATACTAAATGACATGCAAAATCTGTGGCACCAGAAGCTAGGGCATCCAACTGATCAGGTCCTCACAATTTTCCGGCTACCTTACACCAGGGAGGCAACACCCAAATGCCACATGTGTAAAATGTTGCAAGGCTCAGCTACTCTATTCTATCATCAATTCAAACCTACCAGCCACACTCTGGGAGCCATCCACATATAACTGGTTGGAAACTTCTCCACCTACTAATCCTTGGGTTTCAAATAATTCATTAACTTTACAGATCAATAATTGGGCTACTGTTTGATTGCCTTGCTAAAAAACAAAAGTTACACTATTATCAGCCTGAAGGACAACATAACACAATCCAAGGGAATGAATGGCCAGGTTGTGAAACAAACAATATCAGACAATGCTGGAGAGTTCCTTTCCTCTGAGCTCTTCCTTTTCTGCTCAGAGAAGGGCATTGACCATCATTTATCTCCCCCTTAAAACCCTCAGCAAAATGTCTTGGCTGAACAGAAAAATCAAGCCATCTTGGATGAGGCTGATAAAATAAGCCTATATTTCTAGATGACTCAAAACCAGCATAAGCTGTGAACAAAATAAGAGAATATGAGTAACACACAATCTAGAGAGAGTGTAGTTTGAGAAAAGAAACAAGATGAAAAGAGATCCTACAGCTTGAGCCTAAAGAGTGTTGAGATAGGCGGCGTTGTTAGGATAGAAGATAAGATGGATAGCAGAGGTCAAGAGAAGAGAACACAAGATGTCAGCCTCCTGGATTCCAAGAACCTTTCTATCCTTTAGCTACCAGAGGTGATAGATTAAATAATAAATATGTTATTTAATAAATGCAGCAAAAATCTGTAGAATATTTGGATTAAACTTATTGCAAGTTTAAGTGGTTTGGTTATTGTTTATTGTTTTAAGTTAATATGAATAAATTGAGTATTAAATATTTTTATAGAGGGGCCACAATTATATTGGGGATCTTTAACACCTCTCTTCAGGGATTTCAGTATGAAAACACATAGTCCTGGTTACTTTGGGCTCTTTAGTTTAAAGAATTTTTTACCCAAAGATAATAAGTATATAAAATACACAGTGGAGTGGTAGGGCCTTGAAGTCAAGCTACCACGACAGATAAAGGATAATAAGACTTACTGGTATATTATTAGATCCTTTGGGTATCTGTTTGAGACGTGTACTGATAGGTTAAACCTGTATACTGGGGTTATAAGGTTTTCAGAAGTTTTAATTGATAAAAAGAGGTGGAGGACAGATATTACTTATCAGAAATTGCCATAAATCACTTACTTATCTCTTATAAGTACTTGATTACCTTGGCACGGTGTCTGGATATGAATATAACTGGGTCTCTCCCCATCAATTTTCTCAAAAGAGGTCTTTATTTATAGCTTTTGGAGTCCCAATATTGTCCTTCTGAGGGTTGTAGGTGCTCAAAGGGACGGACACTAAGGCTAGCAGGGTAACCAGAGGTAGCCTGTCATGTGTTCTTGGTGCTATAGCACGGGTAGCATCTAATTCCTCAGGGTATGGAAATTATTCCACCTTATAATAGACATTAGGACGTGTGAATAACACTAATCTGTCCTATTTATGTATTATTTAATTAATGATCCTTAGTAAATGTTCCCGGTAATTTAATAATTATATTAATAGACATTTCTAAGGACATCTTGATGTCAGGTAAGTTCTCATTATGTATTATATAACTGGAGTAAAAGCCATAATATTGATTTTACTCTTTATTTTCGAGTTCCAGTTGATTTAATAAGATAATTACTTAAAAATATAAGTCATGTGAATTAATGTAATATTTTTAATTCATTAGTTTCCTTATTATGTCACAAAGATATTAATGTCTAGCAATTCTCATTAAAGTATTTAATATATTTTTAGAAGTTGTCATTGTCTTATGTCCAACATTCTTTGTACTTTGCATTATATTAAATAAAAAATATGTATAAGGATTAATTATGTATTTTTATATGATATTATGTATTTTTAGACAGTCTACTATCCACGGGAACATTTATTACATATGTAGAAAGTTCCCATGTATGTTGTAGCATGTTTACGCGGTACCTGAGCCTCTCAGGCCGCCTGTCACTCTGTCAACCCGTAGTCGCGTGGCTGCGTACTTTTCAGAGGCCCGGGGCTGCGTACACAACCTCAACGGAGTGAAAAGGCTGTATCTCAGCCGCGCGCGGGTGCATTGGCTGCCGCGGCTGCGTGCGGGAATTGTGACAAAACACATTTCCGCCTGTAACTCCTAAAATATACAAAACACCTCAATTCTGACTGAATTTTAGGTGTGAAACCTGTACGTGACAATGTGCGTGAAATATTTAATTGGCCAAAAAACTCAATAATGGAGCCATAGTATTTTGGTTTTTCTTTCCTTAATTATTTAAAAATATAAGGAGTTGGATTTCAAGGGTGGGGTCAGTGAGTGACCCTACATAAATTTGGGTGGAGAATCCATTTCTGTAATAATATTCATGGTTTTCCTAATCCATCTTATGGTAATTGTATTATTATTATTTTTATGTTATTTTAGTTAATTTTGCAGCTTGCTCTGCAATAGTAGCAACCTGACATTCCCCCACTCCAAGATATGGCCATATCTGAAAAAAATCTGGAGGAAGTTGGGAGAAAAAATTAACTGCATATTTGCTTCAGTTCCTTTTGCTGGCTCTGTAGTTTCTGAGATGTATTGGTCCATCAGGTATATTATTTTCTGGTAACCATTCATATTTGTCTGCAGATTCTCCTTTGTATCTTACTAAGTATAGTCTGATATCTTTTCCTTGTAACCTCTCTTTCTTATCTCTCAATATCCTGCTGACTTTCACTTTTTTTTTACAGCGTCAGGTTCTATTTGGATTATTGCTGGAGGGAGGTTGCTGCCTTCTCTTGGTTTAAAGTGTTTGACTAGGCTAACAGGAAATATCGGATGTTTTCTTGATAATTCTTCACTCAAGATTACTTCCACAGCATTTTTGCAATGCATATTATTGATAAAAAATGGTCCAACAAAGCCTGGTTTCAGTTATCTGTTGCCTGCCAGGTTGTTGAAATTAGTTGTAGATGTCAAGATCTGATCTCCTATCTTAAATTCAGGTTCTTTATGGGATTTTTTTCCATTTTTGTTTGTTGTATTAAACAGCTTCTAAAAATTTCTGAGAATGATTATTTTCCAGATCTATCATCTTCTTAAAGTCAAGAGATGTTGGATGAAAAGTGGCTAAGTTATAGTTCAAGTTATTCCTAGGGATTTTTGGAATCCATCCTCTTTCTAGTATGTAGGGAGCTTCTTTGGAAGTAGAATTTTTACTGCTGTTATAAGCCATTTCTAGGGCTGGGAGTAGGCTTACCCAATCATGGCAATGACCATGTGAGTGTTTGTATTCTAGACCAAAGCTACAAAACCTCCTTAGCATATCTTCTAGGGTCTGTATCATCCTTTCAGATACTCCTTTGGTTTGTGGATGGTATGCTGTAGAAAATGCTAGAGTAGTACCCAGTATATAATGTAGATTCCTCCAAAACTCAGATGTGAATTTGGGGTCTCTGTCACTGATTATAATCTTGGGTATACCCACATCAGCTATAATCCTATTCCAGAATAGTAAGGCTACATCCATAGCACTATCTCCCTTGTGGTTAGGTAAAAATTTTGCCTTTTTGGAATATGTGTGAACTATAACTAGGACAGAGTTATATGAATGAGTACCTCAAGGAGGGAGGCCAGTGACAAAATCCATATTGATGATTTCCCATCTTGTTGTAGGATCAGATATTTTCTGTAAGAGTCCAAACCTTTTTCCAGTATTTTTATTAGATTTCTGGCAGGTATCACAGCTAGTAACATATTCAGTAGTGACTTATTTCAATTCTATACACCAGGCAGTTTGCTTCACTTTCTCTAAGGTTCTTTCTTTTGATAAATTTCCTGATGAACAGTTGTCATGGCATTCCTGGAGTATATTTTGTATATACTCTTTGTTGCTTAGTACTAATAGTCTGGAATGTTGGTGTCTATAGTAAAGGAGACCATCCCAAAAGGTAAACCTTCCTGCTTTAGAGGGTTTAATTAGTGAAGCAGGGAGGCTATTTATCAAAGCTGCTTCTGGGGATTCACATTCCATAATGTTAATAAGCAGCTTGATTTCAGGAGAGTAGCTATCCCTTACTAGGTTGAAGAAAGCAGTGTCTAATTCACATAAGTGGATCCCCATTATAGGAGCACTTAATGCAAAAAGATGGATTTTCAGGATAGGAAAGATATCTTGATCTTCAGGGTCATATTCTGGATTGTTAGAGTTATTAGGCAAAGAATTCCTACTTAGACTATCATCATTTTGATGTTTAGCTCCAGCTTTATGTACTATAGTCATCTGTCCTCTATACTGTTGTATAGCAATTTTTCACCTGAGCATATGTCTGCTGGGAGTTTTCATGTTCATGAGAGTTCTTACAGCATTGCATTCCGTGATTACTTGAAAAGTGGTGCCTTCTAAGTAATAGTTTAGCTTCTCTCAAGCCCATCCTAGTGCCAAACATTCCAACTGACTGGCCCCATATCTCTTCTCTGTATCTTTTATCTGTCTAGATATGAAGAGTACAGGTTTTTCTACTGGTTTGTCTTCTTCTATCCTTTCCTGATGTAAAGCAGCTCCTAGCCCTTCCATGCAAGCGTCAATGAATAGTTTGAAGGGCTTGGAGTAATCTGGTTGGATAAGTAGAGGAGTAGAGGTCATAGCTATTTTTAATTCCTCATAGTCTTTTAGTCTCTCATGAGTCATTTCAAATAGGGTGTTGTTGTTGCATACTTCATACAGACTCTTAGTTAGCATAGAAAACTTTGGTATGTATTGTCTGTAATAACTTCAAAAACTAATGAAAGAAAGTAATTCTGTCTTTTTTTGAGGCATAGGTCTATTCATGATAGCAGCTATCTTATTTTGATCAGCAGCTAGAGTTAGGCCAGAGACTATATGTCCTAAGGCTTTCAATTCTCCATAGCCAAAGTTGCATTTCTTCATGGAAACCTTTATTCCTGATCTGAAAATTGTCTGGAGTACTAATCTTACTTGTTTAATATGAGTATCCCAGTCATCAGAGTATATGATAACATCATCTATGTATACCATCATCCATCCTTGTCTGATGTAAGTACCTAGAACTGTATCCATTGTTCTCTGGAAGTGTGATGGAGCATTTTTTATACCAAAGGGCATCCTAAGATATTTGTATATTCCAAAATGAGATATTATTGTCATAAAATTCCTTCTTTCAGGGCTTATTGGTATCTGGTGGAAGCCTTTAAGCATATCCATAGTAGTGATGTACTTAGCCTTGGACAAGTTATGCAGAGCATGATAAATCCGGGGTATAGGATAATAATCTGCTTGAGTGTAATTGTTGAGCATTCTGAAGTCTCCTACCATTCTTGAATTGTCATTATGCCAAGCTATGATCACAGGTGTGGTCACATCTACCTGTTCATTATGCCCTACTTTCCTTAATACCTGTAAGTCTATCAGTTCTTGGATATGTTCCTAAAGAGCTTTTCTAGACTTAGTACTAGAAGAATAGGCTGGCCTTCTTAAGTTAGGAGGATAGGGAGGCTTAATGGTCAATTTCAATACCATATCATGTCCTTTAATATCACCAATAGGATGATCCTTAGCACAAAAAGGATTCTGGTTCTCAAAGCAGACTTTCAATATACCTTTCTTCTGTTCCTCAGAAAGTTTCATATTCAGAGCTGCTTGAGAGAAATATTCTTGGTCAAAGTCTTCTAAATGCTTTTGATAAGTAGAGGAGGGGAAGTTAGACTGAATGGTGCATATCTTAAACTTCTTATCCCAATTACCTCCTACTGTGAAGTATCTTCCTTTACTCTGGAACATGTCTATACCATATAGACATAAGGCATCATTACCCAGTATCAGGTAGTCACATAGTCCGTTGAGCAATATTACAAATTCCACTTTTATTCTCAAAAATCCTCTAGTGTGAGGTAGTATTATAGGAGCAGCCCATACTCTAATGGCATTCATGGTAGAGTTGCAAGAGCTGAACTTGGCTTTTGGGACAGGAAAAAGGTGTTATCTCCAATTGGGGTCCCATTTTTTTAAGAATTCAGCACAGACACATGAGCAAAAGGCTCCACTATCCAGTAATAAACTTATAGGTCTGTTTTTATACAACCCAGTTGCATAACACGTTTGACCAGTGGTATAAATTTTCCCACTCATAGGTTTAACTGTTAATGTTTTGACATCCATAATATGTCTAGGAATTATAGTAGGATCCCATTGTTGGGGCAGGCTAGAATCCCCATGGATGTTATTGATCTCTGCAGAAGTACCTTTATCTCCTTCTATAACATTAACAGGGTTGGTCAGGATCAATTCACATTCAGAAAGAGATCCTTCAGTATCAGCTATATCTTCATAGTTCTGATTCTCTTCAACCTCCTGTTCTCCTTCAAAGACTGCTATCTTCCTTTTTGGTCATGGGCAGTCTTGTCTCATATGCCCATTCATTTTACAATTCCAACAAGTTGCCGGCATCCTCTCTTTATCCCTATTCTCATGAGGTTTCTTATTTTCAGAGGCATTTTTCAGAGGAGGTTGTTCTCTGGCTTTGTTTATGTTATAGTTCTCTTTGGGTCTGGAAGGGGCTTTCTTGTCTAACCCATTCATGTCTATTACTTCTTCAAGCACATTGATTAGACTGGGCAAGTGTGCATCCATACTCATCCTACATCTTACTCTATGGTTAAGATTTCCAGGACACAGGTTGGGAAGTCTTTTATTTACTTCCTATTTATCAGCATCTGGATAGAAGCAATCCAATCTTTTCTTCTGTTCCAAGCACCATTTGTGAGGTTGATCCTTGGACGGGTCAAATGAGGAATTTTTGAAATTTTTCATCATTTTCCTTTTCCACATTCTAGAACCAAATTGTTCTTTGATCAGAAGTTTCCAAGAATTCCATGGTAAGGATCCTACTTCTTCTCTCTTACTATTAAAACAGTCCAATTCTACTCCTTCAAATAGTCTGGGTAGCCTGACTACAGCTATAGCTTCTGTTAGGTCATAAGAGTTAATGGTGTAGTAGATAAATTTAATTAAATTTATATGATTGTATTCTCCTTCTCCAGAGAACTTGGGCCATTCAGAAATACGGGGTAACAGTTTGAGAGCTTGCTCCATCTCAGTAGTAGGACTAGGCCTAAAGGTGTCACCCCTATGCATTCCTAATATTAAGGGTGGTGAATAAGGAGTAGTTGTTTGTCTGGGAGGCTTTGGTTCCTCTGTAGTACACCCCAAGGGGTTGGTCAGATGGACTTTTAAGTCTCTAAGATCATTTTTCATCAGATTAAGTGGCAGGTCCACTTTTTTATTGAGCACATCCAATTTTTCACTAAGGGATAGAATAGAACTGTTAGTGGTTGTTGCCAATTCTTCTTTTAAGGGGTGGAAAGACATAATAAAATCTTCTTGGATTCCTGATAACATATTCTCAATTTTTTGAGTGTGTTTGATCCTACCTTGATTAACTGTCTCCAATAAATGTTCTGTGTGTTCTTTAATTTCTTCCATTCCTACTGTCTTTGTTTGGTTATTAATCAATTTGGCTACCACTGAGGTTAATTTATCCATTTGGGTATAAACCCCGTCCAAATTTTCACAAAAAATTTTGAAATTATGACGCATATCATCCGAAAAGGAAGTAATTACATCAGAGGTTTGTTTGGGCTCAGAATTAGAGGCTAATTGTTGTAAAACTTTTTCCACTTTTGAGCTAGGGATATTATCTGGTCCCAGTCTTTCTTTCCCTTTGGCTTGGGATGGGAAAGGATTTCTTTTTTCCTGATCCTTTGCCTTTCAGTTGGGCTAATTGATCCCAAGGATTCCACTTTTCTACGTATGATTCTACGTCCTTCCTTGGAAAAATTTTCTGAAGAGCTGTCTGGGTGGCTTTTGCCTTGGAGATCATCTTTTTAATAGATACCATGTCCTCCTTGGCTTGGGCTTCTTTGAATTCTTCCCAATATTTCACGTGCTCTTTGAATAAGTCTTTGATCCTGGGTTCCTTGGCCAGATTCTGCTGGGGTGGCTGCAGGAAATCTTTTTGTAAAGGAGGGTGGCTTGATTCTGCTACTTTCTCTGGCTCCAGGTTGGGAGAGGGCAGAAGTGGTTGGTGCTGCTCCTTTTCCATCAACATTTGATTCACGGGCTCTAGTCCCTTCATGGTTGTCCTTATTGGTGATCTCATGGTTACTGAGAGCTGTTGGCAAAGATCCATAGGAGGGAATTCTTCTGGAGGCTCTTGTTTACGTCTATTCATTTTCAGAATAATATTTTTATAAGTATTTTACAGAAAAAAATCCGTAAAAATAAGTTTTACTTCAAAACTCACTTAAATTGATGTTCAAAGGTACCAAGACCTTATTGGGGTTGAATTGATCCTTAGTAGGTAATCCTAGGGGGTCTTGGTGGGTTCCAATGAGGTCTTCATCTGCCCAATCAATATTTTCAGGGCGTCCAGAGATGTCTCGGACTTCCTGATCCAATACATCAACTTCAGTGGCGGTGGTTTCTGGTACAGGAGGGTTCACTGATAAAAAAGTGAATTTTATTGGTTTAATAAAATATATTAATATTATTTTCTTTAAAAATCATATGGTAATGCAAGTTGTGTACTTACTTTTATATTTCAAAAAGTAATTTATACGGTATTTTTTCCAAGCTTTATGTTTCCTTAATGGAGCCTGAAAGTTGATACGCCTTTCAAGATCTTCTTCTTCAAGGAGTTTATCTAATTGTTTACGTGCAGAAGAGATATTAAGTTGCTCACCCTGATTTAAAGCTTTCCAACTAGTAGGTTTATGATTTTCAATATATTCTTCTTTGCTTATCTTCAAAAGATTTAAATAATAGATTATTAATTCAGCATTGGTTTTTAAATCCACTGCAAAAGAATTTAATGATAAATCACGGTTATAAAGTCAGATAAATTTATCTTTGATTTTATTCTTTTGTGAAATGTCTGGTCCAAGGTATTAAATATAATAAAATGGAATATTTCCCGGCCAGACCCCCAATTTTCAGCCTCCTGGATTCCAAGACCCTTGCTATCCTTTAGCTACCAGAGGTGATAGAGTAAATAATAAATATGTTATTTAATGAATGCAGCAAAAATACGTAGAATATTTGGATTAAGCTTATTGCAAGGTTAAGTGGTTTGGTTATTGTTTATTGTTTTAAATCAATATGAATGAATTGATTATGAAATATTTTTACATAGGGGCCACAATTATATTGGGGATCTTTAACACCTCTCTTCAGGGATTTCAGTATGAGAACACGTAGTCCTGGTTACTTTGGGCTCTTTAGTTTCAAAACATTTTACCCAAAGATAATATGTATATAAAATACACAGTGGAGTGGTAGGGCCTTGTAGCCAAGCTACCACAACAGAGAAAGGATAATAAGACTTACTGCTATATTATAAGATCCTTTGGGTATCTGTTTGAGACGTGTAATGATAGGTCAAACCTGTATACTGGGGTTATAAGGTTGTTCAGCGGTTTTGATTGATAAAAAGAGGTGGAGGACGGATATTACTGATCAGAAATTTCCATAAATTACTTAGCTATCTCTTATAAGTACTTGATTACCTTGGCACGGTGTCTGGATATGAATATAACTGGGTCTCTCCCCATCAATATCCTCAAAAGAGCTCTTTATTTATAGCTTTTGGAGTCCCAATATTGTCCTTCTGAGGGTTGTAGGTGCTCAAAGGGACGGACACTAAGGCTAGCAGGGTAACCAGAGGTAGCTTGTCATGTATTCTTGGTTCTATAGCACGGGAAGCATCTAATTCCTCAGGGTATGGGAATTATTCCACCTTATAATAGACATTAGGACGTGTGAATAACACTAATCTGTCCTATTTATGTATTATTTAATTAATGATCCTTAGTAAATGTTCCCAGTAATTTAACAATTATATTAATAGACATTTCTACAGACATCTTGATGTCAGGTAAGTTCTCATTATGTATTATATAACTGGGGTAAAAGTCATAATATTGATTTTACTCTTTATTTTCGAGTTCCAGTTGATTTACTAAGATAATTAATTAAAAATATAAGTCATGTGAATTAATGTAATATTTTTACATCATTGGTTTCCTTAGTATGCCACGAAGACATTGATGTCTAGCAATTCTCATTAAAGTATTTAATATATTTTTAGAAGTTGTCATTGTCTTATGTCCAACATTCTTTGTACTTTGCATTATATTAAATAAAAAATATTTATAAGGATTTTTTATGTATTTTAATATAATATTATGTATTTTTAGACAGTCTACTATCCACGGGAACATTTATTTCATATGTAGAAAGTTCCAGTGTATGTTGTAGCATGTTTACGCGGTACCTGAGCCTCTCAGGCCGCCTGTCACTCTGTCAACCCGTAGTCCCGCGGCTGCGTACTTGTCAGAGGCCCGGGGCTGCGTACACAACCTCCACAGAGTGACAGGGCTGTATCTCAGCCGCGCGCAGGTGCATTGGCTGCCGCGTCTGCGTGCGGGGATTGAGACAAAACACATTTCCGCCCGCAACTCCTAAAATATACACAACACCTCAATTCTGACTGAATTTTAGGTGTGAAACCCATACGTGACAATGTTTGTGAAATATTTAATTGCTCAAAAAACTCAATAATGGAGCCATAGTATTTTGGTTTTTCTTTCCTTAATTATTTAAAAATATAAGGAGTTGGATTTCAAGGGTGGGGTCAGTGAGTGACCCTACCTAATTTTGGGTGGAGAATCCATTTCTGTTTTCCTACTCCTTCTTAGGTTAATTTTATTATTTTTAATTTTATGTTATTCATGTTACTTTTGCAGCTTGCTCTGCAATAGTAGCAAGCTGACACAAGAAATAGTCTTGGAGTGACGGACAGAATGAAAGAGAAGAACAGATTAGAGGTGATCCTATCAAGAGACTTTGGAGGATCTGAGTCTTACCAGTCAGGGACTCACAAGTGGAGCAATTGCTGAGGCAAGAATGGATTGGCGGTTGTGTTGGTGGAAATTGAGGAGTAGGTGGGTTGAGGAAAAGAGTAAGAAGGAAAAAAAGAAAAGAGAAAAGATAAGAGAGGAAAAAACACAATCATCCAGAAGAAAACAAGACAGAAAGAGGAAAAGTAAAAAAAAAGAGTCTCAGAGAATATATCTGGGGATACCCGCTCTGGGTAAAGGGGGAAGAGCCCGGAGAGCAAGAGGGCACAAAGAGTGAGAGAATCTTAACACCCCTGGTGACTGGTAAGAGCAGGGGAGGATTGCCCACGGTGAGATTCAGGATAACACTTTTTTTTGGATGAGCTTGACAAAGAGGAGAGAGGAGGATTTTGTGAGGGGATCCGCAATCATGTTGTTGGTTGGAATGAGAACCAGATTGTATTTAAAGAGAGAGAAGTCTTTGCGTAAGCCTTGAATTTTGATATCAATGTGACATAACTTAGAGTGGGACCCAAACTTCTTTATTTGGTCTTCCAGCCGCTCATTATTGATGTATATTGTTGGCTTCCATTCAGGAGAGAGGTAGATTTCACCAATGAGGTGAGTGACCCATTTGATTTTAAGATAGCAGTCCAGGAGGGCATTAAGTTTGGACTTGGTCAAGGAATAAGTGATTTTTCTCTGCCTTGATGAATTCCAGACAATTGGGCTGCCATAGTGGCTAATAACATATCCCATTTATGACTTACGGAAAGTAGGGTTGTTAACCCATGGAGCATTGCTGTATCTGGAGAGGATTTCTTGTGTGGGGTCAAATTTTGAGGGTGAATTTGAAGTCTCTAGAGGTCTCCAAGTATTTCCAGACTTTGCGCACTTCTCTCCAATGAGTCAGCCCAGGCTTTGTTTTGAACCTAGCCAGGCTTAAGATGGCAAAGGAAATGTATGGCCGATTGTATTGAGTGAGATCATTTAGAAGCCCAATTGCAGATCAATAATTGATTGATAATTTATATTGAGGGATAAGATACGCAAGAGAATGGAGATTGAGTAATCTTACTCTTCAAGCAGCTGTCAAATTGGAATCTTAGGAGTTCTTCATTGGTGAAGAGGTCCTTAATGATTGGCTTGAGGGTGGAGATGGAGTCATGTCCATACATCTTATGGATATTGAGTGGCAAAGGATGGTCAGAAGATAATTGCTTTGAGGGAATATTTGAGAGATGCACAGATTGTTTTTTTCAAGTTGATTGTTGTTTTTCAATGACAAATAGACTGTCGCAAATTAAACCTTTAAGTACTTGTTGATTTCTGGGCGTGATGGAGAAATTGTCTTGAGTTTGGTTGAGGCAGCAGCCTTTACGGGCAAGAAGACCAGGACTAATGAGATTAACAACAATGTTGGGCACTTAGATGCAGTTCTCAAGAGAAATCACCAAGTCTTTCCACTCTAATTTGACCGTTCCAGTACCACATATTTTGGGGTTTGCTTCTAGTTTTCCTGTGTTGATATCCTTGGATTCTTCTTGTACCTTGATGGATGTAAAATATTTGAGATTGTTGAATATGTGCAAATTTGCTTCTGAGTCCAGAAGAAGTTTGGGGTTGTTGTCTGCGTTGATCCAGAGGGTTAGCAGGGCGTATTAATTTATAGTAGGAGTCTTCTTTGTCCTATTTTTCCTCTTGTTTTGCTTTTCAATCCACCATTCCAGTGCAATTTGAGGATGGATATGGAAACAAGATGATTCCGAGTGAGGGGAGTTAGGGTTTTGATAGCCTTCCCAACATCCCATCTTTGGCTTCTCTTCTTCCTTATGGATCTTTGTCTTGGTTGAAACAAGAGAGACTTTTGCTGCTGGTTTGACTGGATTTGATTGAGCCTTCCTCTTGTTATTATATTGAATGAGATGTTTAAATACTACTTCCACTGTCAGGTTCTTTTTGACGTGCATGATTTACTGCTTGAGATTTTCAAGAATGGGTGGAAACTTGAAAATTAGAAGGTACGCAAGTATGTCTTTGGGTAATTTGATTCCTATGTCTGTCATCCTTGTGATTGACTTTTTCATTTTGGTGATGAATCTCTTGATACCATGCTTGTGGACAGCTGAGTGTATAAAATGGTTAAACACCCTTGCCCTTTTTGCTGTCTCAGAAGATGCAAATCGTTGCGTGATTTCAGCCCACAGGAGTTTTGACAAGGCTATGTTGGAGGAGTTGACCACGTTTGCATGAGTTTTACTGTTAAGTTTTGATAGGATTATAGCTTGTATTTCTTGGTCTTGTTTAGAGGATAGAGGTCTGGAATTTTGAGTTATAGCTTCCTTGATATCCTTCAGATCAAACAGCATCAAAATCTTGTCTTGCCATATCAAGTAGTTCTCTTTGTTCAAAGGAGGGATTGTATTGACCAAGCATTTCAAAGTCACCTGGTCAAAGTAATCAGCCGCTCCAGCTTGATGAGAGTAATTGGCTGCTACAGCTGATTTGGTCATGGTTGATTGAGTTGGGTTTGATTGTAGAGTCTTTGGCTTTTAACCGTGATAAAATAAGCCTATATTTCTAGATGACTCAAAACCAGCATAAGCTGTGAACAAAATAAGAGAATATGAGAAACAAACAATCTAGAGAGAGTTTAGTTTGAGAAAAGAAACAAGATGAAAAGAGATCCTACAGCTTGAGCCTAAAGAGTGTTGAGATAGGTGGCTTTGTTAGGATAGAAGAGAAGATGGATAGCAGAGGTTGAGAGAAGAGAACACGAGAAATAGTCTTGGAGTGACAGAAAGAATGAATGAGAAGAAAATATTAGAGGTGATTCTATCAAGAGAATTTGGAGGATCTGAGTATTACCAGTCAGGGACTTGTAAGCGGAGAAATTGCTGAGGTGAGAATGGATCGGCGGTTGTGTTGGTGTAAATTGAGGAGTAGGTGGGTTGAGGAAAAGAATAAGAATGAAAAAGAAGAAAAGAGAAAAGATAAGAGAGGAAACAAAACAATTATCCAGAAGAAAACAAGAGAGAAAGAGGAAAAGTAAAATAAAGAGTCTCAGAGAATATATCTGGGGATACCCGCTCTGGGTAAAGGGTGAAGGGCGCGGAGAGAAAAAGCGCGCAGAGAGTGAGAGAATCTTAACAGAGGCTTTCTGGCTTCTCTTTAAATTCAATTTTCCTTCCAAGTTCTGGGATAAAGCAGTCAATACTGCCACTCATCTTCTCAACATCCTTGCCTCCAATACATGGAACAACAGTATCATGTATGAATCTTGGAAAAGTCAGAATTTCAACTACAAGTGCCTGCATCCCTTTGGATGCTCAGCCTTTGAACTCATTCCCAATCAAATCCCTTCCTTCAAGCTCAACCCAACCTGCAAGAAAAATATTTTCTTGGTTATTTTAAAAACTTCTTTCTGTTTTTCCTTCTGGAATTTGAGCAGTCCAAGGTTTCCATTTCTGCAAACGTTTCATTTGATGATCTATCTTTTCCCTGCTTGAGCCTGCGGTTTCTGTAAAACTCCAAACAGTTCTGAGCCAGAGGCAGTTCTGTGGAGGAGAAAGGTGCTGTTTAGGCTGCACTCCTAATAGTTAAAAAAATATTCAAATGTAACCAGAATCAAGTTCCAGAACCTTATGAATGAGGAATCAATGGAAGGGATGAGTTTGGAAATATTTGGTAGCAATGGAAGACAAACCTATCTGAGGCAAGATGGTGCAGGAAAAGACTTGGACAAATAAGTTTAAATTTTGTTCAGAGTTCAATAGAACAAGGAAGGTTTAAGTAACAACACCCACAAGCTAATAACTCTGGTCATCAGCAGAAGATGAGGAAAGATCAACTCAATCCCAACCAACCTCCAGGTTCTCAATGAACATGGCCAATTGTTGGAAATCAAGGGCCTAAAGGTTACCAGAAAATAGTGTGTGGCCATAAAAAACAAAAAAATTTGTTTTATCAAGCTGTAGAAGTAAACCAGTAAAAAATTTAAACAAGAATGACCCAACACTTCTCAAGGGACTCAAGAATAGAGTGGCAGAATTCAACTTTGAGGAAATAAAGGGAGGTTTAACACTCCAGGTTTCAAATTTAAAGAAACCTCTCAGCCAACCATGACTGGGTCCCAAAAGACAATTGAATGAATGATCAGGACCAAAGTGGTTGGAGAAAGGGATCAACAGAGTGGTTTAACACACACTCAAGACTTCAACTCAATGAATTGTTCTTCAACCAGCAAGGCCATGGATTTGTTATAAGGATCAGGTAACAGCGGACAGATCAAAGGATTGAGTATGGAGGCTCAAGGAATCAAGTGGAAATCAAAAGATATACCCAGGATAAGGATTATGAGAAGCACAGATAAAGGGAATGGATCCCACAGATTTATTGATTCCAAAAAAATGGGTGGGTGATAGATAGATATTTCAATTCTGAATTTGGGGGTAAAAAGTCAGGGGAGAGCCCCTCCTTTTATGGACAAGAGCTCTTTAGATTAGTTACAAGAGATACTACCAATGAGAGTGGATTTTCCTTTCTAGGGATAATTTTTAATTATAGAAGAAAACAATGAAACATAGTGACAAGATGAAGTCTGACATAAAAAAAATTGGAAAGGAAACAAGACCATGGGAAGCAGATGAGTGTCCGCGTGATAGCAAATGCAAGGTTGCGGCAGCAGATGGTGTTAGCTGTCAGATGACGGCAAACCGCGTGGGAAATGGTGAACTGCGGTGATGACTGCCTGAGAAGATACAGGTGAGGTGGATGATTGGGAGCAGGAGTGAGTTGCAAGGCGGGTTGTGAGAACCCCAAAGGCTGCAAGTGAAAGATTGCATTTTTTCTGAGTGAAAATATTAATGAGGGGGATGATTTGTTGGCGGTGTTTGGATGAAGGAGAGATTTAAGGGTGAAAGGTTATGACACAAAAAGCTGCAAGAAATGGCTTTGCTGGTCCCTTGGGTGTTCAAATCGGCACAGGTGCGCCATTGGCAATCAGGATGAGGTTGGCATTGGGGATTTTGATGTTCTTCATTGACCAGCCAATAAAGGGAGGGTTTGATGGATGATGGGTGAGTGAGGCTGGTTGGCTAGTCAGTTTCTGATGGGCGTCAGAAAGTTGCAAGGTGACAAACCTTTCCAACAACTGCCAGAAATGATGGGAAGGGGTCATTGGTTTCATCAACAGACATTGTGAGCTGGTGGCTTGCCCGGTGCTTTTAATGTCTGGACTTAAAAAGAACACCAAACACTGAGGTTGGAGGTGGATGACAATGTGATGAGGATGAGGATGGCTGCTTGCGCAATTTTGACCACAGATTGGGCTGAGGGGAAGTGCAAGGAGGAGGAGTATATAAGTTTATCTGGGTATTTCAAAGCCTCTGGAGAGACCTACCTAGACCAATAGGACAAAGAAAAGAAGAGAGAACAGAAAATACAGGGGTTTCCATAGAGACACAAAAAGTGTTTTTCTTTTTTTTATGGAATTTGGATGAAATAATGTATATCAAAAATTTTTAAAAAAAATCATGTTTTACATGGTGTCCCAAATTGGTAACCACATTGATACCCGCCCCACCCTAGTCTGATAACTCCCCCTGCTCCGGCTTTCATTGAATCCTCATTCTCTTCTCCTACTCCTCCAGCTCTGTTCTCACTTAATACTCCCTTAGCAGTTGAAATATCCAATGTCATCTCCATTGATGGACCTGATTGTTCTGACTTAAATTAACTTGCTCATGATAGGCTATGCACAAGCAAAATTCTGTATTTTTCCTGTTGCCCAAACTGTAAGACCAGAATGCCATCCCTGTACCTAATTGTGGACCACACATATGTTGATCCCAAGAATCTGCAAGAGGCTCTGAAAAGCAAATACCAACAAGAATGGATTGCTGCAATGAGAGCCAAAAAACTGAACCTCCTAAACTATGGGGTATGGGAAGAAAAAGATCTGGCTCTGAGATCAAAGGCCCTTTGCTTCGTCTGGGTGTTTTGAACAAAGCAAGAGGACCAAAACCGGATTGTCAAGTTTAAGGCCAATCTCTGTGTGCAGGGCTTTAACCAGGATTAAAGGCTGGATTTCACAGACACGTTCTCCCCAAGCGGCAACAAGACTTCCCTGCGGATCCTAATCTCCATTGCATCAAAAGAAGGTCTCAAATTTCACCAAGTGGATGTGAATTCCGCATTCCTCAACGCCTCCCTCAAGGAGGAAATTTTTCTCACAACCCTGTCCTATATAGCAATCACAAAGGGAAGAATGTGCACCTGAAGAAAGCGCTGTATGCTCTGAAGCATGTGCCGGTGGCCTTGTATGACACTCTTTGAAACTTTCTCTTGGAATTTTGTTTCAACAGACGCGAGGCCAACCTATGTGTGTTCTGGAAGGACTCCACATACCTATACTTCCATGGGGACAACATAGCAATATTCAGTAAGGATCCGGGCTCTTTCATAAACCAACTTGGTGAAAAATTCAAGATAAAGGATCTTGGGATGGATTCACTCCTCTTTGGGATTGATGTCACCAACTGTGAAAATGGGTTCAAGCTGAACCAGCAGTTGTACATTTGACACATATGCTTGCAATACTCCCTTCCAGCTCACATAAACTACTCCAACCCCTTCAAGCCGCACGGGAAACTGTTTCCAGCCAAAAAAGAGGACAAATCAAAGTTCATTGCATCAGGGGAAAACTAAATAAAAATTGTGGGTGAATTAAATCACATCAGCACATGCACCCATCCGGACATCACCTTTGCGGTCAAGTATTTAGCCCATTTTCTTTGCAAGCCAAATCTCTAACAGGCTGCCATGGAAGTCATGTGTTGATTATTATTTCAAATTCTCGTACTTTGTACTCATTTCCAATTATCTCAATAAATTGTTCATTTCCAAACATTTGTACAGCCTATTCAATACTAAACAAGATGATGAAACTCACAAAAACGCCTACCCTAACCTAAGAATGTCTATTTGTCATGAAACACAGTTATCTTTTTACAGATTGAATCTTCTCTTTCAATCATCTTGTTTTTTTCTGGATTCATCTCACATTTAGTGCTGTCTTATTCATAAATCCTCTTGCTGTATGTTTGTGCTTTATATATAGTGCCAAAGACCTCTTAGACCCCTTTAGAAAAGGCTTTGAACGTGATCCAACAGATCTCCTGTCCAACATCATGAACCACCTCAAGAAATTGGATGCCAGGGGCATCAGATTCACTAAATCTGGTACCAGAAACCAATATCTAGCTTATGTTGATGCGGACTGGGAAGCCTGCCCAAGTACCCGTAGGTTCATCTCAGGCTTGCTGGTGCTCTGAAACGGCAATGTCATCACCTGGAAGTTGCAAAAGCAACCCAATCTCTCACTTTAAGCTACGGAGGCCAAATACAAAGCAATAGGAGATGCCCTCAAAGAAATCAACTGGGTTCAGTCACTGCTCCATGAAGCTTTTCCTTCCGGATCCAATAAGCCCGCAGTGGTCTATGAAGACAATGAGTGTTGTATAAAGTTTGCGCTCAATCAAGCAAACCATGCCAGTTTCCACACTAGGCATATGGAGCTCAGCTTCCACTATGTTTGGAGTGAGCTCATGAAGAACTCCTTCCAGTTCCAAAAGGTCTCTTGAAAAGTCAATCTGGCAAACTTAATTACCAAACAAGTGGCACACATTCCCCTGCAGGACGTGCTTGACCAACTCAAGCTTGTGAGATGATTTCAGGAAGGTAGGCTGTTGGGGATACAGATTCAGATGCCAAAATCATGAGCCACTTAGCTCCTTTACTCTTATTATTCTGCTACTGTTTTTTTCTTTCATTTCTCTTGTTTTTCTTTTCCTTCCTTCTTTTCCTGGTGTCTCATGTCACGTACTATCTATAAGCCAGCTCCAGCCCGCCCACCTTTGTCTCAACACCTTCTCTCACTGCTTATATTCAAATTCTGGAGCAACTGTCACGCTTTGAGCTTAAGCATTATTGTCCTCCCACTTTGACATGCCCTTTCCTCAGTACCATCTACCTCAGTCCATAAGCCTGAAAAAATAGAATCACAATATCAACAGTGCTTTCCGCTTATCAACTCCGGCTTGCATAATAACCTTCTATCCTTGGCAACTGACTCAGCAACCACTTGTAAACCTCACAGTCAACTCTACCTCAGTCAACCATCCATTTGGGCTCCAATCTTTCACCCTGGGTATCAATAACATTGGAGTTCCCATTCCCAGTCACATTTTCTTGCTAGTTTGCACCCATGCTAGTCAAGCCACCTTGACTGTATAGTTTTCAACTGGACTAGTCCCTTACCCTGCATACACTACATCTTCATATTTGCATTGCCTCTGATGCCACTCCCTCATGCCTCAACTGTTATACTCCAATAAAGTTGCCCTCTTTTGTCTTTCACTTACGCTAAGACCTTGGAAACATTCATACTGTTATTTCATTTTTCACTCTTTTCATGTGATTCATTGCCTCATTGCTTGTAACTGTAGTTGAACATCCATCAGGTTGTATCTAGTCTTTTTCAATTACCTTAGAAAATCTACAATGCTTTCCTGGGGATTGTGTAAGCTATAGGCTGAGGCTCTCAACAGCCCATGTGGGGAATTTGGGTCACGGCAAGACGGCCTGCACTGACCCGGACCATCAGCCTCCCGCAAAATCTTACCAAAGGTGGGGGGGGCAAGGTCCAGTCTGAGTCCCAACTCTTTTTCTTTCCTTATCTCAATTCTTCCCCCTTCTCTATTCAACCACGTCTTAACTGAACTTTGACTCAACCCTCAAGATCAACTCCACCAACTCTTGTCTCAATTCAATCAACCACTCTTTTCTCAATTCCAACTCAGCTCTCAACCTCAACTCAATAAATATTCTGCAAGTCGACTCTGAGTGGATCCTCAGCCTATACATTCATAACTGGTGAGATCAGTCCAAGCCATACTCCAAATTGAATGGGACTCAATCCGTCAATCTGTTTCATCCTCTCTCTTCTCAGCCTCTCCTGTCTCCTTGTCTCTTCCTCTCTCAGCCATAGTTGAACACTGGCTACTTATCATTCTGTGTTGGTATTACTTCATACATTATATATTTCTCATACCTCATTATCAGGATGACCCCAGATTCTCATGTTCTCATTTATGTTTCATTTCAGTTTCATAGCTGCTGGTCTGTTCTTCAAATCATGCGTCAATAGATTACATGGTTAAAAGCCAAAGGATCCACCAACTCGACAAGCAAGACAAAGGACTATGGCTTCAGCATTGGGATTCTCATTAGACTCCTTCCAACAAGCAATGCTCAAAATGGCCCTGAAGACTACCCCCTTACTAACCAAAGACAATTACGGCATCTGGAAGGACAAGATGATGGCGTTTCTCAAGCTCAGGGGAGTATTAGAAACTCTTGAATCAGGATCCAGAACTCTCACAAGTCAAGACAACAATGAAATTCAATTACTCCTCATATCTAAAGTCGACTCCGTAATGCACAACATGTTGGGCTGAGGATATTCAGAGATGAGAGTCAGAACAGAAGGATTAGAGAAATAAACAAAACAGAAAAGACAACTTACCTGAGGATATTCAGAGATGAGAGTCAGAACAGAAGGATGAGAGAAGAATCCGTCTGTCTGGCTCCCATTCTGTCCTCAGGTATAGGTACAACTGGTAGATGTCACAGACAGTGTGACAGAGCAACTATGGGCAAGCTGACATGACAACTGGGAGCGCGCGCTAGATGAATGTGAGAAGCAGACTGAGAGTGACAGCTGAAGGAGACTTGATGAATGAGATGAAATGATGTTAAAATGGAACAGAGTTAAATGAGAAAGAGAAATGATGTAAACAGGAAGCAGAAAGAAATGAGAATGGAAACAAGTGAGCTGGAAAAAGTATGAGATGTAAAAGCTCCAACACCCCCCCATGCTGAGCACATCATATTAAGCCAAAGAGTGAGCGGTGTCGTTGAAGAATAACCCTCGGGAGTGGCTTTGTGAGCATATCAGCAAGAATTTCCGTGGTGGGAACGTGACAGACTTCAAAAAGAGATTGGCCCACGCACTTGCAAATGAAGTGGTGCCTGGCGTCAATATGTTTTGTTTGGGAGTGATGGAGAGGGTTCTTTTCCAAGGCTTTGGCACCGCTGTTATCAACAAAAAGAACAACCGGAACTGATTCCCTAAGGTGGAGTTCCAAAAGAAGATTTCGGAGCCACAGGCCTTCTTTGCACGCATTGGATAGAGACTTGTACTCAGCCCAGTGCTTGAGAGGGAGACGGTGGTCTGCTTCTTTGATTTCCAAGAGATGGCAGTCCGAACCAGGCAATAAGTGTATCCGGAGGTGGATCTTCTGTTGATGGAGTCCTCAGCCCAGTCCCAGCCGGCGTAGCCAGTGAGATTGAGAGATTGGCCTCTGAGGACTAGTCGCAGATTGCGAGAGCCGTCGAGGTATTGAAGGATTTGTACCGCGGCGTTCCAGTGTTCTACTGAGGGATCTTGAAGAAACTGGGAGAGTTTGTTGACGGAAAAAGCGATATTGGGGCGTGAGCATTGAGATATCCAAAGCAGGGATCCGATGAGTTGGTTGTACTCAGGAGGGGCCTTAGTGGAGTCCAGGAGTCGCTTCCGTAGGAGCTTAAAAGATGTTGCTGTTGGTGAAAGGGCGTTTTTGGAATCAGCTGAGGAGAGAAAACGGTCGCGGACCGACTCAATGTAATGAGAATGGCTGATTGAAACAGTTTTAGCTCCCCGGTCGCGTTGGATGGATAGCGATAGAAATAGATGGAGATCCTCATCCAACCCGACCTTGAACTTACCGCTGATGCCGGTGATGAAACTTCTTACAAAACCTGGCAAGCCCACGACAGCGAGGTCATCAACATGGGCGGCCACCGCGCCAACGAGAACGCCATCCTCTAGCTTGTAGTAGAGGGATGGATCATAGGAGGACTGCACTAAACCAAGGGATATCATGGCGGAGCTTAGCTCCAGGTTCCACTTTCGAGGTGATTGATGTAGACCGTAGATTGCTCGCGAAACTTCACACACCCAATCGGGACGAGTTGGATCCTCAAAGCCAGGTGGTTGAGTCATGTAGACAGGTTCATCGAGGCAACCGTTCAGGAAAGCAGTCTTGAAATCAATTTGCCGGCCAACCCAATCCTTGTGACCAAGCAGAGATAGAACTAGACGGAGACTTTCCATTCGAAGATTTGGGGCAAAAACTTCGGAGAAGTAGAGATCTTGGATCTGGGAAAAACCCATGGCGACAAGACAAGCTTTGAGTTTGAGGACCAAGCCATTCTCTTGACGCTTGACTTTGAAAACCCACTTACAGCGGATAATTTTTCTGCCGTTGGGTGGGGGGACAAGCTTCCAGTTCCCCATGCCTTGGAGTGAAGACATTTCTTCCTGCGCAGAGATAATCCATCGTTTACGGTGTCGCGACTTTAGGAGTTGCTTCCAGGTCGTCGGGGCAACAAGGTCATCCTTTACGGAAACGGATTGGGAGAAATTTCCGTAGCGCGACGGAGGTCTGCGGGACCGCGAGGAGCGACAAATGGGAGGGCTGGATGGAGATTTGACTGCTGAGGCCGGGGGGAGGGCGCGACAGGAACAGAGGAGGGGGGAGCATGGGGAACAGGAGGCAAAAGAGATGGAAGGGGAGGGGAAGATGGAGGATTGTGGAGAGCAGGAGGAGATGATGGAGGAGAAGGGGAGGAGCGTGAGAATTGATGGGCGGGATGGGGCGGCATCCAGTCGGAGCCGGATGAGCGTTGTCTGGACAATGGAACACGCTGGTATCCTGCCAGAATAGAAGCCAGGAGAGGGTTGATGATGGGGGTTTCCGGCGATGAAGGTGTAGGTGCATTGACTGGCGGGCTGGTGCTCACAACAGGATACGGAGTGTGGGGAGTGGGAAGAGGAACGGTTTCAATAGAGACTTTAGGATCAGGGATGACAGTGGTGGGGCGATCGTAAGGGAAGATAGTATCGTAGAAGATGCAATCTTGTGATTTGATGACTTTGTGGCTGTGGCTGTTGAATAGACGATACCCGTTCCCGTTGGTGAGATAAGATAGAAGCAAACCACACTTTCCTTTTCCGTCCAGTTTTGAACAATTCGCTTCAGGGACTTTGTACCAGACCTTACATCCAAATGGATGAAGGTAGGATAGTGGAACGTCGTCGCGGCAAAGAAGAGAGTTTGGTGAGACAAAACCGGAAGGAGTCTTGCAAGGGAAAGAGTTGAAAGCAAATGTGGAATGCCTGAGCGCATCTGCCCAGAAAGACTTGGGGAGGTGAGATGAGATGAGGGAAGCTCGGATCATATTGCAAATGGTACGGTTAGACCGTTCAGCCACACCGTTGAGTTGAGGAGAGTGTGGAGGCCCAGGCTCCAGAAGTATGCCTTTTGATTCAAGGTAAGCTTTCATTGGTTGATTAAGATACTCCCCCCCCCCATTGTCAGTTTGAAGTGAGGAGATTTGAGCTTGATATTGGTTTTCAAAGAAGGAAACAAAGATTTTGGTGCACTGGAACACATCTTATTTGTTTTTGATAGGGTAGGAAAAAAGACCTTTAGAGTAGTTGTTGATGAACGTAACAAAATAATTATATCCTTCGCGAGATGTGGTTTCAAAACTGCAAATGTCTGAGTGGATGATTTGGCCTGGTCTGCTTGATCTGTGGCTTAGTCTAGTGTGGAAGGGAGATCGAGTCATTTTAGATTTGATGCAGATTTGGCACTGTTGGACTTCAAGGTCGTTTGATGGCAGTGGTGAGATGCTGTGTGATTTCAGAAGCTTCTTTAGCGATTTGAGATTGAGATGAGATAGTCTGAAATGGTAGCCGAAAAGACTGTTGTCAGAGGAGTGTGAAACAGCTGTTGATTGTGAACTGTGATTGCTCACATCTTGTCTTGGGAGATAATAGAGGTTTCCATTTCTATAACCCAATTGAAGAGGCGTTGAGGTTAAATCGGTGGCACTCTTGTCGAAAATCTTGCAAACATCCTCTGTTAATACCATAATAAATCCAGAGTCACAGATGTTGGAGACCAAGAGAAGAGGTTCCTTCATTTTTGCGACCACGAGCGATCTGATTTGGCAGAAAGGGAGATTCAGGGAGCCTTCAGATACTGAAGAGATGGTAGACCCGTTGGAAAGGCAAATGGATGTGAGGTTTGTCTTTCTATTGGACACTTGGTACTCATAAGGAGTCATAGAGACTGAGCAGCCTGAGTCAATATTGAAATCTTGCTTCAGATTTGTCGTTGAGTGGGTGAGATGACATGTGGTGGAACCGGCGTGTACAATAATTTGAGAGTTGGAGAAATCATCCGATTCATCGTCTTCTGAGTCATCCTTGGCTACTGCCTTGCTTGCTTCAATGTTGGTTGGTCCAGATCTGGTTCCTTTATTGGTTGGTTGAGGTTGATTATTTCTTTTGGACTGTTCCATTATCAGGAGCACCTCCGGGCACCTGGAGAATGAGTGCCCTTCAGTCTTGCAGTGCGTGCAGTAGTAAGTTCTTGTATAGACATTTGGATTTTGAGTAGACTTCCCTTTTGAGTGAGCTTTGGCCGAGTTTTTGGTATTGACTGAGTGGACTATTTCATCTTCAATTCGAGTCTGTCTGCGCAAATGTTCTTGTTTCAGAGCGGTAATAATTTTCGACGATGGTACTGACTCTTTGTTCATCATGCTTGAGACACATCCAACCCAGTCGTCTGGGAGCGAGAGTAGGATCGTGGTAGATTGAAGATCGTCGGCGGTTAAAAGATTTTCAGGAGTGATAAGGGAGCCTAGCTTCTCGCCGTATGAAACTATTTCGGATAGATGCGTAGGCATATCCTTATTGTTGAGTTTTGTTAGAAGGAGCTTTCTGAGCCAATACATCCTGCCTCCCAAAGAGTTATCTTGATGTGCTTCTTTCAACGCCTTCCACATTCCTAAAGCATTTTCTTCGTGCTTTCAAATGTATTGGAAGTTGGCAGGAAGGATAGCTCTTGAGATAACGGAACATACGGCTAGATTGTCTCGAGACAGAGTTTCTGGATTGGTCTTGGTAGAGTCGTCGGTGAGTATGTAGCTGACCCCAGAAACTCTAAAGTGGATGCGGAGGATCATCGCCCAGTCAAGGTAGTTTGATTCCAATCCTGGCGAGTTCAGTGGGATGATTGAGGGTGTCTTCAGGACAGGATGGCCGGTTTGTGATTCTTCCATGTTGATGAAGAGTTAGTAGATTAATAACAAGTTTAACGACATGCAGTTGAGTCGGATCCTTCTGGGTAGGGTGAGACGTAGTGGTCAACGCTCTGGGCTCATAACCTGTTGGGCTGAGGATATTCAGAGATGAGAGTCAGAACAGAAGGATTAGAGAAACAAACAAAACAGAAAAGACAACTTACCTGGGAATATTCAGAGATTAGAGTCAGAACAGAAGGATTAGAGAAGAATCCGTCTTTCTGGCTCCCATTCTGTCCTCAGGTATAGGTAAAACTGGTAGATGTCACAGACAGTGTGACAGAGAAACTATGGGCAAGCTGACATGACAACTGGGAGCGCGCGCTAGATGAATGTGAGAAGCAGACTGAGAGTGACAGCTGAAGGAGACTTGATGAATGAGATGAAATGATGTGAAAATGGAACAGAGTTAAATGAGAAAGAGAAATGATGTAAACAGGAAGCAGAAAGAAATGAGAATGGAAACAAGTGAGCTGGAAAGAGTATGAGATGTAAAAGCTCCAACACAAAAAAGTCATCAGCGCAGCCAACATTAATTTGGCAAAGAAGATATGGCAGGCCATCAAGGAAAAATTCTCCTCTTCTCAAGCATCAAACAGAGCAAGGATCTTCAACGACTTCTTACATATCACCTTCAAGGAGGACGAAATCATGAATTTTGTCACCAACGTCAAGACCTCCATCAAGAAGATGATTGATATTGGCATAGAACTGCCAAAAAACATCTTGGCGTACCTGAAAATGTTCAAATTCCCTACAAGTCTACAAGACCTCAAGCAACAGCTCATGCACTCAGACAAAAAGATCTCAGTTGAGTTTGTTTGCAACCATCTCATCCAATACCACAAAAAGGTCAGAGCTGAATTCTCCAAAAAAGGAACACTTCGGCGTACCACCAAAATGGCATTGGCCACAATGCAGATCAAGACTAAGAATCATCTAGCAAGCCAATGCATTGAGGGGTATCACAATCCAAAGCAAGACAAAAATCACTCAGAATCGGAGTGTTTCCATCTCCATCCAGACAAAGCTCCAGAATGGTGGAAAGAAAATCAAATTAACTGGAAGGAGAAACAGAAGAAGTCCCAAGAGTCCGCCCATTTTCACGCCTTCGTAACCCAATGGATCGACTCAAGCACTGGAGCAGAGAAGAACATTCTAGTCAACAGTGCAGCCACCTCCCATATCTTCAACAAACCCAAATTCTTTTCCACTCTCAAGCCGCACTTGGGTGAATACATTACAACTGGAAAGATGGGCGCGAACCTACCAATCCAAGGAATGGGAACCGTAAGATTAGAATGGAAGGATCACGCCATCTCTCTCTCCAACTGTCTATATGTCCCGGACATAGTCGTCAATCTCATCAGCCCGGGGAAGCTCCTTGAGCAAGGTTGTACTTTGGAAGCAAAAAACAAATATTTCAAACTCCAAATAGGAACCAACAAGATCTGCCAAGGTTCCATCATCAACAACTTATTCGTCTTAGATAAGCCACTCAGAACTGGAGGAGAAGAAGGATGTTTTTGGAAGCATCAAAATCAACCAAGATCCTTGAAAGATCTCCATCCAACTTACAGACATGCCTCCATCGGTTGTCTGTCCAAGATCAAGGGAATTCAAGGCGACATCACAAAAGACAACAAGTTTGAATGCAAGGAATACCTTCTATGCAAAATTACCAAGTCTCCGTTCAAGGACACCTCCACCTCAGCTACCAATCCCTTTTAGAAGATACACCTAGACTCAATCGGTCCAATAACCCCAGAATCTCATAGACAAAAAAGGTACATTCTGATGGGAGTAGACAATCACTCAGGCTATATATCAGGCATTCCCCTAACTCAGAAGGAAAACGTTGCCTCAGTACTTACGGAAGCCATTGAGAAGCAGAAGAATTGATGCGGCTACTATCCATCCACTGTATGTTTGGACGGCGGTACGGAATTCACGAACAATAGGTTAGTACAATATCTCAAGGAGAGGTTTATCAACCATCTCATCACTGAACCATACCACCCCAAACACAATGTCAGGGCTGAGAGAGCCAATCAAACAATTGTTGAGAGCGTGAGATCAACCTTGAGCTTGGCGAAATTCCCCAAGGAGTACTGGTCAGAAGTGCTCAAGTCGTGCTGTATCAGTCTCAATCAGATTCCAAAGGACGATATGGAACAATCCCCATGGGAACTCATCAAACTACATCCACTCCTGCCTAATTACTTGCAACCGCTTGGTATTACCGCTATCACACTTAATCAAAGACCGATAAAGGGTGAAAAATTCAGTCCAAAAGGAATAGAAGGAAAATTAATTGGGTATAACCCTGATCTCCAGTTGTACCAAATTCTCCTACCCAATTGTCAGATCATCCTATCAAAGCACGTTTGATTCATAAAGCAGACTGTCAAAGATCTCAGGATCAACTCTGTTGTGGAAATTGACTTCAGTTTGGCAAAATAAACTGAGGGAGACGCCATACCTGAGCCAAACAACACCTTGACGACTTGTATGAACTATTTAGATCCACCCGCCAAAGCAGACTCATCCAATGAAGAATCACCAGTCTCCAACTCTGGCTCAAGCTCAACGGATGACTCACCTGATCTTCCTCCTCAACAAAGCGGCCCACAAATCAATTCAAGGATACCAGAGGAAACCAAAATTCCCACCAGAGTCCTTCGCAATTGGTCTTCCATCAAACCCCCACAGAGGTATGGATTTCACCACTATTTTGAACCCAAGACATTTGATCAGGCAGGGCGGTGCAAGGACAGCCTCAAATGGGGAGGAGCAATCAAGAAAGAGATTGATCAATGTGAAGCTCAAGAAGTCTGGGAAGACTAAGAAGGCAATGAACTGCTGAATCCGCTAGACACTACCTGGGTCTTCAAAATCAAGGACAACTCCCACGACAACATTATCATTCACAAAGCCCGGATCTGCGTCAAAGGTTTCAACCAAGTCTATGGCCTGGACTTCAACGAGACCTTTTCTTTGACTGGCAAGATTGCTTTGCTAAGGGAAATCTTGCTTTACGCTCTGAAAAACAAGCTCAACATCCAACATTATGATGTGAAGGCCGCATTTCTACATGCTCCCATAGAAGAAGAAGTGATGATTCAAACTCCACAAGGGTTTCAACAATTGTTTAAGTATCTTTGGATCAAGAAAAGCCTCTATGGACTCAAACAGTCTCCAAAGAACTGGTATGAAACACTCACCAACTGGATCAAATCAATAGGCTTCAAGGAATCCAGCAGTGACCCATTTCTGTACAAATCGGACAAAAATAAATCATTTCTTTTCTTTGATGTTGACATCCTCATCTTAGTGGGGGATGGGGATAATTTTGACAACAAATTCAGCGCCCGGTTCAAAGACTCACAGTCTCACAAACCCAACACCATTCTTGGTATGAAATTTGAACGGACGCCCACCAGCATTCAGTTGAGCTAGCCCAAACACATCATGCACGGGCTAGAAGAGCTGGGATTACTCAAATCAAGACCCTGTTCCACTCCATTGACTCCTCACTGCCAGCTTAGCAATGCCTCAGATGAGGACTTTGAACAATTCAAGAAACTCAATATCAATTACAAATCAGCAATAGGAATACTGAGCTATATTGCGAATTGAACCCGGCAAGACTTGAGCTACTCAGTATCCAGTCTAGCTTGCTTTCAAAACAAATCTGGCTTAACGCCATGGAAGGAACTCAAGCGGACTTGGCAATATCTAAACTCCACCAGGAATTTGAAGCTGACTCTTAGGTATGACGGGTCAAAAGACCCAATCAAATGCTGCAGCAATGCGTCCTGGGGTGAGGATCCTACCAGTTGCAAGTCTCAATCTGGCTACCTATATCTGTCTTTTGGCTCCCCCTTGTCCTGGAACAGCTAAAAGCAATGGAACATCACATACTTATCAACAGAGGTGGAACTCAACTCACTAGTTGACTGTTATCTGGAAGGCAAGTGGCTTTGCCACCTATTGGGTGAAGTCTTCCAAGTCAATCTAACTTTTTCCAAACATCTCATCAACAATAAAGGACTAGAAGATAAGCTTAGAAAGTTTGGTTCCAATGCCAAAACAAGACATATGGACCTAAAAACAAAAGGGCTTAGAGGAGAACTGAAGGCCGACTCCCTCACTATCAACCTTATTGGCACGTCAGACATGCTTGCGGATCCTCTCACCAAAGCGGTCAATCTAAGTCAATTGAGAAAATTCACCCAAGCGGTATTCAACAACAGCTTAGACTAATCTCCAGTTAAGGGGGGTGTAAGCTATAGGCTGAGGCTCTCAACAGCACATGAGGGGAATTTGGGTCACGGCAAGACGGCCCCCGCTGACCCCAACCATCAGCCTCCCGCGACAACTTACCAAAGGTGGGGGGGGCAAGGTCCAGTCTGAGTCCCAACTCTTTTTCTTTCCTTATCTCAATTCTTCCCCCTTCTCTATTCAACCACGTCTTAACTGAACTTTGACTAAAACCTCAAGATCAACTCCATCAACTCTTGTCTCAATTCAATCAACCACTCTTTTCTCAATTCCAACTCAGCTCTCAACCTCAACTCAATAAATATATTGCAAGTCGACTCTGAGTCAATCCTCAGCCTATACATTCATAACTGGTGAGATCAGTCCAAGCCATACTCCAAATTTCATGGGACTCAATCCGTCAATCTTTTTCATCCTCTCTCTTCTCAGCCTCTCCTGCCTCCTTGTCTCTTCCTCTCTCAGCCATAGTGGGGCACCGGCTACTTATCATTCTGTTTTGGTATTACTTCATACATTATATATTTCTCATACTTCATTATCAGGATGACTCCAGATTCTCATGTTCTCATTTCTGTTTGATTTCTGTTTCATAGCTGCTGGTCTGTTCTTCAAATCATGCGTCAATAGATTACAGATTGTTTCCTCAGTTAGTTAATTTCATACGTTCATGCATTTGCTAAATCCAGTCATCACATTGGGCTTGTGTTTGGTTCCCTTCCATTGAAACATTCATCCCTCTTGCTGTTTGCCAAGCTACTCCACCATAAGTTTGCACTTTGCAGTTATATAACTTTGAAGAATTTTTATTGAATTTCAACCAGCAAGACTGAAACAAGGGGGTCTTTGATGAGAATCATACAAATAGAATGACAACCAGCCTTAAACAAAAGAGTAGAACATCAACACTGTGATGAAGTAATCCAGGTAGAAATGACTATGGCATTGAGAGAAGAAAGGGGGATGGCGTGGCAGATCTGAATGATGGAATAGCGGCCTTAGGCTGTTTGATGTTCAGATGATCATGGAGACGGATTGATCTTACCAGTTAGAGAGGTGAGGTCTTGAGGTATGACTTACGAGGTGATAGTCGAGTATCTTGAACTTGATATTTGATCTTGAGGGTTTGCAGGGAGGTTGAGATGAAGGAAGGGTTGACAGAGACTTGGGAAAAATGAGATTGAAAAGAGAGCGCAAAAAGAAAAAGAGCATGATATCAAGGAAAGAAAAATGAAAGAGATGCAACCAGGATTGCTGGAACGCAACAAGCATTTAACAGTACAACTACTGTAGTTGGTGTTGCTGCCATGTTCCCCATTTCAAGCATTAGCACCATTTATTGAACTTGCGGGAGTTGAGTATTCAGGTCTCTGAATGCGTGAGACCTCTCTCTCTCCACAAGTTAGCCTTTGCTACCTTGCACTTGCCCTTGCACTCAGCTTCTACCTTGCGCTCACAATCATCTAAGATTGCTCTATATTATGTGGGGTGGTTGTGTGACAGTGAATTAACTAACTCAACTCCTCTATCTACCTTGTTAACCTAAACTAGATTTTTTTTACAATTTCACATACTTGCTCAACCAGGAACACTTCCCTCACCCCTTAAAATGATGATATTCATTGGATAGGGAGATCCAGTGCTTCTTGGGCCAGAAAACCTTTAGATCCTGTTCCTTCTTCTAAATCTCCTTTGGTAAAAACTCTTGATGATTCCCTTGCTCCCTATTGGGAATTAGTGGACCCTCTCAAAGAAATCAAAGACTCTTCTGAGGAAACCTTCACTTGAGGCAGATTGCGGGCTTGCACTGATTCTCCTGAACCGAGCGCTTTGACCTTACTCTTGACCCTGATCCAGGCGCTTAACCAAACTGCCTTGCAAACTGGTCTGAGTGGTCCTACTTTTTTTACCCCGGGCATGAAGCATCCTGATCATTTTACTGGGGAACACCCTTATAAGCTTAGATCCTACCTACAGTGCTGCAAAATCATCTTCTCAAACAATCCTCAAATTTTCCCTACTGATAGACCAAGAGTTATGTATGTATCTTCCTCCCTTGGTGGAAGAGCCTTGCAGTGGTTTGAACCCTACCTCAAACTATTAGAAAACACTAGTCCCACTTGTATTGTCATCAATTGGGTAAATTTTGAGAAACAGCTGTTCACCCTTTTTGGCAACCGTAATGAAGTTTGAAACGCTGAATATAAACTCAATAATCTAGTCATGAAGGAAAATAGTAGAGCTTCCGTTTTTATTTCCAATTTTTGAACTCTGCAGTCTTGTATCCAATGGAAGGAGGCAGCCCTCCTATTTCATTTTTGAAATGTTTTACTGGCACATCTAATCAAACAACTTGCAGTTGGGGGAAATAAGAAAACCTCCCTTCAGGAGTTCATCAACCAGATGATTGAGCTTGATAATGAAAGAATTTATGGTGTAAAACCAGGACCACTTGATTTCATGAATGAGAAAAGAGATCAAAGTTGGTTAGACTGTTTAGATGAAGTAAACAAAAGGAATCAAAGCAAAGAGACCAAAAAAGGCAATGGCTGATTTGAATCAATCAGCCCGCAATCAGTTCAGAAGACAATCATTCAAGCTGGATAACATGAGGACTAATGGAAACAATCAGAACTGAAGCATTTGATTAATTAGCTGAGCACTCAAAATTAGACTGCATAAAAATGGGGTTGGTCTTGAATGATGGTAGAGACAGTCTTTGACCTTCTTGATGGATTGAGATTCTTTGAGTTGTGATTCTGTAAAATAATGAGATTAGTGTTGTAGTATTGTAAAGCTTGAGGAGTGTTGAATTACATTTACCAGCATTACGATGTCTTGGTGCAGTAGGAGTTGTAGTAGGAATTGTGCAATTTGGATGTATGATGAAAAGAAAATTTTGAGAGATGAAAGATGGTAGAAATGAAGAAAAGAAGATGAGGCAGATGATCAACCAGCTAAAGGCGGGAGAGTCCTCCCAGAACATAAAAAGATGGGCTGGCTTGGAGTGAGACTTCAAATTTGAAGTATTGACACTGTAGCTGGAGTTCCACTTCACAGACAGAGAAAAATGCAGGTCCATGTTAGTCCAAGGCTGGGATTGCAACAGATAATGGTTATCAAAACAAGAACCGCTCCTGCAAAGATGACCATGGACCATCAACTTTGGATCCAAAGGCGGCAAACTCCTCAAAAAAATCCTCAAAGAATCTAAAGCAATCCAGACCAAATCCAACCTTGGACTCCAACCCAAAAGGAAAGCCCGTCACCAAAACTCCAAAGTTCCTGGACAAAGAAACTGGGATTCTCCAGAAAAAGGAAAAGTTAAGGAGGGAAAATAATGGTTTATGTATGTATTGCGGAGTTAAACATGATGTGGATAGTTGTGCAAAGTGGCTAGCGGGCTAAAAATTCAAAAAATAAGGTTGTAGTTTTCCTGACACTCGCAAGGAAGACTACACATTATCTAAATTACAGCAAGTCAATCTTTGCACTTGAGAGTCACTAGGTGCTCCAATTTCAAGATTTGTGCTTTTCCATTCAAGCAACTCCCCTTATTGAGTTTTACTCAATTCTGGAGCTAATGTTTTTTTTATAAGTGAATCTTTTGCCACTTCCAAAAATCTTACGCGTTCCAAGATATTTAGGTTTGTTATCTATTTAGTAAGTAGTGCAACTGAGCCGTCTCATTGGGTTTCCAAAAAGGCAAAATGGACCTTTGCATTATCCAATTTCCTCAGCTTTGAATGGGATTTTTTTGTCTTGGATATTCCAGGAATGGATGATACCATTCTAGGCCAGGATTTCCTATTCAACTGGAATCTGGATGTGAATTGGCAAGATGGTGTAATTAACCTTTGAACCTTGCAACCCTGACCCTTCCGTCAAAGAGGAATTAAACAGCCTGCCTGACACTGTCATTGAGTCGGATGACACTTTTCTGACAGGAGATTTGCAACATCCTGATGTTAGTTCTCCTGTTGAATTACTTTTCTTCTTCTTACTTGTTCTTTATTGTCTCTATTGTCACACTTTCTGTCCATCATCGTTGTCTCTGTTATGATTCCCCATTGTCTTTGCGCTCTGTCTGCGTCATACACCAAGCCATCCGGGGAACCCTAAAGAACTCTCAAAATCTGGTACAGACAACTCCTATGATCTACAAACCATGGAAACTTCTGGATTGTTCCTGTTCTAGTCTTTCTGCTTATCTTTTTATTTATCTTCCCAGCTTTCTCTGTCCTTGACTTGTCATTGAGTTGATCACCTATCATCCAAAGAACTGTAGGTATCTCTATTAATTAAACTCTACATCAAATCTCACTCAAGATCTTGATTTGTTTCCACAGTCTACTCATTGGTATTGGTTGGATCAGTCATAATTGTCCGGATTTCACAAGCCTGAATCCCATGTTTCTGCCTTTTTCCAGCTAAGTCTAACAATAGGCCATAACCTCACCTGCTGACTTGTTCTCCAAGTTGGTATTGTTTCCTCAGTTTCCTTCCTCTATCTCCCCATCAGTCTTTTCCTTGTCTCTACTCTTACGCTTGTTTTCCATTTCATGCAAGTCAGCCTGGTCTATTTTTCTCAGATATCTTTAACTCTTACACGGTTAAAAGCCAAAACACTCAATCTGCTCAACCAATATGGCTCAAACTTCTGTCTTCCCTGGACCAGGCGGAGAAAGCAACTTTAAGGCTCTGGCTCTCAAGTCACTAATGGAATCAACTCCTCTTCTCACTGAAACAAACTACACTATGTGGAAGAAGAAGATGGAGCACTTGTTCAAAATGCAAGGAATTTTGAATCTCATCAACTCCAGCAATCCTTATGAGGAAATTCCTGACAAGGAAAAAATGGCCGGCTATCTAATGTCCAAACTTGATCCTTCCACCCACACAAATATCATAACTCAAGAAAATGAAGACTCTTCCAAACTGATCTGGTTGGCAGCTAAAAATCACTTTGCTTCTAGTAAAGCCGCAAACAGGGCTCAAATTTTCTTCAATTTTTTATACCTTGGGTTTGACCAAAAGGAAATAGATGGCTTTTTCACTGCTGTCAAGCAACAACTGAGTAAACTTGAAGAAGTTGGAATCAACCTAACGCCTGATATCCTTAGTTATCTCTTACTCTTCAAACTATCCAATTTTCTCAAATCAATCCTCTCTCAAATAATGCACTTGGGAGTAAATTTGACAGTAACTCTTGTCCTTAACCAACTAGTACAACATTGAAACAAAGTCCAATCCAAAAATCAGGACCCCTCAGACATTTCCTCTTCCCTTTGCCATCAAAATTCAAGTATTACCAGTTTGTTATGTTGTGAAAATGGCAAACACAATCCGCTAGTCAAATCTCATCCACCATCCTCCTGTTGGAGCAAATTCCCTCACCTCAGGCCAGATCATCCCCCAAGCAAAGAAAGACAAGGCTTGAAGAAGAAGGAGGAAGCACATTTCTATTCCTTCTTCTGTGCCCTAAAACTGAATTGCCAAATCAATCCAAACCAATTTATCCTTGACAGCGGTTGCTCCATTCAAATGTTCAGGGACAAACATCTCTTTTCCAAACTCACCATTCAAACTGGTGAAGAGACAATCAAAATTGGAAAGGTTGGCAAAAGATTAATTATTCAAGGGTTAGGGACCGCCAACATCAAGATTCAAAACAAGACCATATTTTTTGAGAATTCTGCTTGGGTTCCTGAAGCAACTGTCAATCTCATATTAATGGGAGCACTATTGAAGAAAGGATGCAGCCTAGTCGTAGATATTAAACCTGCCACTCCTACCTTTTCCATTCAACTTCAAGGCATGACCATTCTGGAAGGTTTCATTGAGAATAATCTCCTTGTCCTGGATCATATGCCGGCACCAAAAAATGAAAGTTGTTACTTGAGCTTGTCCAAACTCCATGAAATTCACAAAAAACTTGGCTATGCCAGTATAGGCAGAATCAAGACACAGATTGGATATAAAATAGACAGCCAAGTTAGGAACGACTTTGAATGTCTAGCCTGCAAGAAATCCAAAATCACCAGGTCATCCTTCAACAATCAACAAACCCCCGCAGCTTGAGTGTTTGATCATCTTCACATGGACCTAATGGGACCATTGAATCCTACCAGTAAAGGTGGTATGAAATACCCACTCACCGTAGTCAAAAACAAGTCCAGATACCTATTGAGTTTTCCTCTACCTTAAAAAGATGCTGCTTCTGGGACTATCATGTTCTTGATTGACAAAAAGGCCAAGGAACTTGGATACTACCCTATCAAAGTCATTACTGATGGCGGTGGCTAATTTGTAAACTCTTCTTTATCCAATTACTTCAAGACCAAATCCATCAATCACTTGATCAGTGAGCCGTATCATCCTCAACACAATGCTAAGGCCAAACAAGCTAACAGGATGATTATGGAATCACTCCGGTCAGCCTTTAGTGACTCAACTATTCCAAAAAAAGTTTGGCACATTGTGATTCAAATTTGTTGTTTTGGTTTGAACCAAATCCCTCAGCTGAAGGGCAAAGAAACCCCGTGGGAACAAATGCATAGAATTCAAATACCTACTGACTATCTGAAACCCCTAGGCTTGAAACCAATCTACCTTCTCTCAGATACTACAATCCAGTCAAAATTGTCTGACAAAGGAGCTGAAGGAATTCTGATTAGCTACAATCCTTGTTTTTTATCCTATAAAATACTTTCCAGTAGTGGCAAAATCATTGAAACAAAGCATGTCAAGTTCCTAAAGTCACAAGTTGAAACTCTGGTTGTACCTATGAATTCTGCAATCACTTCAAATCCAAATTCCCCTTCCATCTCACCACAAACTCTTGATTTGTCCAACCAACTTGTAGATGCTTCACAAGATGAAGAAAAACCAACAATCTCTGATCTGACCAGTTCCGTCGTCTCTGAATTTGATTCCATAACTTTAAAATCAAATGATTCAAACCAAAACAACCAAGACTCTCTCCAACCTTGACTAAGGGATTGCTAATCTATCAAAGCTTTAGAAAGATACTGGTACTATCAATCAAATGAGGTTCCTACCAACATACACCAAGCCCTAGAATGCCCAGAATGGATACCATCCATTGAAAAGAAACTAGGCATGGCTGAAGACCTTGAAGTGTGGGAACAAGCAGACAAAAGTGAAGTCACTAACCCTCTCAATACAACTTGGACCTTCAGGCATAAAAAAGATATTCACACCGGAGAAATCAATCACAAGTCCAGAGCCTGCGTTCAGGGCTTCAACCAACAATACGGAGTAGATTACCTGGAAACCTATGCACCAACCAGAACAATTGCCTCACTTTGCGCGCTTCTCACTTACGCTGTCAACAAAGATCTGCCAATTCTTCAGTTTGGCATCAAAGGAGCCTTCCTCCACGCTCCTCTGCAGGAGAAAGTTTATATCAAAACTCCAACTGGATCAAAAAGGACCTGCAAATACCTGTACAGGTTGAAGCAGGCACCGCTTAACTGGTATAAAACTCTAATCAATTGGATCAAAAGCAATGGGTTCCATTAAAGGGATTCGGAACCTTGTCTATATCTCCAAGCAGATGCAACTACCAGCTTATTCTTCCATGTTGATGATCTGGTTGTTGTTGGCAACATCAACAAGTTTGAATCCGCCTTTCTGGACAAATTCAAAGACTCATTGGCCCATGAAATTGAAAATCTTCTGGGGATGAACGTTGACAGAAGTAAGGACTCCATTAGTCTGTCCCTTCCCAATAACATCAAGAAAGGACTAGAGGAGATGAAACTAACTGAAGCCAAACCCCTGAAGAATTCCTGCACCCCCAGTTTGCATCTACTACCAGCTACCAAAAAAGAGATCACTAAGTTTAAAAAACTCAACCTCAATTACCGGTCTCCCATTGGACAACTCAACTTCATAGCAAACCTAGCCAGGCAAGAAATCAGTTTTGCTGTGTCTAGCCTGGCTTGATTCTCAGAACGTCCAGGAATAAAACACTGGCAAGAAGTGGTGCGCGTATGGTGATATCTATTACGCACCATTGATTTCCAGCTTGTGATCAAAAGAAGAAGGAACTCCAGCCACCTAGAGATATACAGTGATGCCACCTGGGGCAACGGCCCAGACACCAGAATTTCTCAGTTCGGTCTTCTGTGCTTTTTTAAAGGGAGTCCTATCTACTGGACTAGCCATCATCAACACAGCATTTCTCACTCCTCAACCAAAGCGGAGTGTAACTCTCTGTTGGCTGGTCACTTGGAAGGGAAATGGCTTTAACACCTACTGTGAAAACTATGGCAAGAACCCCTGGGTCCTCCAGTAAACTTTATTGACAACAAAGGACTTGAAGAAAAGGTAAAGAAATTTGGCACAAAGTCTCACGCAAAGCACATAGAAATTAAGTTGAAAAGCTTACGCAAAAATCTCAATAACGGTGAAATAATGGTAAAAATTATTATATTGCAAGAAATGCTGGCTGATGCTCTGACAAAAGCCGCAAGCAATGCTGCCTTAAAGCGACTGGCCAAGTATGTCAACTCCTAAACTCTCTTGATGTAGAGTTGAGTGGGCGTGTTAGTTATCCTGTTGACTTATTCTCCTTCTTCTTACTTGTTCTTTATTGTCTCTATTGCCACACTTTCTTTCCATCATCGTTGTCTCTGTTATGATTCCCCATTGTCTTTGCACTCTGTCTGCGTCATACCCCAAACCATCCAGGGAACCCTACAGAACTTTCAAACTCTGGTAAAGACAACTCCTACAATCTACCAACCACGGAAACTTCTGGATCATTCCTGTCCTAGTCTTTCTGCTTATCTTGTTCTTCATCTTCCTGGCTTTCTCTGTCCTTGACTTGATCACCTATCATTCAAAGAACTGTAGGTATCTCTATTAATTCAACTCTACATCTAGTCTGACTCAAGATCTTGATTTGTTGCCACAGTCTACTGATTGGTATTGGTAGGATCAGTCATCATTGTCCCAAGTTCACAAGCCTGAATCCCATTTTGCTGCCTTTGTCTGGCTAAGTCTAACAATAGGCCATAAACTTACCTGCTGACTTGTTATCCAAGTTGGTATTGTTTCCTCATTTTCCTTCCTCTATCTCCATCAGTCTTGTTCCTTGTCTCTACTCTTACGCTTGTTTTCCATTTCATGCAAGTCAGCCTGGTCTAGGTTTCTCAGATATCTTTAACTTTTACAACTGACCTTCATTCCCATGTTCCCTCTTCAGATTGAAGATTTATTGCTGATTTTTCCAACATACCTATTCCTTGTTTCTTCAAAGAGAAATAGGCACCAACCAAACAGTGTGTTTCAATCTCCCTAATCCTCTTGCATCATGCAGAACTTTGAACCCTGTGCTCAAAGATGACAAGATTGAAGATTTAGAAATCATTTGAGAGTTTTGAGCTTTGGTTTATCATGACTTTGCTGACGTCTTTTCAGCTGTAAAGGCAGATAAACTTCCTCCATCCCGTTCTTGCAATCATAAGATCAAACTTACTGGCCCAACACCGGCACCTGGACCAGTCTACTCTCTCTCAAAGCAGGAATCAACTGCGCTTCAAGACTACATTGACAAAAATTTACTGAAATTATTTCTTTGACCAAGCATCTTGAACTCAAGTTCACCTGTCTTATTTGTTCTGAAGAAAGAGGGAGGAATTTGCCTTTGTGTGAACTTTAGGAAACTGAACCAGGTAACCCGGAAAAATGCCTACCCAATACAGACTATTTTGCACCTCCTCACTCTCTTCCATGGAGCTGCTTATTTCCCAAAGTTAGACCTTTGAGGGACCTATAACCTTGTTTGAATTGCAAAAGGCCATGATTATGTGACTGCAATGAGAACACGGTTTGGAATTTATGAGTATACCATCATGCCCTTTGCCCTCTGCAATGCTCCTTCCAATTTTCAACATTTTGTCAATGACATTTTTTCTGACCTTGTAGAGGAAACTCTTGTGGTGTATCTTGACCATATACTAGTCTACTCAAATACTCTTGAGTATCAAATTGCACATGTGCAAGAGGTGCTGCAGCAACTTTGCAACAATGAACTGTTTGCAAAAGCATCTAAGTGCAAATTCCATACTACTTCTCTACAATTTTTAGGTGTCATAGTCTTGCAGCAAGGACTATTGATGGATCCAGCCAAGAGCCAGTGCATATTCACTTGGCCCACATTCTTCTGTTAAATCCCTTCAAGTTTTCCTTGGTTTCAGTAATTTTTACAGAAGGTTTATTAAGAATTATGCCAAGGAAACTGTAAAGCTTACTAACCTTCTTCAAAAAGACACTCATTTTGTTTTTAAAGAACAAGCTGCTTTGGAGTTCAAAGCACCGCCAGGGGTTATGCGTATGTACCTTATTACAAGGAGGCGCCTCGCAACATTTCACGGGACATTGACCCCTCTGAAATTCTGAACGTCCCACGCAGGGGACGCTCCTCTCGTAAAGAGCCGCAGGAAAATTCCACTAATCGCACCTCTAGTGAAGCGCCGCAGGATGACACCGCAAACATTGCGGAGGTTGTAACGGTGAGGGAGGCCCTGGGCGATCCGGAGGAGCGACCAAAATGGCTCACATTGATGGCGGAGGAGAACTCATTGTTCCTATCCAAAAACACGGGCACACTGGTACCGCCCCCAACGGATGACAAAATCATTGGCGGAATGTGGCGGCTGGTCAGAAAGAGGGATGAACATGGAGATGTGGTTCGGCGTAAGTCCAGGTGGGTGTGCTTTGGGAACCATCAAGAGAAGGACATTCACTACTATGACACGTACTCCAGCGTTGGGCAAAACGAGTCGATGAAGGTTCTCTTATCACTTGCGGTTGAGAAAAACTGGTCAGTCTTCCAATTTGATGTGGAAACTGCTTTCCTCTATGGGGACATTGATGCCACGGTTCACATCTCACAGGTTTCCCGCTTTGAAGTCCCCGGGAAGGAAAACTGGGTGTGGAAGCTGAACAAATCACTCTATGGAACGAAACAAGCACCAAGATGTTGGAAGAAACACCTGACTGACACCCTGGCAACGTTGGACATGCGCCCCTCCAGAGCAGATGAGTCGATCTTCCTCAATAAGTCCAAATCAATTATGCTGCATATTCATGTGGACGACGGGCTGGTTGTGGGAAAGTCTTGGCAGGAAGTAATGTTGTTCTTAGATGGGCTCTGATTGACCTACAAAATTAAATCCATGGAGAAGCCGGTGTAACACTTATGCTACACCCTTGATTGGAGGGGGGACGGCACAGTACTAGTGCACCAAAGGGACTACTGCATGAAGGTACTTGAGGACCTATCCATGTCTACCGCTAATCCTATCAAGGGTCCAGCCCCAACTAACTTGATCAAGAAAGCAGCCGAACCCGCCGAACCAATGGATTTCAAGATCATGGAGAAAGCTATTGGTATGCTCAATCACCTGGCCTTGCATACCAGGCCAGACATTCTGCACACGGTCAACATCCTGTCGCAATACACCACCAAGCCCACGGTACGTCACTGGAACTTCATCAAGCACCTCCTTTGATACCTTCGCGGCACCACTGGAGTCGGCATTTTGTACAGCAAAGCCACCGACTCAGACAACCACCTTAGGGGATGGGCAGACGCAGACTATGCAAATAGCTTGGACATGCGGAAGTCCACCTCCGGGTTTGTGATTACATTGTATGGCAACCCGGTACACTGGATGTCCAAGAAGCAATCGGTTGTAGCTCAGTCGACCACCAAGGCTGAGTTCATTGCTATGAACCAGTGTGTAAAGAAGTTAAGATGGATGGCATCACTGGTTGAAGATCTTGGCGTCACCATCCCCACCCCAGTCATCATGAACAACAACTCCGGTGCAAACTTCATCAGCAAGGAGGCTCAACTTAACTCCAATTCCAAGCATAAAGAAGTCCGCTATCAGTATCTTCGGGATCTAGTCTCCAAGTCTCTTCTCTCGGTTTCTCAATTTGCATCCTCAGAAATGATTGTGGAAATCTTAACCAAACCACTTGGGAACATCAAAGTCATGATTGCACACAAACAATTAGGCATGATCGAGGCTGAAGTCAGGAGGAGTGTCGGCTAACAACTCCAACCTCTATGTCACTGCGCCTGGTGCGCAATCGCCCGACTATTGCTCAAGGCGCCCCATCCCGCGCGCTCACTATTTCCCTGTGCCCTACTCTACCGACGGTCTGTGTGTCATCTACCTGGAACAACAACGGTCATCTCTCCCAGTCCTCGTCAACTTACGATGCCTTTGTACAAACATCAACGCCGCAAACGGAAGGTCCGGTTCGCCAGTTATTCTCTTCCTCACAAGTCAGGAGGAGCCAGAGACAACTTACCCGGAGGTACTGTAGATCTTGTCCTTTTCCTGATTTCTTCTATTGTTCTGTTCTCGCTTGTTTCTCTTTCTTTCTTTTGACTATTCAGCTGGCCATACTTATCAGTTCCAATCCTCACCTTCATTCCCAAAAGGTATAAGATTGTACTCGCTCACACTCCTACCTGAGGATTAAGCCACGGCTATTTAGATCCACTGGTAATGCTTTTCTTGCTGTCTGAATATATTTCATATTATTTTCTCTTTATCATTGTCTCACTCAATTCTACTTCTGTTCAAAGTTATCTTTATTGTTACCACGTACTTAGGTATCACTCAAGCTGTGCTGCAATAAACAACAACGTTAAATTACTACAGGAACTTCTTCACCCCTCTGGGTGAGTTAAGGAATTGCCAGTTCAGTACATTGGCAACCTTAGAGTCATCCACCGCAATCCCATCCCTGGAGATGAAGTGGCCCAGGAACTTGATTTGCTCTCCAAAGAGCTGCGTCTTTTTTGGGATGCAGTACAAGTTGGCTGCCCTCAGGCGTTTCAGGACCTGGCGCAGATGCCGCTTGTGCTCTTCGGCCGAGCTGGAGAAGACAACGATGTCATCCAGATAGACCATGCAGAAGTCCCCAATTGTTTCACCCAGGGCTTCCTCTAGTCTTGCTTGGTGAGTGACTGGGGCGTTAGTGAGGCCCATAGGCATTACTACCCACTCCATGAGGCCCCAAGGGGTTTTTACCGCCGTCAGCGGGATGTCTGCCTCTGGAATCCGCGTCTGGAAGAAGGCGTTAGTCTGTTCAAGGATGGAGAACACCTTTCCCGTCGCAACCAGTCGGACTAGTTTGTCCACGTTTGGTAGTGGCAATCGGTCTCTCACTGTCAGGCTGTTCAGCTTGCAGTAGTTGCAGACCCAGCGGGGGAGTGCTGATGTGTCTTTCTTTGGGATTATCAGGCTTGGCGACGCGTATTGGCTGTTGGATTGGTGTATCCTCCCATCTTTTAGGTGTTGGTCCAACAAGGTCCGCCAGGCCACCAGGTGCTTCTGGGGGTAAGGATACTTTTTCTCATTAAAGGTTGCGTTCTGGTTGGTCAGTACAACTTTGTGGCGTATTCGGGAACCCTTGGGTTGCATTTTCTCTGGGAAGGAGCCATCTACAACACTCAACTCTCCCTCCAGCGTGTCGGTCAAGGCCGGGATATCTGCTGGAAAAAAGTCAGAGAATTCTTTCAGGATCCTCTCCTCACAGCTGGCGGGTTGTTCCACGGTGGCCATTGCCGTGCTCAGGGACGAAGTGGAGGGGGGGTTACATTGCGTCATAGCTCTTTTTGGGTGGCGGTAATCAACCATTTTACAGCCAGAACGTGTACACAGGACCGCTGATTTGGCAATGGATACCGATAGAAGAAATTGGGAGAGGAAGGGGGCGCCCAGGATCATGTCATAGGTCCCTTCAATGTGGCCCACCTTGAGATGGAAATTTGGGAACACTAGTCCCCCAGATGGGTCGTGTAGTTTTGCCATGCAGAAGTCCTTGAGGATTATTGGCCGTGGTGTCCCGCCTCTCAATGCCAGATTGACCTCTATTGGTCTTTGGAGGGGCTGTTTTACAAGGCCCGTTCTGTCTGCCGCTGTTTCCAAGATCAGGTCAATTTCTGATCCTGTGTTGATCATCCCGAAGAGGTAATGGTCATTCAATAGAACTTTGACCACAATGCGGTGGCTGTTTCTCATGAGGACGCACCCTTCATCTTGGGCCAGGCGTAGTTCATCCTCCAGCTTGGTGATTGCCATTGCCAAGACGGAGTCCAATTCCGGGAAGGATTGTTGGCTGTTGACCGTTGCCACGGTGGCAGCACAATGAGGGGGTCTGCCTGCTTGGGCAGTTGTTGGTCTGCCCACCGCGGGGGCCAGTGCTCTCCAAGCCATTGGGCGCTTGTAGTCCGCCGGCTTGGGGGGTGTCTTGAAGTATTTGGGGATAGTGACAAAGGAGCTTTCAAATGGTCCTAGGCAGGCTCCTGGGGCGCTTCCACACTTTCTCTTACAGAAATGGCAGAGCCCCTGGGAGTCTAGGTATGACCTCACGCGCCATATAGTCTCCTCTCGACCCCCTGGTTTGGTCGGTGGTCGGTTTAAGGGTCCCACATTGGTAGTAGCTCTTGTCTTTCCTGTGGAGCGACAAGAGATTCCTTCCCAGAAGAGCCCGGCACGGCTATCAAATTCCGCAAAGTGGAATGGCCGGGCCAGTAATAGCTGATGGTTGTTGACCTCTGTTTGAAGGTCAGCGGGCATTCCAAAGCTCATCGATTCCGCAAGATCAAAGTTGGAGATAGAGTCTTGGTCAAAGTTCAGCATGGACTGGAGTGTCCTTGCTCGGGTGCTATAGTCTTGGTACAATTCGTGCCCGGACATCTTCATATTGCGGAAGTTGTCTCGGAGGGAGGTGCGCCATAGGGGTGGCAGGGCAAACCCAATCAGGGCGTCCTTGAATTCCTGCCACGGGTGGCCAATGAAGCCTTCGATGCCGGCCGCGTAGAAGCTCAGGGTGTTGGTCTCTCGGATTAGGCTCCCCACCACCCGTAGTTTTTTGTCATTGTGACTGATTCCCTTTGTCACAAAGAAGAGCTGCACTGCCTGCAGCCAGTTGACCAGTGGTTCAACCGCCTGGAAGGGGCCGGAGAAGGTGGGTCTGTCTGAAGAGCGGAACTGTTGCAGGTCAATGTGGCCCATTGTTGGGTCAGTTGGGGCCTCAGGCTTTTCGCGCTTGACTGACAGATGGAGGAGAGCTTGTTCCAGTCGAGTGATCCTCTCATTTTCCGTCTTATGGTTGGCCAGCATCTCCGATTGATCAATGTTGGCCTGGTCAATACTTCAGTGTTGGAGCCGAATGACCCCTTTCAGGTATTCTTGAAGGGAGAGGGGTATGGGATTGGTGACAGTTCTCTCCTCCATAGCTGAGGTTGATGCTGTAGAAGTGGGATTGGCGGCCGTGGCGGGAGGCTCAGAGTGTAGATCCTCCATAAGGTTAGAGTTTTTTTCGGAAGATGCAAGGTTTGCTTTGAGTTTGGCTTTGCGGCGACGGGTAGCGTTTGCAGCTTGGGTGATTGCCTCAGGGTCCTGAAAAGGAGCCTGATTGGACATCAATCAGGAGGTGGTTGGTTTGAGAAAAAAAAAGTGTAAGGGTCGCGTCTGACACCTCACTGGTCAAGTGGATTAGAGGGGGATAACTAGAACAGGGCACGCGAATTGCCCTGGGAGACCTTTCTAGAACCAACGGATGTGTTGTATTGCAAAAAAACAGAAAGAAGCTAGCTCCAAGAGGGGAACAGTCAGAGGGTCTCTCCGGAATGGAAAGGACATGGTCTCAGGGGAAAACTTACCTAGCTCCAAGAGGGGAACAGTCAGAGGGTCTCTGCAGAGCTAGGTGGGGTTGAGGTAAGAAAGGGACTAAATACACTGGACACAAGGGAGACATGTATTTTGGTTGTCACTGTTTGTGTGAAACCTGAGTTGGTACAATGAAGGGCTTCACACAATCATAGCATAGAAACAACATAAAATGATGGGGCAGATAACAAGTTGAAGAGATATTAAAATTGAATGAAATGAATAGAAAGTCACAAAAAAATTTAACACTTACACACAGACAGGAAATTTGGGCCAAATATCTCTCTGAGCTCAACTTTATGATCATGTACCGTATTGGGAAACAAGGCATAGTCCCCAATGATTTATCAAGTTGGGAAAATTTTTACCCAGGAGGGGGGAGAACCTTTGTCAACAACGACCCTGAAAACATTAGGACACTTTTCTCAATCCAATCTGCCAAACTCAGTTTGATCATCACTCACCTTCAAGATCTAGCTTCCAAACTAAAACAAACTCAAGTTGACAACCTCAAGTGTAGCAAACCTTGCAAGAATGTGAAATTATTAGATAGTGATTATAGTATTGACAAAAATGATTATTTATTTTAAAAAAATTGTATAGTAGTACCAGATAATCCTTGCATTAAGTTAGATATCTTTGATTCAAGGCATGATTCTCTGCTTGCTGGTCATTACGGGCAGGAAAAAAAGCACCAATTGATTGCATAAGACTTCTCAAAACATTGGAAGTTTGGGCTGCTCCAGCCACTTCTCATTCCTCCAATTCCTTGGAACTCACTTTCTATGGATTTAATTTTGAAATTACTTATTTCTAGTGTTTATGATGCTATTTTAGTACTAGTAGATTTCTTCTCAAAGATGGCTTTATTTCTTTGAAGTAATGTGACGGCCTCATCTGAAGACTTAGCTAATTTATTTGTAGAATATCCATTATTAAACTATGCTCTCCCTGATAACATAATTAGTGATTGTGGATCTTTGTTCTTCTTTGGCTTCTGGACCTTTCTGTGCCAGCATTTGAAGATCATTTGAAATTTATCAACAGCTTACCACCCAGAAACGGATGGGAAAATGGAGCAAGTCAATCATATCCTAAAAAATTATCTCCAAATGTACATCCCCTACCAACAGGACAACTGGTTGCAATGGCTCCCATTAGCCAAATTTGCCTGCAACAACTCCACTCATTCCTCCACCAAACAATTGCCCTTACAGACTCTTTATGGTATAAATCCAAATTTCTCATCCCTTCACGTAGCACCTTCTCAACCTGCTACCAATTACCTTAATCACATCAAATCCCTTGAAATGCAACTTCAAACCAAGCTCAAAGCAGCAAACCAGGTCTACAAGGAACAAGCAGATTTGCTTTGCAATTTTTCCCCAACCTTTGCAGTAGGAGATTGGGTATGGCTTGATTCTTGCAATATTTGCAGTACTCGCCCAACTCAAAAACTCTCTGAAAGAAAGCTTGGCACCTTCAAAGTTAGATCAAGTGTCTCCCCTAACGCCTTTAACCTCACATTACCTACTAAATGGAAAGGTATCCACCCGGTCTTTCACATGTCTCTCCTAGAGCCAGCTTGAGTCCTTTACCCAGGAAAGAATCATCCCCCTCCTGAACCAGTCAGCATTCAAGATCAGTTAGAGTGGAAAGTAAGCCATATCCTGGATTCCAGGTTACGCAAAGGAAAGCTTAAATACCTTGTTTAATGGACTGGCTTCCAGTCCGACAACAATTGCACCTTTTGGGAACCAGCCCATCACCTTTTCAACTCTCCCAATTTGGTTTGAGACTCCCATGCAAGTTACCCTTGCAAACCTTGCCAATCATAGCTCCCATTTCATTCCATTCCTTCCATCAAATTCCACATTTCCATCCCATTCTTTCCCATTAATCTCATCCCATTTCCGTATTCTATTTCCTTTCCCCTTCTCAAAAATTATCCCCCTTCTCTTTTCACAATCTTTATCGCTTCTGTTTTATTTTAAAATGAGAATCCTATTTTCCTTAAAAAATAATAATAATAATAAAAATATAATAATAATAATAATAAAAATATAATAAAAATAAAAATAGAAATATAATAATCATAATAATAAAAATATAATAAAAATAAAAATAATAATAATGATGATATAGACATAAAAATACAAAATACATTTTCACAAATTATCCTTCATTTCTCTCTCTGCTTCCTTCCAATTCTTGTTTGATTAATATCCCATTGGAGTAAATTCTTCCAAATCTTTTTCTTCTACAAAAGAAGAAAGCCTTTGCAAGATCATCACTTGCTCCACCAGACGTCTCTGCAAGATCTCCTTGCCCATTTCAGTCTAAGCTCTCTTTGGTTGGGTATTCCATCCACCTTCCTCCATGAGTTCCTTGTGAATTCTCTTTCTGTGGAACCTTGAAAAAACTTTCCCAAAATTTCCAGTCAATTGCCTTGGATCAGTTTTAATTGTCCCTTGGACTTGCACCCGGTCCTCCTCATTTTGGCCCTCCATTTCATCCCTTTCAATTCCATTTGGCTCCTCCACCTCCAGTTCCATTCCTCTCCTCCACCTCCCGTTCCATTCCACTCCTTCCTTCTATCCCATTTCCTTCCTCTTCATTTTCCTGCCTTTTTTCTTTTTACACCTCCCTTTCAGTCATTGTTCCTTCTTCTCTCGCCTCTTTGCCTGTCTGTGGTTCCTCAGCTTGCACTTCACTTTGCGCTTCAAACCGGATTGACCCAATATATGGCGGCAGCAGCAGATGTGTATTAGTGGTATATTGACAGAATTGTGGCAGTACTACAAACAACAAAGATTACATTAGTCCCATTGCATTTCATTTATTTTATTTTTTTTACTTATTGTTAGTCTCTTAGCCTCTACTTACCAGTGTTTCAAATACCCAAGAACTCAATCTCCAGAACTGGTATTATTTGGTAGTTGACTCGCCGCACAGACTTTTGACTTTGCACCTCCCTTCTTTAAGCTGATGGGAAATCCACAACCTGATTGCTACTTATAGGGAACGTGCAAGAAACCTTGCGCAAGCAACATTGTTTGCACTTGCCTTGGAGACCTTGTGTGGCGGTACTAGGGATGCATTGCTTGTTTTGTCAAATGCAGTTTTTGCAACAATGGAATGACAATGAAGAAATAATTAATTATGAATCTATTTAAAAGGCAAAGAAGTAATGATAATGGGTATACAGTATTTGTAATGGCTTTTGAATTGATTGGAAAATTGTCTGAACGCTTGAAGTAGCTCATGTCTTTATACCTGGGCAACTCTCATGCTTTAAGCTTAAGAATTATTGTCCTCCCCCTTTGACATACCCTTCCCTCAGTACCATCTACCTCATTCCATAAGTGTGACAAAATAGAAGCACAATATCAACGGTGCTTTCTGCTTATCAACTCTGGATTGCATAATGACCTTCCATCCTTGGCAACTGACTCAGCAACCACTTGCAAACCTTGCAGTCAACTTTACCTCAGTCCAAAATACATTTGGGCTCTGCGTTTTCACCCTAGGTATCAATAACCCTTGGGTTCCCATTCCCAGTCAAATGCTCTTGCTAGTTTGCAACCATGCTAGTCAAGCCACCTCAACTGTATAGTTTTCAACTGGACCAGTCCCTTACCCTGCAGAGACTACATCTTCATATTTGCATTGCCTCTGACGTCACTCCCTCATGCCTCAACCGTTAAACTCCAATAAATTTTCCCTCTGTTGTCTTGCAGTTACGCTACAACCTTGGAAACGTTCATACTGTTATTTCATTTTGCACTCTGTTCATTTAATTCATTTCCTCATTTCTTGTAACTGTATTTGACCATCCATCAGGTTTTATCTAGTTATTTTGTATTACCTTTTAAAGCTACAACGCTTGCCTGAGGATTGTCTCCTCAGTTAGTTAATTTCTTACATTCTTGCATTTGCTAAATCCATTCATCACATTGGGCTTGGTTTTGGTTCCCTTCCATTGGAACATTCATCCCTCTTGCTGTGTGCCAAGTTACTCCACCATAAGTTTGCACTTTGCAGGTAGCCCTTGCTACCTTTCACTTGCCCTTGAACTCAGCTTCTCCCTTCTGCTCACAATCATCTAAAATTTCCCTACAGTATGTGGGGTGGTTTTGTGACAGCAACCTAGACCTACCTCTTAGATGGAAAGCCTCAAAAATCTTGGCAATGACCACCGACTTCATCTTCTCAACCCAACCAGCTACTCCTCCAATCAGCTCACTCCCTCAACTCCTTAACTCATTACCTCCAGCTTACACACTCAACCAGCTTCACCACCAGATCAGCTCACTCCCTTAACTCATCACCTCCAGCTTACACACTCAACCAGCTTTCCAATCCAATTAACTTTCACCTGAATCAGGTCACTCTAGATCAACTCAATTTTCTATTATCTTCTTTTTGTCCTCATTCCTGCTCTATTATCTCTCCGCGGCTCTCTGGTTCTTTTAAGTTACCATCTTTAACCTTTAAATCTCATTTCTTTCTCTTTCATTCATCATGTTTCTGAAATAAATGTTCTTTTAAGCCTTTCACTCCAAAAGCACTAAGAAGCAGCTAATGGACCTCCTGGTGGTTGGACAGGTTTCCCAGTCAGCATCAACGTACACACTGAGTTTGGTTTCCTGCTCCTTCTTTGCAAACTTGAGGCCCAAGGTGCTGGATTAGAGGAGGTAGTTGAGGACCATTAAGCCAGCTTTTTAGTGGAGAGTGCGGGGGGCATTAATAAATTGGGATAGGTAGTTGAAGGCAAAGGTCACATCCAGACGCATGTTGCAGCTTATGTTTCTGAGCTCCCCAACTAGTTTTTGGGAGTTTGAACCAGTCTTGGTCAATTACTCCTGCTCCTCCTTTTTTTCCAGAAAAAAGTTTTCAAATGGCTTGAAGGGGGTGGAGCACTTTTTGTGGGCAGGTAGGTTTTATTGTGCTCCAAGCGCAGAAATGTAGTTTTGGTGACTGAGATGAATAAAGTGGGGTAATTGAGTGAAATTAATTCCCAGAAGCAAGGTGGCTGTCGCAGATCCTTGATTTTGAATTTTTTTGAACGGCCTTAACAAGGTTGGTGGGATTTTGACTGAAAACAGCAATATTGTCCATGTGTATATACAAGTAGTTTTCACCTCCCCAGAAGACATACCTGTCTGCCTTGCTCCTTTGTCAACCTTCTTGCTGGAGCCAGTCGCTGAGGGTGTTGTATCACATCAGTGGCGCCTGCTTGAGTTTGTAGAGGGCTTTCTTCAAGAGGACAAAATTTCCTGGGGAGATTGGGACATGTAAGGGTTGTGAAGATTCGGACCCACAGGAACAGAGCAAGGGGTGATAGCTAGGAAAGTGGAAAAGGGAAAAAGGGGATCATGCATATGCATATGAGATTACAACGCGCGCTACACCTTAAATAGCTCCTTGATTGTTCTCCTTCTGTGATTCTCTCCTCTCTTCTCTTGTCTGTCTTTTCGGTTATCATTCTCACCACCATTAGGTGATTACTAGCTCCTCAGTCCATCTTCCTCAATCTCACTTGTCCTGTTGTCTCAATCACTAATAAGGGTGGTTCCCCCTAAAGGTATAAGATCGTGGTCTCTCTCTCTTTCTTGATTGCTCACTTCTCCCTGGTCCTGTTCCTCAACTTCATTGTTTCCAAATTTGTCCTAATCCTCTATGTCTTGCTTGACGGGTAATCTAACAACACTCTGGTCTGTCTTTTTGGTTATCATTCTCACCACCATTAGGTGATTACTAGCTCCTCAGTCCATCTTCCTCGATCTCACTCGTCCCGTCTTCTCAATCACTAATAAGGGTGGTTCCCCCTAAAGGTGATTACTAGCTCCTCAGTCCATCTTCCTTGATCTCACTCGTCCCGTTGTCTCAATCACTAATAAGGGTGGTTCCCCCTAAAGTCTCCACCACCTTCATATCTCAACAGGTTATGAGCCCAGTGAACCCTGACAGCGTCTTGTCCTAAGCTATTGATTCCCCACAATCAAAACCACCACTCTGGATCCATTCCAGCAAAATTCTCCTTCTCCACCTTCCTCAACTCCCACCAACTCAATAAACAACAACGACTCAGACGGAAATCCATCCCACTACTCGTCCACCCTCTCCGAAGATACTCAAATCATTTTAAATCACCTCACCTCCAACCCTACCCTTCCATCCCTTCCTCCACTCAACATGGGTGACAACTTCATACGTTCAAACATCCCCAAACTTACCGGACCCAACTTCCCAAGCTGGAGGAATGCAATCATTACCCAACTTGGCTTTAAAGATCTAGATGACCTTATCAAAGAGGACCCTCCTACTGAACCAACCCCACAGGAGCGACTACGTCTGAAACAGACCACAACCTTTATTCAAATGCACCTCGACCATCAGAATTACACCATGTTTGTGGACAACCCATACCAATACTTACCCAAACAGCTATGGGACTCAATATGCTCTCACTATGCCACCAAATCAATGGAGAACATCTCAATCACCATTGGGAAAATGCACAACATTGACTTCACCTTGGGTAACTTGTCCACGGCCATTAATCAATTCCGAGAACTGTTCCGACTCCTTCGCGAAGTATCCGCAGGAAAGTTTGACAGCCACACCTTGGAAGCAATGTGGACGTATCACATACTCAAGCGACTACCTGAATCCTTTCACGTCTTCAAATCACTTTGATACTCCAGCTTCAAAGACACCGATTGAATAGAGTTGCAAAGCCTCCTTGCCAACCTAGAGACTGAACTCAGAAGACAAGAGAAATCTGCCAACACAAACTTGGCTTTGATGGTAAGAAATTCGAATTCTCCTGCCACAGGATCCAATAATACCGAAGGTCGCAAACCAAAGAGATGACCTTACTGCTCAGACGGAAAACACAACCCACTAACATCCCACTCCGAAGAGCAGTGTCATCAACTTCATCCGGAACAAGCAATTGCGTATTACCAAAGCATTGTCGAGAAGCAATCCCAAGGCAAGGAAGGAAGTCATCGAGCCCACTGCCTCACTGCCTCCCCCCTACCTAACTCAATAATACTTGATAGTGGAGCCTCTGGTCACTACTTGAGAGACAAGAACCTATTTCTCACCTACTCCGAATGTCGCTCCTCACTCTATGGCGCAAACGGATCACTGATTCCCATCATTGGTGTCGGTAAAGCCATGCTGATGCTGCAGTCAGGAAATCTCTTCATTGACGAAGCTTTTCACGCACCAGACCTATCCCATTCACTCATTCCCTTATCCGCATATCTTTGACTCGGCTACTCTCTGTCACCAACCAAAACCGGATTTAAATGCTTCAAGGATGCCAAAACTCTTCTGTCAGGTAGTATCATTGATAACCTTTTGGTCATCCATACCCAGAATCAATGCGCCCTCACCACTTTCTCTAAAGCTACCAAACTCCATCGAGCGCTAGGACATCCGTGCCAGAAGTATCTCAAGTCTGCCTATCCTAAAGAATCAATAAACCAAGTAGAATGCTCCTTGTGCACTGTTTCCAAAATGCACAAGCAACCCTTCCCTGGAAAATTTCCTTATCCTGCCACCAAGCTTGAAGTTATCCATATGTATCTATGCGGGCCCATTACTCCCTCCTCTAAGGGAGGAAACAAATACTTCCTGAAGATAGTCAATGGATTCTCCAAATATCGATTCCTCTTCACCATGGAATGGAAATCTCAAACTCTTGAGCTATTCTGACGATTCTTACAGGTGGCCGAGAACCAAGCCTCCCAAAACGCGAATTTTGTTGTCTCCGACAATGGGGGAGAGTTCATCAGCAATGCCTTTCGGGACCTTCTCCAGGAGAAAGGAATCACTCACTTAACCTCTGCTCCGTACACGCCACAACAAAATCCATTCGCAGAACGCGGGAATCGAATAACTATTGAAAAAGCCCGAGCAATGCTACTAGACTGTGGACTACATCTTCAATGGTGGGGGGAAGCAGTAAGTACAGAAGTCTACCTGAAAAATTGATCCCCAGATAGCTCTATTGAAATGAAAAGTCCTTACAAGAAATGGTTTGATCAAAGCGCTGACCTTACCAATCTGGAACCTTTTGGTTGCAGAGCCATTCTTTTGGAGGAAAAGCACAACCGAGTATCCAAATTCTCACCCTCGGGAGTGGAATTCATCTTCCTCGGCTATGAAGAAGGGAATCGCACATACAGGGTGTGGGATCCAGTAGCCGACAAAATTCATGTCTCTCACCACATTCGCTTCAAACCTAATTCCTTTCCTTACCTCAAAATCAAGTCTCTTCTTCTCCCTTCTGATTCTGATTCCCAGTCCTGTGTTCCCTTCTCCTCTATCTTTTCTCCGTTTTCCTTATCTATTCTTCCAAGTCTGTCTGACGCTTGGCACTCACTAGAACCTGAATCTCAGTCCTCTCACTCCCCTCCTTGTTCACCAACTCAGCCTTCTTTCTCCGTTCCTCCCTCCAACTCTCCATCTTTCCTCCTCCCAACTCCATCTGTTATTCCTCTGTCGCCCGCCGATCCTGCTCAACCAACTCTCTCTTCCCTGCTGGGCAATGTCAGCAACAATTCAGAGAGTACACTTCCAACTGCGCATCCATCGCACAAAGGCTACACCTACGTCCCCCACTACGATCAAGCACCAAACGACATTTACCTGCGTGTTGGACCTCATCAAATCATTGATGGCCCTTGCCGGCTCCGTGCCAACCTAATAGTAGAAGAACCCACTATCATCACTGATCCCCGCTCCTATGAAGAAGTAAGACAAAGATCCGATGCCTCAGACTGGATTGCAGCTGAGGATTCTGAACTCAACGACATCACCAGACACGGCGTATGGGAAGTAGCAGAAAAATCACCTCATGAAAAATCCTTAGACACCATATACGTGTATAGAAGCAAGCAAGACGCCAATGGTGTAGTCGTGAAAAAGAAAGCTCGGCTGTGCGTCCTCGGGAACAGACAGATTGAAGGGATCAACTACAACAAAACCTTTGCACCAACAGGCAGGGACTCCTCTCTTTGGCTCCTACTGATGATTGCGCCATCTGAGAACTTTGAGCTTGATCAAATGGACGTGCATTGCGCGTTTCTCAACGGTCTCACGGACATGCGCATCTTTATCAAACCACCAAAGGGAGTGAAAATCAATCTAAAACCCACTGAAGGCTTACTGTTAAAGAAATCCCTCTATGGCCTCAAGCAAAGTCCCTGATGCTTGTACAAGGCCCTTTCCTCTTTCTTCTCTGAAATCAACTTTCTACCCACCGACTCCAATCCCTGTCTCTTCATCTCCTCCAATACCTCCAACCCCGTCCTGATCTTTGTACACGTGGACGATCTAGTAATCACGGGCCAAAACATATCCCCGGTGAAAGAAGCTCTAAAGTCAAAATTTGAAATGCATGATCTGGGCCCTTGCAAGTGGGTCTTGGGAATGAGAGTCACAAGAGATCAAAAAAATTGCACCGTCACCCTCCGACAAGATCAGTACGCCCATGACATGCTTGAAGAATTTGGCATGCAGGACTGTTGTCCCGTCACTTCACCATTACCCTCCGACTACCTTTGAGAGTCCTTGCCGTCCTCTCCACCTTCCCCCGACTTCAACTACCGACGTGGAGTTGGGCTTCTTGGCTACCTGGTTCAGAAAACCGGACCAGACTTGGCCCACGCCCATAGTTATTTCTCCCAGTTTCTCAACAATCCCACCTCCCATCTCCAGCACTGCTTTATGCACATGCTTCGCTACATTCAGCACTCCGCGCAGTTTGGACTCACCCTCGGTCGCACCCCCGGCACACCTTTGACCTTGAAAGGCTACGCTGATGCCAATTACAGCTCCTCCGCTGACTGACGAAGCTTCTCTGGATCGGTCGTTGGCCTTCACGGCTTACTTGGGTGGCGGTGCACCAAACAACCCGTCGTCACTCTGTCCACTACTGAAGCTGAACATCGTGCATGCACCGAAACGGCTCAAGACCTACTCTGGTGCAGGCAACTCATCCAACAAGTCTTTGGCGCCTTTTCGCTACCCATCCCACCTGCTACCCTGTTCTGTGACAACAAGGGAACCTTTGATCTGATCCTGAATCCTCTCTACCAACATAGAACCCATCACATTGACGTCCGGCTCCATTTTCTTTGTCAACATGTTCATGGCGATGACTTCAGCCTATCATATGTTGCCACAAACGACAACCCTGCCGACTCTCTTACAAAACTTGTTTCTCCCAAACTTCTTCGCCAGGCCAACAAATGTCTCAACCTCACCTTTTGAACAACTACCAGTCAAGCACGGGGGCGTGTGAAGATTCGGACCCACAGGACCGGAGCAAGGGGTGATAGCTAGGAAAGTGGAAAAGGGAAAAAGGGGATCATGCATATGCATATGAGATTAAAACACGCGCTAAACCTTAAATAGCTCCTTGATTGTTCTCCTTCTGTGATTCTCTTCTCTCTTCTCTTGTCTGTCTTTTTGGTTATCATTCTCACCACCATTAGGTGATTACTAGCTCCTCAGTCCATCTTCCTCGATCTCACTTGTCCTGTTGTCTCAATCACTAATAAGGGTGGTTCCCCCTAAAGGTATAAGATCATGGTCTCTCTCTCTTTCTTGATTGCTCACTTCTCCCTGGTCCTCTTCCTCAACTTGATTGTTTCCAAATTTGTCCGACACCTCTATGTCTTGCTTGACGGGTAATCTAACAACCCTCTGGTCTGTCTTTTTGGTTATCATTCTCACCACCATTAGGTGATTACTAGCTCCTCAGTCCATCTTCCTCAATCTCACTCGTCCCGTTGTCTCAATCACTAATAAGGGTGGTTCCCCGTAAAGGTGATTACTAGCTCCTCAGTCCATCTTCCTCAATCTCACTTGTCCCGTTGTCTCAATCACTAATAAGGGTGGTTCCCCCTAAAGTCTCCACCACCTTCATATCTCAACAAGGGTATCTCAAAAATGATTTTAAAGCGTTGAGGATGGCAAACTTGAAATCCAGTTGATTGAAGTGATAACTGCACTGAACTGAGTACGCAATCAATAGCCTCAGGGAGGACTTTTCACCTGTTGGGGAAAAGACATCAGAGTAGTTGACAACAACTTATTGGTGGAATCCCAGGACGCACAATTTCTCTTTGACCTCAATTATTTGTTTGTTTTTTCATGCTTTGTACAAAACACCCAAATGAATTTTAGCGCCATGGTCCTGGGTTGTACCTTGCATTTCTCCCTAACACCATAAGCAAGCAGGTTCATGATTTCCTTCTCCATGGTAGAAATCCATTCTGGTCTGTACTGGATTGCAAGAGCCTGTTTCAGGGTCTTGGGATCTTGGTGCTCAGCTTCTGCAAATTTCACCTGGGGCAATTCCTGGAGATGTCTTCTGCTGTGGGTCAGGATTTTTTGATCCAAGATGGCACTGTAATCAGGGCAGAGATGTGGTTTAACAATCTTGCTCTGTGCAGTTTTGGGTGATTCATTCACAGGATTAGGAGAATAGTTGTCCGGTGCAGTGGCGGATTGAGTCAGGAAGGGATCACAACTGTTCTTGCTTTCAACAGGGGAGGAGCAGTGGCAACCAAAGGTCCCTTCCAGAAAGGTTAAATTTGCGCTAATGTGCATTTTTCCGGTTTGATGATCTAGCACCATATATGATGAGAAATCATTCACATAACCGACTAGAGTACCTTTTGAACCATTGATTCCAAGTTTTGAATCTAATTTGACTTTGGGGATGAGGGTGTAGACATTCAAACCAAAAGTTTTCATAAAGTCATAGTGGAAGTTGTTACCAGTCCAGAATTTGTACAGAATGGTGAAATTCCTTGCAGCCATGGGCAGGAGATTGAGTAGATTGGTGGAAGTCTTCACCGCCTCTGCCCAGGAGGCAGGCAGAAATTTGCTTTGTATGAGCAGGCAACAAGCCTTATCAAGAATGATGCAATTGGCCTGTCCTGCAAGACCATTTTGCTGTGGAGTATACAGCGGGGAAAGGTGGTGATCTATCCCAATAATGTCAATCTAACCAGAGAGAGAATTGTTCACAAACTTGCTTCAATTTTCAGAAACAAAAGTGTCTACCTTCAATTTGAGCTTTCTCTCAGCCATCTGGATGAAGTACTTGACAGCCGCAGATACTTGGTCCCAAGAGTGGAGAAAGGATACAGACTTGAATTTCAAAAATTGGTCCACTACAGTGAGGAAGTATTTGCAACCGCTGATGGATTGGATTTGGAATGGACCTACAAAGTCAAAATGGATGAATTCTAACACCCTAGCTGCAGGTTTAAAGTGACTTGAGTAAGATTTTGCCTTCATCTTGCAACTGAAACAGACTTAAAAGTTGACGGTTGAGGGGAGTTGTGGAAAGAGTTGCTCAATTAATTTGTCGCTAAGATGTCCCAGTTTCAAGTTCCAGAGATTGGTGTTGGGTTGTTTCAGAAGGAAATTTCCTTGAACAGAAGGTCTCCTGAATTTGTGCCATACAGCTCCATGAGATGATTGACTTCAGTGCCAATGAGAGAAAAACTTTACAAACTGATTCCATAGCCAGAGTGCCCCACACAGTTGATAATGGCCCCTTCCTTGGTCAGAGTTTACAGCAAAAAAGTTATCTGTTGAGAGTTGGAACCAGGAGGAGGTTCTGTATCTCTAGAATTTTTCCCAAGCTGTTAGTGAGGACAGCCTTGCCTATGGCTGTAGCCAGGAGCATGGAATCTTTTCTTCCAGTTCCAACAGAGACTTACTTTGGTTTTGATTCAAAAAGCAGTTCTGGGGTGTTGAAAATATGATGGGTGCAACCAGAGTCCAAAACAGGCAGGAGTGATTTGAGAGGTAAGTATGGAAGAAGGTCAATTTGCGCATTGAGTAAAGCCTGTGGGTGGTTGGGGGAGGGGCTGTCAACTTCCTTGTTCTACTTATGAGCTGAGTGCAGATGGGATTGGATTTTTGACTTGGGGTGGTCAGGCCTCAACTCGGAATGCAGTTTCCAGCATTAATCTTCAGATTTCTCAGCAAGCGGGTTGTTCTAGCCTTTTGAGCAGGGATGCTTGGGTTTACCTCTACAATGCAAAGCTGCTTTGTAGAGACCAACTGTGGGATTTGGGGAGGTAGATTGATCTTGAGAGTCCTCCAGTCTTGAGGTTTCCAAGTGAATGATTTCTATGAGTTTGTTCAGGACAGCCAATGGGTTCTTGAGCATCTTTTATTCAAGGATGATAGTGCCCACGATGTGGTAGACGGTTCTAGGAAGTTTGGCCAGAATTTTATAGGTGAGAATGTCATGCGGCACCCTAAGTTTGACTGCAGAAACCTCATTCATCAGCTTGAAACACTTTTTGATTTACTGGTTGAGATCATCCTTATACTGAAAGAAGATGAATGTGAGACACAGGCAAACATGATTATTTGACAATTGGGAGGCATATCTCTTGTTAATGGCTTCCAATATTGCCTTGGGGTTGGCCTCATTGGAGTGGTTGACAACTGAATCAAAGGCAGTGTTCCCCAAGTGCTGAATGATAATGTCTACTGATTTGTAGATCTTTTTCTTTTGGGCTGGGGTGGCCAGAAGACTTGGGTTGTTCCCTTCAATGAGTTCAAGTAGGCCCTTCATTCCCAAGTAGCTTTTGAGTTCCAGAAACCAGGATGGGTATTTGGACTCCAAGGGAAGTCAAATATTCAACTTGAAATTGCCTTCCTGGTTTTTCATGTTGAGTTCTCTTCAGGGGAAATTGGGCCTGTGAATTATTTGGAATTATTTCTTCAAAAGAAGATAAATTTAAGTATAGATGGAGAAAAAAGGAAAAGCACACAAAAAAGTAGATCAGCTTCAAAATAGGACTCAGAACAACAATGGAAAATACAAGGAATGACTATATGAAAGGTGAAAAGGGCAGGTAGATTAAGGGAGGATACAGTGAACAGACTGAGGTTGAAACAAGTTCCACAATGTCGCACACAGGATAGGAAGAAAAAGAAGTACCCACCAGTCTCAAGTTCCCAAGAAGCTAGTGGTACAAGTAAGGGATTGTAGCAGGGGAAAGCATTTCAGGATTTGAGCTGGCGTAGCTATTTGAGTTGCATCACTCTGGATTTGGAGTGTTGGAACATGAGCAGATAAGTGTGCTCTGAAGCTTGCACTGGCTCTGTGACAGTTAGGTTCTGACTTAAAGGAGAGAATAAAACAAGGGAAACTGATGATGGGACAGAAACAAAGGAAGAAAAATCAGGATTGCATTTTGGAAGGTGGAAGCCATTACATCAAAAAACTTATCTCAGAAGTAAGTCCTCCCAATTTGTGCACCACCACGGTCATTTTCTGCGCTTTTGTTGTGAAACTCAACTGTATTCCATAAACGTGAGAACTTGGGAAGCCCTCTTTGTTTTACCTCTGCCACTCATAGGACTGTTTTGGATGGATCAAGATATTTTTCAATTCTTCAATCAGGCTCAAGATCAATAAATGACAATCCTTTGTTTCAATTTCTTTGTTTCCCCCTTTTCTTAATACCATCAAAATTAAGGTGCAGACTAGGGAAATTATTTTTTTTGGGGGGAGGTGTGGTGACCAACTTGGGATACATCAGGAGAAAAGGGAAAATTTTTAAATTTTATTATATATAATCTTTCATCTGTTTATCAAAAAAAAAAATTCTGCTCTCATATTTTTCATTTTCTTGTAAATAGTCTACAGGGTCTCTTGCCCATGAAAGGAGGGTATCTAACCTTCCTTTTTCCATCATGATCCATTGATAATCAATCAATAGGTCCATGGGAATCTTCCCTTTTTCCAATTAATCCTCCAAACTTATGATGGCTATACCGTTTATTGACCCCTGATGCTTGTGCCTCAATACTCAAATCTTTGGTCCATCCTCTGTGAAATTATCCATTATCACCAACAAATAGCCTTTCTGTTTGAAGAAAAATTCAATTTATTGTATTATCAAATGGGTTATACCACTATTTCATCCCTTTTTTGACAATACTGGTCTTGATCATTCCTTGATTGCACTTCTGGAACCAGTCACATTTGACTGAGACCTTTCTTTAAGCTTAAAACCTAGAGCGTTCAACCTCCCTTATTTCTTTTACTTTGAAATTTGCAGTGCAAATCTTGAGTCTCTTCAGGATTGTTGGTTTATTCTTTTTCAAATATTTCCTTTCTTTGATTCTAGAGCTTCAGAAGACAAATTGCTTTTTTTTTACAGCAACTCACAGTTATCTGGTACCATTTGAGCGCTTGATTGCAGAGATTTGCGCAGGTTCATTGAGAACCAGGAGGTTGCTTGCTATTGATTTAATCTTTCCTTATCTTCTGCTGACAACCAGACTTAGTAGCTTGTGGGTGTTGTTACTTACAACTCCCTTGTTATATTGAACTCTGAACAAAATTCAACTTCTTCTGTCTGAGTCTTTTCCCGCACCATCTTTCCTCCAATAGTGTTTCTCAAGCTACCAATTACTATCAAAATCATCCCTTCACATTGATTCCTTATTAACAAGGTTCTGTAACATGATTTTTGTTACATTCAAATATTTTTTAACGCTCAGGAGTTCATCCTATAAAGCACCTTTCCCCTCCACAGAAATGCCTGTGGCCAGCACTGTTTCAATTCTTAAAATTATGTTCTTGTGTAGGTTGGTCAAAACTTGGATGAAATAAATTCTTTTATGGATTTAAGATGAGTATCTTCACCTGAGGCATGCTCAAGATTTGTTTCTTTTAAATTGTCTGCTATCTCACCTATTGTTATAGAAATGGAAATTCACTTGCCTGATGGACAAAATGTGGTTTTAAAACCTGATAGAGCCCTTGATGAAGTGTTTCAAAGATCAAAACATTTTAAAACTATTCTGAAATAATATTTCAAAAGAAATTCAATTGAACCTTTGCCAAGGACCATGAAATATTCTGATATTCCACAATATTTTAAATGGCATACCCAGAGAAAATATGGAGGCCAAAACAGAGAGGTTTTTCAATTGGAAGGATTTACTCTTTTTATCCTCCTGATGCTTAGAGGTGGTATATCAGATTTTTGGTGAATAATTTTGTTGGTGAAAATTTTTCCAACCAAAAAAAGCAGGTAAAGGAAATCCCCTATACAAAATTCAGCAAGGCTGCCTTGGCAAAGGTCCTACTTGAGGATTATCATCATTTGGAAACAAAAATTGAAGAATATGTGGAATCTGTTGGAACTTCTGAGCTAAGGAGGTTTTTTGGAATGCTTTTAGTACTTTTTCAGCCTGAAAAACCACAAAACCTTAGGAATTTTGCTTCCAATTTGATTTTTGATGATTTAATTTGTGCTGAAATCACAGATCAAAGAGTTATCACCAGTAAAATATTGAAATCCATAACCCCTATTGCATTTCAAAACTGTGAACAAGTTTTGAAGAATTTTTTCCTGATCTTCCAAGAATTGGTCAAACAGTGGAGGAACCAAGGAAAATAAGGAACTTGATCCTTGAGGAAGAAGAAAATTCTGTAATAAACAAACCGGAATTGCAAATCATTTATCTATTGAATCATAGACAGAAGCAAATATTTGATCATATGATTCATGCATGCAATTCCTCTGAACCCTCTTACCTCTTTATTGATTTACCTGGTGGGTCTGGAAAGACCTTCCTATATAAATGATAGCTGGCCTCTATCAGATCTCCTGGAAGAATAGCTATGGAATTTTCTGGTTGTGGAATAGCTGCGATGAATCTACCAATTGGAAGAATATCTCACCTCAACTTTAGAATTCCATTGAGATTGAATCACTCCTCTGCATCAAGAGTTTCAAAAGCTCTGAAAAGGGTGAAGATTTAAAAAAGCTTTCTTTTATAATCTGGGATGAAGAACCTATGATCCACAGACATGCTTTGGATTTGGTTAACAAGCCACTTCAAGACCTCATGGATTCTAACCTACCTTTTGGAGGAAAATTAAGGGTTCATGGTGGTGAATGTAGGAAAATTTCACTTTTGGTTCAAAATGTTACACATACCAAAATTGTTGATGCACTTTTTGTCAATTCTTCTTGTTGGAGACGTTTCCAGTTTTTGAACCTTACTTCATATATGCCTGCTGCAGGTGATCCTGATTACCAGGATTTCTCACTCACTGTTCAAGATGGTATGAATAATATACAGGTTTCACACAAAAATTTGCTTCCTCATCACAAAATGATTCATGGTTATAGTGAAGATGAAGCTTTGGATAGATTCATCAACATTATTTTTCAAACATGCACCATAGCTACCTTGAATAAAATTATCTCATGGACTGTCAGCTTGCAACTAGTGCAGAGAAAGCTGAAAAAGTAACAAAAATAAAATAAAAAAAAGAAAATTACATATTCATTAAAAAGGAGTAGAAAATCCATATATATTATTGCAGAAATGGATCCTCCACCCAAAATTAGGTAGGGTCACTCCCTGACCCCACCCTTGAAATCTAACTCCTTATATTTTTGATAATTAAAGAAATAAAAGACCAAAATACCACATCACCACTATGGTAATTTTTTGCCAATTAATATTTCACACACATTTTCACATATAGGTTTCACACCTAAAATTAAGTCACAATTGTGTTTTTGTGTATATTTTAGGAGTTACACATGGAAATTTTTTCTGTCACAATTCTCGCACGCAGCCGCGGCAACCAAGAAACCCGCGCGCGGCTGAGAAGAAGCACTTCCACACTCTCAGCGTACCCTGACAAGCTGTGAAAGCGGCCCGGGGCATCTGACAAGAACACAGCCACGGGACTACGGGCTGACAGAGTGACAGGCGGCCTGAGGAGCTCAGGTACCATGTAAATGTGCTACAACCTAGACCTGGAAATCTACATATGTAATAAATTTCCCTGTGGATAGTAGATAATCTGAAAATATATAGAAGTATATCAAAATACTTAAATAAACTTTATACATATTTTTTATAAAATATAATTAAAAATACCAAAAATTTTGAAAATAAGTTAACTAATAATTGTAAAAATATATTAAAATACTTTAATATACAATTTTGAGTGCTTCAAGAAATCAGTATTTTTGTGAAATTCTAAGGGAATTAATGCTGTAAAAAAATTACATGAATTCTCATAGCTTGTATTTTTAATTCATCATTTCAAGTAAATCAACAAAATTTCAAAAATAAGGATTAAAATTAATATCATTATTTTACTCCAATCAGTTAATAAATAATGGGAACCCACTTAAAATAAGACTACCCGTAGGAATTTCTATAAAAAGAATTATTAACATCCTGGTAATATTTACTAAAACATAATTAATTAAAAAATAATCAATATGGATAGATTAGTGTTATTCACACGTCCAAATATCAATTAATGTAAAAATAAAAAGAGCTTAAGCTCGAATGAAGTAAAAGATCAAAAAGAAATGAGTGAATGAGGCTTGTAACGTCAAGCGTAACAGACCTGAGATCAGGAGGAAAAGGACACTCCGGTTAATGTGTTGGCTGAAAAGATACTTGAATTCCACTTGAGAGCACCATGGTTTAAATAGACTAAATACATGATTGGCCAACAAGTGGTTGAGAACAAAATGAATAAGGCAAAATTAACATAAGCAGTTTAAGTGACATGGTAAGTGAAATGTTATGCTTGGACAGTCTGACAATCACTACTAAGAACACAGCCTAGTTATATTTTAACCATTATTTTAATAATTCAATAACAACAATAATATAAATCAAATCAATCCAATCAATAGTACTTTAAACTCCAGTGAAAGTCACATAAATGAAAACTCAAACTCTAACAATTAAAAGGTAGAATAATTCCCATAACCTGTAGAATAAGATGTTACCCGTGCTACAGCACCACGATCATGTGACAGGCTACCACTTGTATCCTTCTAGCCTTAGCATACCTCCCTTTGAGCCGCTGTATCCCCCAGAAGGAGAATATTGGGACTCAAAAAGCTATAAATAAGAATTTCTTTTGAGGATATTGAAACCCAGATACCCAGTTATATTTAAATCCAGAAACCATTCCAAGGTAATCAAATACTTATTCAAGATAAGCTAGTGGTTTATGGCTTTAGTATGATCAATAATATCCATCCCCAACCCCTTTTATCAATTTAAACTTCTGAAAAATCTTTTTAACCCCAGTAATAGGTTTAACCAATCCATGCATGTCCCAAACAGGTACCCAAAGGATTAAAAAATATACCGGTGAAACTTGATATCATTTTTCTGTTGTTGCAGCTTGGTTAAAAGGCCCTGCCACTCCACCATATATTATATATATTTATATATTATCTTTGGGCAATATGTCCTTCAAGAATATAAATTAAAGGTTCCAAAGTAACCAGGGATATGTTTTTTCAAAGTGAATTCCCTGAAGAGAGGTGTTAAATATCCCTAATATTATTGTGGCCCCTCTATTAATTTATTTAATAATCAATTTATTCATATTTATTTTTAATATTAAACCATAACCAAACCAATCAACCTTGCAATTGCTTTATCCAAATATTCTGCCAATTTTTGATGAAATTATTGAATAATAAATTGATTATTTATTATATCATCTCTGGTAGCTGAAGAATAGCAAGGGTCTTCTCATCCTGGAGGCTGAGAATTGGGGTTCTGGCTGGGAAATATTCCATTATATTATATTCAATACCTGGGACCAGACATTTCATGTCAAAAATAAATCAATGATAATTTATCTGAGTTTTTCAACCATGATTTATCATTAAGTTCTTTTGAATTGAATTTAAAACCCAATTCCAAACTAATAATATCATGTTGAAATATTTTAAAAATAAGAAAAGAAGAATACATTAAAAATGATGAACCAACTGGTTAGGAAGCTTTAACTCAAGCTGAAAAACTTAATATCTCTTCTGCCCGAAAAAAATTAGATAAAATCCTTGAACAAGAGGACCTTGAGAGGTGTATCAAATTTCAATCCCTATTAAGGAAACAAAAAGATTCTAAAAAATAATGCATAAATTAATTTTCAAAATATAAAAGTAAGCAAAAACTTTATATTACCCCATTATTTTATTGAAATAATATTAATATATTTTATTTACCAATAAAATATTTTTCTCATACCATCAGTGAACCCTCCTATTCCAGAAACCACCACTTCTGAAGTTGATCTATTGGATCAAGAAGTCCCAGATATTTCTGGAAGCCCTGAAAATATTGATTTGACTGGAGAAGAACTCATTTGAAAAAACCAAGACCCCATGGGATTGCCCATTAAGGACCAGTACAATCCTAAAAATGTCTTAATACCTTTGAAGATCAACTTAAGTAAATTTTAATTATCCCGGATTTTTCTTTAGAAAAATACTTATAAATACTTTACTCAATATAAATAGACGTAAAACAAGGGCCTCAGGAAGAGTCCTCTCCTATGGATATTTGCAAGGAGCCCCCAGTAACCATGAGAAAACCAATAATCTCACCCATGAGGGGGCTGGAACCTGTGAATCTAATGTTGGTGGACAAGGAATAGCCCCAAGTATTGTTGCCTTCTCCCAACCTAGAGCTGGAGAAGGTAGTAAAATCAAGCCTCCCTCCATCACAAGGAAGTTTCCTGCAGCAACCCCAGCAGAATATTTCCAAGGAAGCCAGGATCAAAGACTTAGTCAAAGAGCAGGTGAAATATTGAGAAGAATTCAAAGAAGCCCAAGCCAAGGAGGACGTGGTATCTATGAAAAAGATAATATCCCAGGCAAAGGCCACCCCGATAGCTCTTCAGAAAATTATTCCAAGGAAAGAGGTAGAGTACTACTTAGAAAAGTGGATCTGTGGGATCAATTAGCCCAACTGAAAGGCAGAGGTTCAGAAAAGAAGAGATCTTCTTCCCATCAAAAGACAAAGGGAAATAAAGATTGGGATCAGATAATATACTCAGCTCAAAAGTGGAAAAATGTGTACCACAATTAGCTTCAAATTCTGAACCCAGTGTCTTGTCTAGCCCAAAATCTGATGTAATTAATTCCTTTTCTGATGATATGCATCATAATTTCAAATTTTTTTGTGAAAATTGGGACGGTGTTCATCCCCAATCAGAGAAGTTGACCTCAGTAGTTGCCAAGTTAATTAGTAACCAATCAAAAGCTTTAGGGATAGAAGATATTAAGGAAAATACATAATAATTATTGGAGACAATAAACCAAGGCAAAATTCAACACACTCAAGAAATCAAGAATATGTTATCAGGTATCCAAGAAGATTTTATTATGTCCTTTCAGCCTTTAAAAGAAGAATGTATAAATACTACTAACATCTCCATTCTTCCCCTTAGTGAGAAATTAGATCTGCTTAATAATAAAGTGGACCTGAAACTAAATCTGATCAAGAATGATCTTAGAGACTTTAAAGTCTGTCTGACTGACCCCTTGGGGAGTACGGCAGAGGAACCAAAACCTCCTGGATAAAAAACTTCCCCTTATGCACCACCCCTAATAGGAATGCATAGGAGTTACACGTTCAGGCCTATTCCTCCTCCTGAAATGGAACAAGCCCTCAAACCTTTACCCCCAATCTCTGAATTGCCTAAGTTCTCTGCTGAAGGAGAATACAACCATATAAATTTCATCAAATTTATTGACTATACCATAAACTGTTATGACCTACCTGAAGCTATAGCTATATTCAGGCTTTCGAGACTCTTTGAAGGAGTAGCACTAGACTGATTTATTAGTAAGAGAGAAGACATAGGATCCTTATCATGGAATTCTTCGAAACTCTTAATTAATGAAAAATTTGGTTCTAGAATGTGGAAAAGAAAAATGCTGAAAAATTTTGAAAATTTCTCATTTGACCCCTCCAAGCATAAAACTCAAAAATGGCGCTTAGAAAAGAAAATAAGACTAGAATTCTTCCATCCAGATGCTGGTAAAGAGGAAGTTAATGAAAGAATTCTCAACCTGCGCCCTGGAAACCTCAACCATTGTGCAAGATGCAGAATGAGTATGGATGCTGACTTACCAACTCTAATCAATGTGTTAAAAGAAGTGATAGACATGAATGGGTTAGACAAGAAGGCTCCTTCTAGACCCAAAGATAACTTCAATACTAACAAAACCAGAGAACAACCTCCTCTGATAAATATCATGATAATAAGAAACCTAATGAGAACAAGGATAAAGAGAGAAGGCCTGGAACTTGTTGGAACTGTTACAAGACAGGGAATATGATACAAGACTGCCCATTTCCAAAAAGATAGCAGTAATGGAAGGATAACATGAGATTGAAGGGAATCAGAACTATGAACATACAACTGATACTGAAGGATCCCTTTCTGAATGTGAATTGATCCTGACCAACCCTGTCAATGTAATAGAAGGAGATATAGGTGATTCCAGGGAAATCAATAACATCCATTGTGACTCTAGTTTGCCCCAACAATGGGACCCCCCCATAATTGCTAGAACTCATATAAATAAAATTAGATTATTCCTCCAAACTATCTCCAAGGCAGGATTAAAATTCTCCATGAACAAATGTAACTATGGATATGAAGAACTAAAAGCTATATGACATATAATCTCTGGTCCAATTTTAGCTGCTGACCAGAATAAGAGAGCTGCTGTAATGAACAGACCCATTCCTCAGAATTAAAAAGATTTTCTAGAACTTATTAGTTGTTGCCATTACTACAGACAATACATACCAAAGTTTGCTATGCTAACTAAAATTCTGTATGAAATATGCAAAAATAACACTCTTTTAAATGACACATGAGAGGTTGAAAAAATATGAAGAATCGAAAATAGTTATGACCTCCACTCCTCTACTTATTCAACCAGACTACTCTAAACCCTTTAATCTTTAAATTGACTCCTTTGTGGAAGGGTTAGGAGCTTCCTTACGCCAAGGAAGAAAAGAAGAAGACAAACAAGTGGAGAAACCAGTACTTTTCATATCTAGACAGATCAAAGACACTGAGGAAAGATATGGAGCCAGTCATATGGAATGCTTGGATCTAGTATGGGCTCTAGAAAAATTACAATATTACTTTGAAGGTACCACTTTCCAAGTAAATACAGAATTTAATGCTGTAAGAACTCTCATGAACATGAAAACTATCGGTGATAGCGATGACAGTCGGTAGATAAGTTTAATTGTATTTTGATTGATTTGATAAATGGATGAGTTTCGATGATGTGTGAATGAATCAATAGAAAACAACTTGGGTGGCTGGAAACTGGATCCTTTAAATATTGATGAGATCCGGTTCCAAAGCCATGAGTGAGACTATTTACAAGTGATAAAAAGTTAATGAACAATTGGATGCTTTTATCCTCTTCATAAGAAAGCAAAAGTTATGATGAAATGTTATCTAGTACTTTTCCTACTGTAATTTAAATGTAATTCATATGAATAGTCCTATTGAGAGGTAATAGACGAAAATATAATATTTTCATGTAACCCTAATTGTTACTAATGTAACAGTACTACAATAATTAATATCATGTACTTCATGAATTTAGACATAAATTCAATGTTTAATAACTTCTGTATTATTCAACATTTTTGCATGATTCTTTGTTCTATAATGATCAGAATCATTGTCTCTTTCATTTGATATTAAAATAAATTTATTAAAATAAATATTTTAATATGTATTTCCCTAACAGGGATTACATTCTCAACAAAAACCCCCAGTAGACATATGCTCAGGTGGCAAATTGCTATACAACAGTATAGAGGCCAGATGACTATCATGAATAAATCTGGAGCTAAAGAACAGAATTCTGATGGTGTAAGTAGGAATTCTTTGCCTAATGAAGCTAGAGATTCAGCATATGACCCTGAGGATCAAGATATTTTTCCCATCTTAAACATCAATCTTTTTGCATCAGATGCTCCAATTATGGGGATCCACCTATGTGAATTAGATACTGCTTTCTTTAATCTAGTAAGAGAGAAATTTCCCTCTGATATCAAGCTGCTGATTACCATTATGGAATTTGAATTGCCAGAAGCAGCCAGGATAAATATTTTACCAGCCTCATTACTCAAACCCTATAAAGCAGGAAGGTTTACTTTCTGGGATGGACCCCTTTATTACAAACAAAACATTCCAGTGTGTTGATACTGAGAAACAAAGGGCATATACAACACATACTTCAGGAATACAATGAAAAGTGTTCATCAGGGCATCTATCCACTGAAAGAACCTTGGAGATAGTAAAATATACTGCTTGGTGGATACACTGGAAAGAAATTAATATTAAGTATGTTGCTAGCTGTGAGACTTGCCAAAAAACTTAGAAAACTACTGGAAAAAGGTTTGGACTCCTACAAAAGATCTCTGAACCCAATGCTATGTGGGAGATAATTAATATGTATTTTATCACAGGCCTCCCCCCTGGAGGTACAAACTCATACAAATCATTCCTGTTTATAGTAGACAGATACTCTAACAAGGAAAAATTATTACCTAACCACAAAGAAGACAACACTATGCATGTGGCTTTGCTATTTTTGAACAGAATTATAGCTGATGTTGGTATACCTAAGATTATAATCAGTGAAAGAGACCTCATATTCACTTCTGAATTCTGAAGGAATCTACATGATATACTGGGTAATACTTTAGCCTTTTCTACAGCATACCATCCCCAGACTGACGCATGAGCTGAAAGGATGATACAGACACTGGAAGATATTTTAAGAAGGTTTTGTAGCTTTGGTCTAGAATACAAAAAATCAGATAGATATTTCTGTCATTGGGTAATCCTACTCCCAGCCCTGGAGATAGCTTATAATAGAAGTAAACAATCTACTAACATACAATCCCCTTACATGCTAGAAAGAGCATGGATTCCAAAACTTTCTAGGAATACCTTGAACTATAACCTAGCTACCATACACCAAACATCTCTTGAATTCAAGAAAATAATAGACCTGGCGAATAGTCATGCTCAAAAATGTGTAGAAGAAGAAGTGGAATACCATAATAAAAGATGGGACAAATCACACAAAGAACCTGACTATAAGATAGCAGAGCAGATATTGAAATCAACTCCCAACTTCAACAATTTAGAAGGGAACAGAAAGCTGAAACCAGCTTTTGTAGGGCCATTTGTTATCAAGAAAATGCACAGCAAAAATGCCAGTGTTGAGTGAAGAATTATCAAGGAATCATCCAGTATTCCCCATTACCTTAGTGAAGTACTTTCAACCAAGAGAAGGTAGAAACCTCCCTCCTGTAATGATCTTAATAGAACTTGACCCCATGAAAGAAAAAGGGAAATTCAGCAGGATATTGAAATACAAGAAAGAAAGAGTGCAAGGAAAATATCTTAGAATATACTTAGTGAGATAAAAAGGAGAATCTGAAGACAAAGATGAATGCTTACCGGAGATTAATATGACTGATGGACCAATACATCCTAGAAACTACAGAGCCAGTAAGAGGAACTGAAACAAATATAGATTGAATTTTATCCAACACACTCCAGATTTTTTTCAATATGGCCATATCTTGGAGTGGGGGAATTTCAGCTTGCTACTATTGCAGAGCAAGCTGAAAAAGTAACAAAAATAAAATAAAATAAGAATATTAAATTTAACTTAAAAAGGAGGAGGAAATCCATATAAATTATTGCAGAAGTGTATTCTCCACCAAATATAAGGTAGGGTCACTGAATGAACCCACCCTTCAATATGGGAATTTTTGGCCAGTTAAATCTTTCACACACATTGTCACGTATGGGTTTCACACCTAGAATTCAGTCAGAATTGAGTGGTTGTGTATATTTTAGGAGTTACACATGGAAATTTGTTCTGTCACAATTCCCGCACGCAGCCATGTCAAACAATAAACCCGCGCGCGGCTGAGCAGCAGAACTTCCACCCTGTCAGCGTACCATGAAAAGCCGTAAATGCGACCTGGGAATCTGACAAGTACACAGCTGCAAGACTACAGGCTGTTAGAGTGACAGGCAGCCTGAGAAGCTCAGGTACCACGTAAATGTGCTAAAACCTACAGGGGACATTCTACATATGTATTAAATGTCCCCTTGGATATTAGAGAATCTAAAAATATATAAAAGTACATAAAAATACTTAAATAACCTTTATACGTATTTTTCATAAAATATAATTAAAAATACCAAAAATGTCGAAAATAAGTTAACTACTATTTGTAAAAATATAGTAAAATACTTTAATATACAATTTTGAGAACTTCAACACATCAGTATTTGTGTGACATACTAAGGGAATTGATGATGTAAAAATATTACATGAATTCTGGTAGCTTATTTTTTTGATTAATTATTTTAAGAAAATCAACTGAATTCCGAAAATAAGGATTAAAATCAATATCATGATTTTACTCCAATCAGTTAATACATAATGACAAACCACTTGACATCAGATTACCCCTAGGGACTTCTATTAAAAGAATTATTAACATCCTGGGAATATTTACTAAGAGATAATTAATTAAATAATAAATAATGTGGATAGATTAGTGTTATTTGCACTTCCAAAGATCACTAAAAGGGAGAATAATTCCCATACCCTGTGGAATTAGATGTTACCCGTGCTACAGCACCAAGAACACATTACAGGCTACCATCAATTACCCTTCTAGCCTTAGCATCTGTCCCTTTGAGCCCCTTTATTGGTTAGAAGGACAATATTGGGACTCAAAAATCTATAAATAAGGAGCTCTTTTGAGGATATTGAAACCCAGATAACCAGTTATATTCACTTCCAGAAAACATGCTCAGGTAATCAAATTTTTATAAGAGATAATTCAGGGATTTATGGATTTATTCCGATTAATATTCTCCTTCCCCAACCCTTTTTATCAATTTAAACTGCTGAAAAACCTTTTTTACCCCAGTAATAGGTTTAACCGATCAGTGAACGACCAAAACAGGTACCCAAATGATTAAATAATATATCAGTGAGTCTTCTTATCCTTTTTCTGTCTCAGAAGCTTGGTTCCAAAGCCCTGAAACTCCACCATATATTATATATATATATATTCTCTTTAGGCAATATATCCTTTAAGAATATAAATTAAAGGTTCCAAAGTAACCAGGTATAAGTCTTTTCAAAGTGAATTCCCTGAAGAGAGGTTTTAAAGATCCCCAATATTTTTTTGGCCTCTCTATTAATTTATTTAATAATCAATTTATTAATATTGATTTATAATATTAAACCATAACCAAACCAATCAACCTTGCAAAACCTTTAGTTTTATGGATTTTTTCTGCAATTATTGAATAATGAATTTATTCTTTATTGTATCACCTCTGGTAGCTAAAGGATAGCAAGGGTGTTGGCATCCAGGAGGCTGACATGGACCGTTTAATTTTATTTTGCAAAAATACAGAAGTTTACAACATAAATTAATTTCTATTGTATTTTCTCCCTGGAAATGAAGAAAACAAAACTGTGAAGAATTATTATAGCCATTACTCTGTTTAAAATGGTACTCAAATCTATAACAACAAGAGCTCCTCAAAAGATTATTTCTTCCTGATTTTTCTCCTCATAGCTGTCATGCTCCCAGTTTTTGGTTCATTTTCCTCACAATGTGACATATCCTTTTCCTCAATAACATCTACCTCAGTCCATAAGTGTGACACAAATAAAGCACAACATCAATTTTTGCTTCTGCTTTTCACCTCTTGCTTGAATAACAACCTCCCAATCTTGGGTACTCAGTATATACTTAAAAATCTTTGCAGTTAAATCTAATCCAATTTGACCATTTATTGAAGGTTTGCCCTTCTACCCCAAGTATCATCAGCCCTTGTTCTTCCATTGTTGGTCACACAAATACACTATTTTTAACACATGCCTAGACAGCCAAATCAAATGTATAGTTTGCAAATTAAATATTTCATTTCCCTGCATAAGATTAAACTGTAAATTTGAATTTTACTCACATCTGATTCCTTTATTTTCCCAGCAATTAAGTCTCTGTACACTCATGTTATATTGTCTTGAATTGACTCTAAAAACTTGGAAAAAAATTTACTGTTATTTAATTTTTTTGAATTCAGTTCCTGTCATTCCTTGAATAATTGTTTCCTAGCTGTAGTTAGCCATCCATTAGGTTGTATCTAGTAATCATTGGATTACCTCATAAAGGCTATTCTGCCTTCCTGAATATTTTCTCCTCTGTTAGTTAATTTTATATGTTCTTGGATTTTGCCAAATCCAGTAATCACATTGGGCTTGGCTTTAGATCTCTTCCATTGGAAAAATTAATCTCTTTGCTGTTTTTTGAGCCATCAAATTATAGTTTGCATGTTTCAGTTAGCCTTGCTACCTTGCACTTTAGCTCACACTCCAATTGCAAATTTGGGCTCAAAATTTTCTAAGACTTCCCTATAGTATGTGGGGTGGTTGTGTGCCAATAGATTGACTCCAAAATTGGCTGCCCCTATAATTATTTTGAGAAACATGGACCATAAAATTGGGATTTTAAATTGAACTTGCTTGATTGTTGTCAGATTTCCCAGGGATTTTATAGTTTCAATGGTTGCAAATGGTGCTTCAATAGGAAGGCTGGTTGCCATTTTCTGCTTCACTTTTTTTATTGATCCTGTTGAGAATGGCCTCTGTTTTGATTTTATTTCAAAACAGTTTCCAGTAAATTTTGCCTTCTTGTTGAAAATAAACAAATCTCAAGGTCAGAAAACTTCCAATTTTGGCCTACACTGAAAGATCCAGTGTTCAGCCATGGTCATTTATATGTAGCATTTGAAATCATGAACCAGAAATTTAATGCAAGTGGGGCAAAGTTCATGGGACTGAGGCAGATAAAGAGATGAGAAATACCTGAAAAAAAGGGACCTGAAATTTGAGGCAAGGGGGGGCACAGGTCATGGGACCAAGGGAGACAACAAGATGGGAAATACCTGAACTGGGTATTGACAAAGAGAAGGAGAACCAAAAGCTGACGTGAGTTTTATATTTTATAAAGCAAGCAGTGAGACAAAGATGAGATAATAGAGACGCAAGGGAGAGCAGAAAAGACAAGAGTAAACAGAATAAAGGGAGTCAAACCTGAAAGAATGGACCAGCAAGTTAAGGCAAGCGGGGAACAGGTCATGGGCCCAAGGGAGACAAAAAGATGGGAAATACATGAACAAGGTACTAAAAAAGAGAAGGAAAAACAACAAATGATGTGAAAAGAAGAAAGGAAAAAGCAAAAAAAGGTCATAAATAACAGTAGCTACAATTTCATTGAATACTAACTGATGATAGACAGGGTTTAGGTTTACTGAGTTTTCACATTAGATTTTGTGCAGTTTTTCCCAAATATTTCTTCTGGTTGTTCAGTTACAAAGAGATAATTCAATTGGTATTGTTCAAAAAGGGCTAAGCCAGTTGATTTATCAGTTTAGGAACAGCCAAGAAAAGAGATGAAATAAAAAGAAAGAAAATAAAGAAAACAAACATCAAGCAAAGGACAGCTATGACTTGTGGTGGTTGAGTTAGTTGGAAGAGACAAAACAAGAAGATTGAATAACATGACAAGGATAAATTTGACAAGGAAAAAATAACTGAGGGTTAGATCTGACATGTGTTGGAGAATTGGCGATGGACAATAGTCTTACCATTCAGTCAATGATTGATAACTGAGTAGATGAGCGTAGGAGTCAGGATGATGACAAGAAAAAGAGAAGATATAAAAAGAATAAAGAAAGAAAAGAAATGAAGAAAGATAGAGATACAATCAGGTGGCAAGTAGTGATTTTGAGATTTGAGATGTTGAGTTGATTTTGTTGAGTTGGTAGTTCATTAAGAGCAAACAGAAGTCCCTGACGGTTTTAATTTGTGGATTCTAAGAGAAATCTGGATCCCTGGGGAGGAGAGAAAAGATTGGGGAGTGGTGAAAGGTGGACATCAGTTTGAGATAGTTATAGAGTCCGCGCCAGTGTGTAGGTAACAGTGATGAGTGTCACAAAGGAAGAACACGGAGGCAGGATTATTTGAAACTGGTTGCCCTTTGGTTGTTTTTTGATTCAAGTGATTCCAACAGCATTTTCAAGGAGCAAGTTCAGCTGCTCAACAAGGTAAGTGGTCACACACAGAGCTGAAAACCTAATTTTATTTAAACCAATAACATTGCTTACAATGAGGTTTTAAATTCTATACATCCCAGAAACTGATTAAATGAAATTTATATGATGTTTGATTTACTCCTAAATCAAGAAATTTCCATGTAAATTTTAGTGTAATTCTGATTCCATTTAAAATGAAAAATGACATTAATTTTATAACTTAATCATGATTACGCAGTCTGTCCCAAATAGTTCTTCTGGTTTCCCTTTGGTTTTTTTTTTGATTCAAGGGATTCCAGCAGAATTTTCAAGGAGCAAGTTCAGCTTCTCAACAAGGGTAGTGGTCAAACACAGAGCTGACAACCAAATTTTATTTAAAAAAATAACATTGTTTACAATTAGTTTTTCAATGCTATACATCCCATAAACTAATTAAATGAAATCTATATTATGCTTTACTTACTCCTAAATCAAGAAATTGCAATTTCAATTTTAGTGTAATGCTGATTTTATTGGAAATGAAAAATGACATGCATTTTATCACTTAATCATGATTTAATGTTAGAATTAAAATATTTCACCCAATTGGCATCCATCAAAGCCCAATCAGTCCCCAAATAAAAATAACAGAATTTTATGAGTTTGAAATGTATATTTTCTTTAATTTACTCCTCAAATCAACAAATTGACCCTAGCTTAAACATGATTTGATGGAAAATTCAAAAAAATACATTCACATTTTTCCAATCAACCCCAATTCCATCCAAATTATTAAATTACAATCAGTCCCCAAATTTGGTGGCAATAATCTATTCTTCTTTTCCGTTGTGGGAGCAGTCTCAACCCTTATTGAGCACGGATCTGTGGAAGGGAAAAAAATAAATAATAAATATGTTATTATAAAAATTCAGCTATGATTCATAAAATATTTGGATAAAGCAAATGCAAGGGAATATGGTTTGGATTTTCATGATTAATATTAATCAATATTATTAAATTAAATATTAAATAAAAAAAGATTGGCCAAAATGATATTGCGGATCATTGACACCTCTTCTTCAGGAAATTTCAATTTTAAATATGTTGGCCTGGTTACTTTTGAACCCTTAATTTATATTCTTAAAGGAGTTATTGCCCAAAGATAATATATATATATAATATATGGTAGAGTGGCAGGGATTTTTAACAAAGCTGAAACAAAGTGAAAAGGATAATAAACTAACTGTTCTGTTATGTAATGCTTTGGGTACATGTTTGGGATGGGTACTGATGGGTTAAACCTGTATCTGGGGCTAAAACTTTGTTCAGGAGTTTAAATTGCTAAAAACTGGTTTTGGATGGATAATATTAATCAGAATAAAGCCATAAATCACTTAATTATCTCTCATGAGTATTTTATCACTTTGGCAAGGTGTCTGGTTGTAAATATAACTGGGTCTTTTCTATCAATAACCTCAAAAGAGCTCTTCATTTATGGCTTTCTGGGTCCCTATCCGGTCCTTCTGGGGGCTAAAGGGGCTCAAAAGGATGGATTCTAAGGCTAGAAGGGTAATCAATTGTAGTTCATCATGTTTCCTTGGTGCTATAAAACGGGTAGCATCTAGTTCCACAGGATAATGGAATTATTTTACTCTTTGATTGAGTTATTGGCTTGTGAATAACATCTTATTTATACACATGATCTTTATTCCATTAACTATCTTTAGTAAATATTCCCAGGTTGTTGATTTTTCTTTGTAGTAAAAATTCCCATGGAGAATCTGATGTAAGGTAATTTCTCATTATTCATTTGCTGATGGGAACAAAATCATAATAATGATTCTGGTCCTTATATTCAAAATTTTGTTAATTTACTTAAAATACTTAATAAAAATATATTATGCGGGAATATATGTAATATTTTTACATATTCAATTTCCTTGGTATTTCAGGGACCTTTTGATATTTTGAAGCTCTCAAATTTTTAACTTTAAGGTATTTTAAAGGATTTCTCAAGCTTTGTTATCTTATTTTTGACATTTTAGTATTTACTTAGCATACTTTGGAAAATTATGTGAAATGTTTATTTCAAGTCATTTTATATACTTTTATGCATTTTTATACTTTTTACTACATTTATTACATATGTGGTGTGTTCCTGTGTTGGTAGTAGCACCTTTACATGGTACCTCAGCACTCATGCATTCTGTCAAATTGTCAGCCCGTAGTCCCACAGCTGAGTACTTGTCTGATTCCTGGGACTGCATACCCAGCGTTTCAGGTTATGTAGACAGAAGGAAAGTTCTGCTGCTCAGCCGGGCGCAGATTCCTCAGTTTTTGCGTCTGGGTGCAGGAATTGTGACAAATCAATTTTCCGCATGTAACTCCTGTAAATCACGGAATTCATGGATTCTGACGCAGTTTCTCTGTGAAACCTATACTTGGGGTTTCATGTGAAATATTAAAATGGAAAAAACATCAAGGATGTGTCTTCTGTTAATCTTTCTTTAATTATTTGAAAATACCAGGATTGAGAATTTTGGGTAGGTGTCAGTGAGTGACCCTCCCATAAATTTAGTGGAGAATTTGAATTTGAAGTAATATTTTAAGATTATTTCTTCATTCATACTTTTTTTATTTCTTTTTGTGTTTTATGTTTGTTTTCTGTTACTTTTGCAGATTTCTCTGTAACAGTAGCAAACTGACATTCTCCCACTACAAGGTATGTCCATATCTGACTAAAAATTGGAGTTTGGAGATAAAAAATCCATGTATGCTTCAGTGTCTCTTACTGGCTCTATAGTTCCTAAGATGTATTGCTCCATCAGGTATGTTGCTCTCTGGTAACCATCCATCTTTTTCTGAATATTTTCCATTGTATCTCACTAAGTATGGTCTAACATCTTTCCCTTGAATTCTTTCCTTCTTGTTTATCAGTATTCTACTAACCTTACCCTTGGCTTTCACAGGGTTGGATTCAACTGGGATTACTACTGGAGGGAGTTTTCTTTTTCTCTGGGTTGAAAATATTTTATTAAACTCACAGTGAAAACTGGGTGCTTCCTTGATAATTCTTCACTCAGAACTACTCCTACAGCATTTTTTCCATGTAGCTTCTTGATAAAAAAGGTTCCCACAAAGGCTGGCTTCAATTTTCTATTCCCAGCTAGGTTGTTAAATTTGGTGGTGGATATCAAAATCTGATATCCCACATTGAAATCAGGTTCTTTGTGTGATTTATCCAATTTATTTTTTTTATATTCTAATTCTTCTTCAACGCATTTCTGGACATGATTATTAGCTATATAATGTTTTTAAAATCCAGGGAGGTTGGTTGAATAGCAGCTAAGTCCTGGTTCAAGTTATTCCTAGCGAGTTTTGGGATCCATCCTCTTTCCAATATATAAGGGGCTTCTTAAGTACTGGAGTTTTTGCAACTATTATAAGCCATTTCCAATTCTGGGAGTAAGCTTACCCAGTCATGACAGTATCTATCTGAATTCTTGTATCCTAGAAAAAAACTGCAGAATCTTCTTAACATGTCTTCTAGAGTTTGTATCATTCTCTCAGCCAAATCATCAGTCTGAGGATTTTATTCAGTAGAAAAGTCTAGGTTGGTTCCAAATATATCATGTAAATTCCTCCAAAATTGAAAGGTGAATTTGGGGTCTCTATCATTAATAACTTTTGGTATACCTCAATCATCTATAATCCTATTCCAAAATAGCAGAGCTACATCAATAGTAGTATCCTTGTTATGGTTAGGTAAAACCTTTTCATTCTTAGAGTACCTGTCCACTTTGTATAAGACAGAGCTATAGGATTGTGTTCCTCCCGGGGTTACTCCTGTGAAAAATTCCATGTTAATAATTTCCCATCTAGTTTTGGGTTCAGAAATGTTCTTTAGAAGTACAAATCTCTTGGAAGTGGTTCTATTGAATTTCTGGAAATTCTCAAAACTAGCAACATAATCAATGGTGGCTTCCCTCCAATTTATCCACCAAGCAGTCTGTTTAACCTTTTCAAGGTTCCTCTCAGTAGACAGATTTCCTGATAAGAAGTTATCATGGCATTCTCTCAATATATGCTGTATGTCATTTTTTGTACTTATGGTTAATACACTAGACTGTTAATGCCTATAATATATTAGAACATCCCATAGAGTAAATCTACCAGGTTTGTATGGGTGAAGGAGTGATTCTTTTAGGCTATTAACCAGAGAAGCTTCTTGAGACTCACATTCCATAATAGTCATCAATAACCTGACACCAGGGGAGTGGTTTTCCCTTACTAAGTCAAATAAAGCACTATCTCATTCACATATGTGTATTCCCAAGATTGGAGCTGATAATTCAAGAAGTTTAATTTTCAAGATGGGGAAGATATCATGATCTTCTGTATCATAAGCTGGGTTTCTGGGATCATTAGGTAAGGAATTTATACTTACACTGTCTGCATTCTGGTGTTTAACTGCAGCTTTATGGACTATAGTCATATGACCTCTATACTGTTGTATTTCAATTTTCCATCTGAGAATATGTCTACTAGGGGTCTACATATTCATTAGGGTTCTTACAGCATTTCAGTCTGTAATTAATTGGAATTTTGTACCTTCTAAGTAATAGCTTATTTTTTCTTAAGCCCATACTAGAGCAAGGCAATCAATTTAACTGGCTCCATATCTTTTCTCAGTATCATTGATCTGCCTGGATATGAAAATTATAGTTTTCTCTACAGTTTTTTCATCTTCTATCCTTTCTTGGTGTAATTCTGCTCCTAAAAAATTCATACAAGCATCAATTTATAGTTTAAATGGTTTGGATTAGTCTGTTTTTATTAGTACTGGGGCAGAAGTCATAGCTCATTTTAATTCTTCATAGTATTTACACCCCCCATTTGTCATTTCAAAGAGGGTATTTTTATTGCATATGTTGTACAAGCTTTTTAGTTAACAATGAAAATTATGAGATATATTGTCTGTAATAACTGCAGAAAATGAGAAAGGATAGAAACTCTGTTTTATTCTGAGGCATGGTTTTTTTCATCACAGCAGCTATTTTATTCTGATCAGCAGCTAGAGTTATTCCAGATACTACCTGTCCCAGAGCTTTCAATTCTCCTTACCCAAAGTTCCATGATGTCATAGATACTTTTAATCCTACTTGAAAAACTTTCTGGAGGACTTATCTTGCCTGATTTATATGAGTCTCCCAATGATCAGATTATATAATGACATCATCTATATAAAAGATGATCCATCCTTGTGACGTAAGTTCCTAGAACTGTATCCATCATTCTTTGGAAGTTTGATGGGGCATTCTTTATATAAAAAGGCATTCTGAGGTTTTCATATATACCTTGGTGACAGATAATTCTCTTAAACATTCTCTTAAACTTTCTAATCTCAGCGCTTATTGGTATTTGGTGAAATCCTTTAAGCATATAAAGGGTAGTGAAGTATTATGCTTTTGAAAATTTATGCAGAGCATGATCAATACGGGAGATAGAATAGAAGTCTTCTTGTGTAAAGTTATTCAAAATTCTCAAGTCTCCAACCATTCTTGACTTATAATTATGACATGCTATTATAAAAGGAGTAGTTATATCCACTTGCTCATTGTCAGCTTGCTACTATTGCAGAGCAAGCTGCAATAGTAAGAAAAATAACATAAGAATCATAATAATATAATTAAACTAAGAAGGAGTAGGAAAATCACAGAAATGGATTTTCCACTCAAAATTAGGTAGGGTCACTCACTGACCCCACCCTTGAAATCCAACTCCTTATATTTTTAAATAATGAAGGAAAGAAAGACCAAAATACCATGGAACCACTATTGAAATTTTTGGCCAATTAAATATTTCACATGTATTGTCACGTATAGGTTTCACACCTAAAATTCAGTAAGAATTGAGGTGTTGTGTATATTTTAGGAGTTACAGGCGGAAATGTGTTTTGTCACAATTCCGCACGCAGCCGCGGCAGCCAATGCACCCACGCGCCGCTGAGATACAGCCCTTTCACTCCTTCAAGGTTGTGTACGCAGCCCTGGGCCTCTGAATAGTAAGAAGCCGCCGGACTATGGGTTGAGATTGTGACAGGCGGCCTGGGAAGCTTAGGTACCGCGTAAACATTCTACAACCTACATGGGAACATTCTACATATGTAATAAATGTTCACATGGATAGTAAATAGTCTAAAAGTACATATTATTATATAAAAAGACTTAAATAACCCTCATACATATTTTTTATTAAATATAATTCAAAGTAACAAGAATATCAAAAATAAGACAATGACAACTTCTAAAAATATATTAAAATACTTTAATATACTTAGAATTTTTGGACATTAATATCTTTATGGGCTGTGTGGCATGCTACACGTCTCATTTGAGTTGTATGGCATGCTAAACAACTAAAATCAAGTTGTATAGCCTCCACTATATAATAAATTATGAATAATGAATAATAAATGATAAATGATAAATGATAAATTATTAGTAATAAATAATAAATAATAAATAATAAATAATAAATAAAAAATAATAAATAATAAATAATAAATAATAAATAATAAATAATAAATAATAAATAATAAATAATAAATAATAAATAATAAATAATAAATAATAAATAATCAATAATGAATAATAAATAATAAATAATAAATAATAAATAATAAATGATAAATAACAAATAATAAATAATAAATAATAAATAATAAATAATAAATAATAAATAATAAATAATAAATAATAAATAATAAATAATAAATAATAAATAATAAATAATAAATAATAAATAATAAATAATAAATAATAAATAATAAATAATAAATAATAAATAATAAATAATAAATAATAAATAATAAATAATAAATAATAAATAATAAATAATAAATAATAAATAATAAATAATAAATAATAAATAATAAATAATAAATAATAAATAATAAATAATAAATAATAAATAATAAATAATAAATAATAAATAATAAATAATAAATAAAAAATAATAAATAATAAATAATAAATAATAAATAATAAATAATAAATAATAAATAATAAATAATAAATAATAAATAATAAATAATAAATAATAAATAATAAATAATAAATAATAAATAATAAATAATAAATAATAAATAATAAATAATAAATAATAAATAATAAATAATAAATAATAAATAATAAATAATAAATAATAAATAATAAATAATAAATAATAAATAATAAATAATAAATAATAAATAATAAATAATAAATAATAAATAATAAATAATAAATAATAAATAATAAATAATAAATAATAAATAATAAATAATAAATAATAAATAATAAATAATAAATAATAAATAATAAATAATAAATAATAAATAATAAATAATAAATAATAAATAATAAATAATAAATAATAAATAATAAATAATAAATAATAAATAATAAATAATAAATAATAAATAATAAATAATAAATAATAAATAATAAATAATAAATAATAAATAATAAATAATAAATAATAAATAATAAATAATAAATAATAAATAATAAATAATAAATAATAAATAATAAATAATAAATAATAAATAATAAATAATAAATAATAAATAATAAATAATAAATAATAAATAATAAATAATAAATAATAAATAATAAATAATAAATAATAAATAATAAATAATAAATAATAAATAATAAATAATAAATAATAAATAATAAATAATAAATAATAAATAATAAATAATAAATAATAAATAATAAATAATAAATAATAAATAATAAATAATAAATAATAAATAATAAATAATAAATAATAAATAATAAATAATAAATAATAAATAATAAATAATAAATAATAAATAATAAATAATAAATAATAAATAATAAATAATAAATAATAAATAATAAATAATAAATAATAAATAATAAATAATAAATAATAAATAATAAATAATAAATAATAAATAAGAAATAAGAAATAATAAATAATAAATAATAAATAATAAATAATAAATAATAAATAATAAATAAGAAATAATAAATAATAAATAATAAATAATAAATAATAAATAATAAATAATAAATAATAAATAATAAATAATAAATAATAAATAATAAATAATAAATAATAAAAAATAAAAAATAAAAAATAAATAATAAATAATAAATAATAAATAATAAATAATAAATAATAAATAATAAATAATAAATAATAAATAATAAATAATAAATAATAAATAATAAATAATAAATAATAAATAATAAATAATAAATAATAAATAATAAATTATAAATAATAAATAATAAATAATAAATAATAAATAATAAATAATAAATAATAAATAATAAATAATAAATAATAAAAAATAAAAAATAAAAAATAAATAATAAATAATAAATAATAAATAATAAATAATAAATAATAAATAATAAATAATAAATAATAAATAATAAATAATAAATAATAAATAATAAATAATAAATAATAAATAATAAATAATAAATAATAAATAATAGATAATAAATAATAAATAATAAATCATAAATCATAAATAATAAATAATAAATAATAAATAATAAATAATAAATAATAAATAATAAATAATAAATAATAAATAATAAATAATAAATAATAAATAATAAATAATAAATAATAAATAATAAATAATAAATAATCAATAATAAATAAAGAATAATAAATAATAAATAATCAATAATCAATAATAAATAATAAATAATAAATAATAAATAATAAATAATAAATAATAAATAATAAATAATAAATAATAAATAATAAATAATAAAAAATAAAAAATAAAAAATAAACCATAAATAATAAATAATAAATAATAAATAATAAATAATAAATAATAAATAATAAATAATAAATAATAAATAATAAATAATAAATAATAAATAATAAATAATAAATAATAAATAATAAATAATAAATAATAAATAATAAATAATAAATAATAAATAATAAATAATAAATAATAAATAATAAATAATAAATAATAAATAATAAATAATAAATAATAAATAATAAATAATAAATAATAAATAATAAATAATAAATAATAAATAATAAATAATAAATAATAAATAATAAATAATAAATAATAAATAATAAATAATAAACAATAAATAATAAATAATAAATAATAAATAATAAATAATAAATAATAAATAATAAATAATAAATAATAAATAATAAATAATAAATAATAAATAATAAATAATAAATAATAAATAGGGTTTATCAGAGTTAAGTAAATCGGCCATTTTTTAATTGAGGGTTTCAAACCCACCATTAAAAATAAAAAAACCCAATTATTTCACATCAGACGTGTCAGAGTTTCCTGGAAATTAGTGGGTTTTTTCAGATAAATTATTTAAAGGCTTTCACCACCTGTCCACTTCATCCACCCCTGGCTTCCCACCTCCTTCTACCTCTGACCTCATTTGAAATTTTTCTACCTCCAGCCTCATCATAAAAATATTCACCAATCTCATCACTTTATCAATCTAATCACTTTATCACTCTCATCACTTTATCACTTTATCACTCTCATCACTTTATCACTCTCATCACTTTATCACTCTCATTATTAATCTCATCAATTTATCACCCTCATCACTTGATCACTCACCTTTTTATTCCCTCATTACTTCATTGCTCCCATTGCTTCATTGCTCTCATCACTTCATTGTTCTCATTGCTTCATCACTCTCATCACTCTACCTCCAGCCAGAACTTGAACCTCCAACCTCATCCAGAGAATGCAATCATCATTTTATTACTCTTGTCACTTTATTTCTCTCATCACTTCATATCTCTCATCGATTTATCTTGCTTGTCATTTTATCCCTCTCATCAACTTATTGCCCTTACTGTTTCCAAATTGCCCCTCAGCAAACCTCCCCTTGAAAGTCCACACAAAATTCCAACACACCAAAGTGAGAATTGCCAAGGAACTCCACAACAAAAAATACTCCCCCATCATCTTCCAAGGGCAAAAAAAATCCTCTCCCATAATCTTCCAAGGGAAAAAAAATCCTCCCCTATGAGCTTCCAAGGGCTCAAGTCAGCTCAAGAGAGCTGATCAAGTCATCCTGTTCAACTGGCTCAAAATTCCCTCCAACTAGGATGCCTTCTTTTGATCAGACAATGAAACACTCATTAGCCAACCTCCATCCTCTAAGGTCAATGGTTATCTCCTGATGGCCAATGAACTCAAGAAAAAAACAGAAGGTAGGCTGGATCTGTCATCCAAACAGATGAGGGAGCAATTCAAGGATTATTGGGCCAAGTACAAAGAGGCCCATTCAATGTCAATCCCACTGGCTTTGGTATCACCAAATCTGACAAAGCCAAGGGAATCAACTCAGCGGTTGATAAGTTGAACTCCATTTGTCCTTTTTATATTCAAATGGATGAAATATTTGGAAAGAAGGCCAACATCACCCCCCCAGCTGATTTTGATGCCCAACAATCTGGTGCAGTTGACACTGAGGACTTGGCTGGGGATGCTCAGCCTAGAAATGGTGGTCCTGAAGAAACCTATTACTGGCCCCCATCCAATGCCAAGGAGGATATTCAAAAGCAATCAGCTCCAATCACATCTACTTCCTTGTTGATTAAGGAGTCAAACCATACCTTGGAACCCTCTCCTCTTTCTTTGGATTGCTCTCTTCCTGGGTTAGCAGATCTCATCAACATTGCTGATGCGGAAAAAGATACTCCTCAGTCTCCATTACCCTCAACATTGGTTCAAGTAAGGAACTAAGCTATTTTCTCTTCCATCTGGTGAATCCTGACTGATTTGGATTGTAAAAAAACAGGCTCATCCATTCCATAATTTCCAAACACTCAAGCCAATTGGGCCTCCCACATTGCCTTTGAACACTAGTGACAAATTTCAGACTCAAACCTCCTCTGCCAAGGGTAAGAGAAAGGCCTTTAATTCCATCAATATCAACCCCAAAAGTCATCAAAAGAGGAGAAACACTTCCGGTTTTTCAGGCTTTGAAGAAATCATGGAGAAGCAAGATTCATTTAAGTCCATTGGTTGAATATACTTGCTTTAAAAATCATGCTCATTGCTTCTCCCCTGCAAAAAACAGTCAAATCACAAATTGAATCCAAAAAACTTGAGTTTGAAGAGAAAAAGTGGGATCTTCAACTGGCCATGGATGTTCAAAAGCAGAAATCCAATATTTTGGCTCATCAACAAAAATGGGATGCTGAGAAGAAGTTGAAAATGTTGGGCTGAGGGTACGCAGAGTGGAGATCAAAGTACAAGGATGAATTTCATAAGTAAGAAGAAATGATGACAGCTGAATTGAAAAAAAGGAAATGAATAAAGAGAACATGACTTACCTGAGGTTATGCAGAGTGGAGATCAACGTAAAAGGATGAGAGAAGAGAAAACTTCTTCTTTTCCCCAACTCTGCCCTCAGGTATACATGTGTAAAGACAGATGCGTGGATCCCACTGCGGTCAAAGGTTCACCATCCCCACGCACCATCTCTCTGACTTTCATGAATGGCCGATTGGTAGTTCACATTCAGGGCCCTGAATCGCTCATATTTGTCATCAGTTGCTGGTTTGAGTTGTAAATTGGGAGTGAGTGGAGTTTTGCTGGGATTTGCATCTTCCAAACCTAATTCCTTGAGACCGCGCTTGATATGCTTGGGTTGGCTAAGAAGGATTTCATCTTCCTTCACCTCTATCCGCATTCCCAGAATGATATCCGGATCCTTTGCTGTTGAGCCGGCAAAAGGCTTTAGAAATTTTCTTTTGAAATCCTCACTGTTGCCAACCAGAACTAAGTCGTCTACATGGAAGAATATTTGAGATCTGCCTTCTTCAGAAAGATAAAGACACGTATCGGACCCAGATTCTTTAAAACCTACTTCCCCAAACCAAGCCATCAGAGTCTCATACCAATTCTTGGGAGCCTGTTTGAGGCCGTAAAGTGACTTCTGTAATTTGAGGAATTGGCATTTTCTTTTTGAACCTTTTGGTGTTTGAATGATTACATCCTCATCAATTGGTGAGTGGAGAAAGGCGCTCTTGACATTGAACTGCCGGATCTTCTGCCTTGATTTTGCTGCATAGAGGAGCATCATTTGTAAAGTCAACGGTTTAGCAGTCGGGGCAAACGTCTCTGAGTAATCTAAGCCTTGAACTTGATTGAACCCTTGCACACACAGCCTGGCCTTATATCTAATTGGGTCGCCATGGCAGTCTAGTTTAATTTTATAGACCCATGTAGTCTTGAGCGCATTCTTTGGATTGGGGCCATCATATTCTTCCCACACATCAAGATCCTTGATCAATCCCAGTTCAAGGTCCATCGCCTCAATCCATTCTAGATTTTCATCGCAGTGAAGAGCATCCTTGTAAGTCTTGGGCTTGTAGAAATGAAAGAAACCATAACGTTGCGGAGGTTTAATCCTTTACCTATCCCAAAGGGTTTTTCCCGCAGCAGTGGCAGCTTGCTCATCCAGTTGACCAGCCTCCTGAGACTTTCTATGGTTTTCTTGCACTGCACAAACAGGAGAATTCAATTTTTCATTGTTGGACGACTGACTCATTGATCTGGTATCCTCGTCTGAACTCATTGATTTGTTGGACCTGTCTCTATACCCCGTCCACCGTGCTAGGCGATGAGGATGTTCTTCAGGAGTTTGATCTGGAGCTGACGTAGGGTCAGTGTTACCCGCTTCGGAATTGATGGAGTCAATGTCAAAGTGTGGTCCGCAAACCTTGGATGGAGGCATGCGCAGGAATCAGACATGCTTAGAAGATATAACAGAACCATTTTTTGTTAGAATTCTGTATGACATGAGAAGCTGATTGAATCCTACAAGTATGCCCTCTTCGCCTTTTGAATCGAATTTGAGTCCTTTCTGTCTTTTATTTATGAGGTAGATGCAAGGATTTCCAATATTTTTCAAGAAAGTGGATGAAAGAGCTCGGCCGTGTATCTTCTCCCAAGGAGTCACCGTCTCGCCTTTTAGGGGAATGTGATTGAGCATCAGGCAACATCCCTTCACAACTTCATGCCACACAAAAGAGGGTAGACGGCTGTCTTTAATGGTCGCTTGTGTTGATTTGATGATGGTTTAATTAGCCCGCTTGGCTCGGCCATTGTGCTCCGGATGATACGGTTCTGAGATGATATGAGTGATGTGTTGTTCTTCTAGGAAGGCGGTCAAATTTTCATTGACAAATTTGGTTCCTCCGTCAGAGCAAACCTCGGACGGATAAACCCCGCAACAGTGATGTTCTTTTTCAAGTAAACTGATGATAATGTCGGCCGTTTCATCTTTTGAAGCAATAGGGAAGGCGGCCAAGTATCTGCTAGCGTTGTTAACTAAGGATAATATGAACCTATGACCGCACTTGGAAGATGGTCAAATAGGCCCCATGAGATCCAAATGTATTTGATCTAAAGCTTTGGAGGATCTTGTAGAAGTGAGTTTGAAGGATGATTTCGTTATTTTGCTCTTGACGCAATCTACACACTAAAATTTTTGCTTCACTTTGGAAGGAACATGTTGGATGAGAGGAGCCAGTGTAGAAAGTGAGGCATGTCCATATTTTTGCTGGATCTCAAGTAGGGCTTCTTCTGGCGATGATGAAATAGAGGAGAAAAGAGATTTTGAGGAGGAAACCATTCCATGAGATGGAGTCGGAAGAGTGTACAGATTATCCTTGATTAGTCCGGTCAGTACAGTTCTTCCACTGTGTGAGACTAAGAATTTGCTGTCTCTGGAACTAATTGTGCACCCCTTTTCATTCAAAGCACCAGCGCTTATCAGGTTGATAGTCACATCCGGCATGTTGAATGCCTCCCCGAGTTCAAGCGTGAGGTTGTCCCAGTGAAGCCTTGTGGTACCTTTTCCTTTTATTGTTAAACTTGCTCCTTCCTTGCCTGTCCTGATGGGATCTCTGCATTATGGTTCCATCTTGACAAAGTAACGGCTATCGTTGATCATATGAGCCAATGCTCCGCTATTGAGCAGAAACCGTTGGTTTGGATTGCCATGTTTGATCCACAGGTTGAGTAGAGCCAAGTAGTGCGCAGAGTGAGACTTGGGCTTGCCTTTTGATCCGCTCCTTTTTGCTTTCCATTTCGATTGATTCTCTCTCCACCATGCAGATGCTACTTCTGGATGAAGATGCCAACATTCTTTGGCTGAGTGATTCTTGTTGAGGCTGCAATGGTGAAAACCTTCCACACATTGCTTTGGGTCAGATTTTTTTATAGTAGTTGAGTTTGAAGCAGTCTTTCCTCCAAAAAGAGCTACGTCACCCTTTGACCTTGAATTGGAAATGGAGGATTGGGCCATTGATTTGTTGTTCAGTTGAGTTAGATGATTTAGAACAAACTTGACGGAGAGTTCCTTATCTGAATGCATGATTTGCCTTTTAAAATTGTCCATGGAGTTCTGGAACTTGAAGAGAATGAGATAAGCTAGGATATTTTCTGGAAACTGGATTCCAACCTCGGCCATTTTCTTAAGACACACCTTCACCTTAGTGATGAATTCAACAATATCCTTGGGATTGAACGAGAGATAAAGAAGAATATTGAACACTCTGGCTTGGTTCAATGCCTGGGATGATGCAAATTTATGAATAATAGCCTTCCATAGGAGTTTTGCCGAGTTTCTATTTTTGGCTGTGACAATATTCTCATGAGCATTTGAGTTGAGTTTTGAGATGATGAGAAGTTTTAGCTTGTCGTTCACAGAAGTTTCCAGTGTGGTAGTCTCGTCATTCATGGCAGTTGTACATCCTCTGAAATCAAGAACAGAATCCATCTTATCTTGCCAGATGCCGTTGTTGTCGTCTCTGAGTAATGGAATTGTTTCAAGAGCAGTCTTTAGCATGGTTTGTTTGAAGACTTCCATGGCGCCCAGTTAAGATCCTCTCTCAGCAGAATATTCAAAGGTTGGTTGAGCTTGATTGAATCCGTTTTTTGGCTTTTAACCGTAAAGAGATAATACGACCTTGAATTGATCACAGAGCTGAGAGCTAAGAACATCAAAGATAGCAAGAGATCAGAACAAATCAAGAGTAATAGGAAATGACTCAAGACAAGATGAAAAACAGGAAAACAAGACTGCAAGAGTCATTATTGGAGACAAGAGGGAAAGTAAATCATTTAGTTGACTGGTTCTTGAGTTTGAAGTGAGGTTGGAGTTGAGCAATCTAGAACAGCAAGTAAGGTGAGTAGGTGAAATATATATATGTATATTGAGCAGCATGAGAGGGATCTCACCAGGCACGATTTCAGGCAGAAATGAATTGAAGGAGGTTGAAAAATAAGAAGCAAAGAAAATGGAAATGAAAAAGAAAAGATAAGAGGCGCAGCAAGGAGACTGTGGTGATTGGATGAGGACTTTGAAAGAAGTCGTTGATTGAGTGGTCTTGACTTTTGGTGAGTGACTCGTTTTGATAGTTTTAGTTGGATCAAGATGAGGCAATGAAGCGAGTTCATATCAGTTTACCCCAGTAAGCCCTCACTGAGAGGGAAGTGAGCGGGTGAGAATTGAATCCCCGGTCGTGACAGTTCTGGGGGTGAGAGTATCAGGCAAGTGGCCCTGGGTGAACGTGATTCCTCTGCCATGAAATCTCAACAATCTTCTTGCAAACAAAGTTCAGAGAGGATGTTACTCAGCCATTAACCTTCCTTGCAGGAGTTGGATAAAGCTTTGTATTTGGCTTTGGAGCTTGAGAGTGAGAAGTTGGGTTTCTTTTTAGATTTCCAGGAGATTGCGCCAGAGCCAAGGCGGAAAGTGTATCCCAAGACGGAGCACCAATTTTCCCAATCTTCAGCCCAGTTGGAGTCGGAGTAGCCAACAAGTTTGAGGTCATTGCCTCCAAGAGTGAGGCAGAGGTGCTTGGTGGTGTTGAGGTAGCGCAGTATTTGGATAGCCACGTTCCAGTGGTTGAGAGATGGATCCTACAAGAACTGAGACAGTTTGTTGACTGCAAACAAGATGTTGGGACAAGTACATTGGGATATCCAGAGTAAGGACCCAATAAGCTGATTGTATTGGGGAGGAGACTTGGGGGAGCCAGGTGACTGTTTGGAGAGAAGTTTGAAGTTTATTTTGGTTGGAGAGATGGCTGACGTGCAGGAGGAGGGAAGGAAAGAGGAAACCATGGAGGAGATGTAGTGGCTCTGGCCAATGGAAACTGTGCGCAACAGAATATCCAAATGGATGGAGATGGACAGCAAAAACGCTAGGTCTTCATCAGAGCCAATTGAGAAGCGCTTACCAATATCCAAGATGAAAGTTTTAACAAAGTCTGGGCAGCCAACCATGGCAAGGTCATAGACGTTGTGGAAACTTAGGGGCAACACCCCTGAAGTCGTCCTTGAGTTCCGGAAGTTATTGATCAAAGCGTCTGTAAGGAGATTGGATGCAGCCATTCAAGAGGAAGATGGAGTGAGAGGGAGGGAGCGATAATAAGATGAATTCCTTCTTTTCCAATTCAATCCAATCCAATGCCATAAAAAGTAATATCCTAAAGTGAAGTCCAGTCCGTAAAGCAAAGTGAAGTGGGGTGAAGTGTTTTTTTTCCGTCCTCCCCTCCTACAACCCAGAGTTGAGAGCAAAGTATTTAAGTCCTCCCTATCAACCCTAACCTAAGTACAACCACAAGTAAGCAAGAATGATGAAATACAACCCCTAAGCACAGAACCCTAGCCCAATCCTACCCCTCCATCCCTTGCCCCATAACCCATGCCCCTCAATATCAACGTACGCGCGGATCGCCTGCCCGCGCGCGTCCGCCCAACAACCCGTTCCAGGTATCCGCGTACCCGCGTGACCCAATCCGCGCGTCTTGCGATGCGCGGTCTGCCTGGTCTGCACAAGCCGTCCAATCCACGCAAGGTTTCCGATCCGCGCAAGCCTTCTGACCCGCGCAAGCCTTCCGACCCAAGCAAGCTTTCCAATCCGTGCAAGCCTTCTGATCCGCGCAAGCCTTCCAATCCGCGCAAGCTTTCCAATCCCCGCAAGCCTTCTGATCCGCGCAAGCTTTCCAATCCGCGCAAGCTTTCTGGTCTGCGCGATCCGTCGTCTCCCGTCTCCAGGTGCTGAGCCCAACCCAACCGCTGCTGGGCCTACCTGACTGCTGCTGAGCCCGCAGCGCGGCTAGCTGCCACAAGGCCCTTCCAATTGCTGAGCCCGCCGCCTGCAGCCCTTTCCTGACTCGCGTCCATAAAAGAGCACCACATCCCCCCCCAACTTGAGTTCTGTCCCCAGAGATCTCCCACCATCTCACCTTCCGTAGTTATCCTTTCTCCTTTGTATTTAGCGCCTATACACAAAAAAAAGACATACGTTGTGCGCAATTGAGTAGCCTTTGGGCTTGTGAGTCCCTGAGCAAGAATATGAACCGCGCGCGATATCCGCGCCTTGGAGAGAGAAGATCAGCGCCAGTGAGAAATTGGAAAAGGTGAGAAATCCGCGCCAGTGAGAGTCTAAAGGTGAGAAATCCGCACCAGTGAGAGTCTGAAGGTGAGAAATCCGTGCCAGTGAGAGTATCCGCAAGAGTACATGGGGAGGCAGAAAAGGAATAATGAATAGATAAGAAGGAACAAGAGATTTTTTTTTTTTTTGAGCCCGCGTCCTGCGTCCCAAATCCAACCTTCCACCCCACGCTAGCTCCCCCCCAACTTTGCTGCTGTCCTCAGCCGACCACGCCCCACCCATCGCCAGATCCGCGGAGCTTTGCCTCAACCAATCCCGCAGGGACCTTGTTTGCAAATTGTTGTCCCAGACCGCCTAGGTGCACCTCCCGCCGCCAAGACCCTCCTGCATCCTTTGAAATTTGAGCCCATCCGCGCGCAAAACCAAAACAAAAGCAAACACCCCCAGACCTCCTTACAACATCCTTTGCCCTTTGCCATTCTTGCGGCCTTGTTCTCCCCTCTGGAGACTTCTGACCACTCCCTGCCCGCCAGACCGCGCGTGACCACTTGATCCTTCCGCTCAACCCCACCATCTGTCCATTCTGCGCCCGTCCTTTCCGTTGCTGCCACTACCCTTTCCAAATGCGCGCTCCCCGCCGTCAAAGAGGTCCGGCTTGGGTTGTGATTCTCCAACGCGTGGTCCGTCTCTTCTGCCGCCGCGTGTACCTTCTTTGCAAGATCCATCCGCCGCTTGCCAATTCCAAAACCGCACGGAGCATCCATTTCCCCTTCCTTTTTCCTCGCCCGCTTCCTGTCAGTAGGCCGCAACGGTTCCATTTAGTCCCACTTCCCCAACACGTTCTTAGCCCCCACTGGGGAAACCAATTCCGCGTTTGAATCCGCTGTCTGGTCCCTTTGTCCCGTCTGCCAACGGTTGTTGTCCTCCCAATTTATGCACACGCGGGGCGCAGACGCTCTGGGAGACTGAATAATCTCCAGATAGGCCTCAAGGCCCCTTGCCACCTCCGCAAGTTTGCTAGCCCAAGAGATGGTTGCCAGTGGTGGGGCCGGAACATACTCTGCCCTGTAGCACTCCAGTTCCGCGTCGTCCACTTCCGCTTGCAACCGGATCCCGTCGCGCGCGCCTACCTTGTAACCCAATTCTGCAGATGGCTTGAGATCATCCTTCCAAAAGCAAGAACCGCGCCTCCCCCATCTTGCCAGCATGTCCTCCTTCAGTTCCAGCCAATCCAGGTTCAGGTAGCCATCCATCTCCTCCACATCCCGACGCGCTTCCACGTCCTTGATGAACAGGACAACATGGCGCGCCTTCTCAAAATCTGAAACCCCTTCAGAGTCCGCAATTGTTTCATACCGCAAGATGAATTGCTCCACTTCCGCAATGTTGAGTCGAATATGCGGGTAAATCCATGGGGTAGCGCAGAAGCCGTGGGAGGAGGAAGGAAGAGAAGCCGCTGTTGGTAGCATCCGTAAGTACCTTTGAGAGACTTTGACAAAAGATCTTCCCCTGCCAGACCCCCAGATGTGGAAACTTTAGGGGCAACACCCCTTAAGTCGTCCTTGAGTTCCGGAAGTTATTGATCAAAGCGTGTGTAAGGAGATTGGATGCAGCCGTTCAAGAGGGAGATAGAGTGAGAGGGAGGGAGCAATAATAAGATAAATTCCTTCTTTTCCAATCCAATCCGATGCCATAAAAAGTAATATCCTAAAGTGCAGTCCAGTCTGTAAAGCAAAGTGAAGTGGGGTGAAGTGTTTTTTTTCCGTCCTCCCCTCATACAACCCGGAGTTGAGAGCAAAGTATTTAAGTCCTCCCTCTCAACCCTAACCTAAGTACATCCACAAGTAAGCAAGAATGATGAAATACAACCCCTAAGCACAGAACCCTAGCCCAATCCTACCCCTCCATCCCTTGCCCCATAACCCATGCCCCTCAATATCAATGTACGCCCGGCTTGCCTGCCCGCGCGCGTCGGCCCAAAAACCCGTTTCAGGTATCCGCGTACCCGCGTGACCCAATCTGCGCGTCTTGCAATGCGCAGTCTGCCTGGTCCGCGCAAGCCGTCCGATCCGCGCAAGCTTTCCGATCTGCGCAAGCCTTCCAACCCGCGCAAGCCTTCCAACCCAAGCAAGCTTTCCAATCCGCGCAAGCCTTCCAATCCGCGCCAGCCTTCCAATCCGCGCAAGCTTTCTGATCCGCGCAAGCCTTCCAATCCGCGCAAGCTTTCCAATCGGCGCAAGCTTTCCAATCGGCGCAAGCTTTCTGGTCCGCGCAATCCGTTGTCTCCCGTCTCCAGGTGCTGAGCCCAACCCAACCGCTGCTGGGCCTACCTGACTGCTGCTGAGCCCGCAGCGCGGCTAGCTACAACAAGGCCCTTCCCATTGCTGAGCGCGCCGCCTTCAGCCCTTTCCTGACTCGCGTCCATAAAAGAGCACCACAACGTGTTCAGTGATGGCGCCCAGAAGAAAACCGTGCAAGAGTTTGAAGTAGAGGGAAGGGTTGTAAGACGAGTGTGTCAGACCAAGGGACAGTAGAAAAGAGTTCCATTTGATGTTCCACTGGGGGGGAGACTTTCCGAGGCTGTAGATTGCCCTGGATACTTTGCACACCCAATAAGGATGAGCGGGATCTTGGAAACCTGGAGGCTGGGACATATAAACAGGTTTGTCTAGTGGTCCGTTCAGGAAAGCGGTTTTGAAGTCTACCTGGCAACCAACCCATCCTTTGTTGCCTAACAGGGAAAGGATTAGCCGTAACGTTTCAAGACAGAGCATTGGGGAAAAGAGTTTGGAGGAATTGAGGCCTTGAACTTGCAAGAAGCCCATGGCCACTAAACGGGCCTTCAGCTTGATGATGGATCTGTCTGCACGCCGCTTGACTTTGAAAAACCACTTGAAGCATATGATTTTCCAAATTTTGGGAGGGGGGACAAGGATCCAGGTGTTCATACCTTGGAGAGGGGAGATTTCCTTGTGGGCGGAGGAGATCCAGGGCTGACAATGAGGCGACTTCATCAGTTGATTCCAGTTTCTGGGCGCAAGGAGATCGTCCTTGATTTTGGCCAATTGCCAGTAGTTCCCAAAACAAGAAAGAGGGTGAGTGACTCTGGAAGAGCAACAGGGAAGCAAGGGGGGGATGAATAGCAACAAGCAGGGAGAGAAAGGGGGGGAACAGGTAGAGGGGGGGGAGGGGGGGGAAGCTGAAAAGGTTGAGGAGAGGATGCTGCGGAATCAACTGGTGATTTAGGGGCAAACAAGGGAGAGGGAGAGGATAGTTGGGGCGGAAAGACCAAGTTGTCAGGGGTGCAAGGGCTGCGACTGCGGTGAGGAGGACAATTAGTTAAGTCAGCCGGGAGGGAGGCCGTCTTATTGGGAGGTGGTCTGGAGGGAGCAGGTGGGTCAGGAATCAGTTCAGACAAAGGGGATGTAGGGACGGGATTGGAGCCACTGGAAGGAAAGGATGAGGCAGGGGGGGATACAGGAGAAATTTAAAATTTTAATAGAGGCTATGAAGCCATAGAGAGATGAATGAATGGCGGTAGGCTATTGAGGAGTCTGATGAGGAGTATTGATAAGGCTACAAAGAGCCAGGGAAAAGGGAAAATACTTGTATAGTCAAGTGTAACTGATCTGAAGGGGAGGAAGGGACAATCCAGTTTAGTTGTCTGATAATCAGATGAGTTTTCATTCCTGGTTCAAGGGGAGGACCAGTATTTAAGCACAACTGGAGAACCCCCAAAAGGGGCCTAAGACAGAAGGTTAGTGACAACTAGAGAGCCCCAGAGGGGGTCTGAGGCAGGGTTGGAGATAATGAAAACAGCAAGTTAGAGGTAAAGGTAACTTAATTTGTTAGTTACAGAATAAGAACAGAAAAAGACACCACACCACCTTAACTGACAAATTGAGGAACCAATTTGAGACCAATCAACATTTCAGAGATTCATGAGAATTGAGAAGAGAATATGAGAATGAGAGATATGAGATTTGAGAAAGGATGACAAGACACCACCTTGTCAGAATATGAGATGGGGAATGAAAGCCTATTTTAAGAGGAGCAACTAGGACCTCAGGCATAGTTGCCTAGCATGATATGGGAGAATAGCATTACTATTTTAAGAGGAGCAACAAAGACCTCAGGCATAGCTGCCTAGCTTAATGGGGAGGATGATATGATGATGATGATAATGGTGATCATGAGGGTAATGGTAATGGTAAAGCTAATATGATATTGGTGGTGATGGTGATGATGATGGTGATAGATGATGGATGGGATGATGATGGTGATGGGAATGGTAATGGTGATGGTTTTGAAATGGATTGGTAGCAGTTGTAGGATAATGGTGGGTGATGATAGAATATAATAGTCATAATGAAAGAGGGTGGAGAGCACAAAGCAGATAGTATTGAACATAATGGATGAGAGGATTTCAACACACCAGCATGTTCAATACTAGATGGAAGGAATGTTGTTATGATGTTGAGGTTGATTTGAATGTTGTTGATGGTGATGATGTTGAGGGGTTGATATGGTTGATGGTTGATGTTGGTTTGGAGTGAGTCAATGATGGATGTATCAATGTTGGAGATAGAGGTAGTAGGGATGTAGCGGGTGAGGTGGATGAGATGGAGGGGAGCAAGCGAGTGGTGATTTAGCATGAGGAGTGGATGAGATGAAGCAAGGAGATGTAGCAATGAGTAATGTAGCAGCAGGTGGAGCAAATGAGATGGAGGGAGCAAGCAAGCGGTTGAGATGGAGCGGAGAAAGCGAGTGGTGAATGTTGGTGAGGAAGCGGCGGAAATGGATGAAGGGAGCAAGCACAAGGTCGGATTGGAGAGTGTGGAAATGGATGAAGGGAGCAAGCACAAGGTTGGATTGGAGAGAGGACAATGGGTGCAAGCAAGATGATCTGGATGTTGGAAGAGGACAGGTAGATAGTGGACCAAATCGCGCGCGAGTGGGAAAGGGATTGAGAGCCGGACAGGTTGACAGCAATTGACTGGGCAAGCGCGAGATTGAATTGGCAGGAGGCATTGGTGGAGGGAGACAGTAGTGGATGCTGAGAGAGAGGTGAACGACAAGAGCCGGATTGATTGAGCAAGCGAGAATGTGGGGGCAAAGTTAAAGCAGGATAGACCAATGAGTTGGATGGTATTCTTATGACGGAGAGCATCAAGAGCAAAGTAGAGTTGGAAGAGGTGGGCCAGGATGAAGATTCCTAGGTAGACGGCCAGTGGAGTCCTGATGGGATCGAGTTGGAAATTGGGGAAGGAGGATAGGGTGTGGATGAGGTTGAGTCTGACAATGAGGATGGATTCTAGGATGATATTGACGGTTGATTCAAGGATGGTGACCATGAGGAAGGTCTTGGAATCAAGCGAGCTGGGTGGTTGAGGTAGCGGGTGGAGCAATGGAAGAATGGTAGGGTGACAGGACAGGCCAAATGAATGGACCACCCCAGTGGTTGATGAAGTAAATGATCGTAGTAGGTTTTATTGGTTGATGAGAGGAGCAATTAATGGATGAGGTGGGGTTTGATGATGATGAGCAAGGATGGTGAATGGAGCAGTAGGAGAGGTTGCGGATGAAGCGCAAGCAAGGTTGAAGATGTTGGGAAGCTGGGGGCAATCGATGTCGCAGGTGAGGCTAAAGAGCAATTGGGGTTGCGGGATGATTACGAGCAAGATTGAAGAGCGATTGAGCAAGGTTGAGTGTGCAGAGGATGTTGCAAGCGATGAGGTTGCGGTTGTATGGATGATGAAGAGAGGCAAACAAGGTTGCAGCCAAGACTCCAATAGGAAAGCAAGGGCGACTAGGGTTGAGCTGAGAGGTGATCAAAGTTGGCATTGAGGCAGCAAGAGAGGAGGAGGAACAGCAAGGAGGAGTGATCTAGCTGCGAGCAAGGTCGCAGATGGGGGGCAGCTGAGAGGCAATCAAGGACGCCAGCGAGGTTGCCATTGAGGTGGCGAGGGGAGTTGCGGACAAGCAGGAGAAGCAGGATGATGATGATGAGGGTGAGTTCGCAGAGCAGGGGTATCAACCAGATTGTTGATGGACCCAGATAACCATTGTAAACGTTTGATTGGGTGGCCCTAATGACAAGATTACAAGCAAGGTTGCAGCTGAGAGGAGGGGGCGATGATTGCAAGGAGGGGATCAAGTCAATCGATGGCAGTCAAGGTGCAAGGTGTTTGGAGCAAGTGAAGATAGCGGGATGTGAGCCGGGGAAGGATCTGATGGGATCTGATGGAGGATGAAAGGCTGATCAAGCTGGATGGGGAAAGGAATGAGGTTGAAGGTGGAGATGATAGAAACAAGCTGAGAGCCAAGTAGGACCAAGGTGAGAGGGATCAACAGGTGAGAGGGATCAACAACTCCCACTGCAGCCAGTTTGGATATTGAAGGTAGAGGCCACAAGGATCGCGCAGGCCAAGAGGCAAAGGGGCCACAAGCTTCTTGAGATGATGTATGAGATTGTCCTTCAAAACTGATCCCATCGAAAACCACGACAAGCAATGATATATTTGGTTTTTCCAACTAGAGCCAAAGACGGTATTGACCAAACAGACATAATGGATGCAATACTAAAGTTGAGCATGGCCTTGGTAGCTTGATGGATTTGGTGTGATGGAGGATTTTGAGGTAGTAAGGAGGGGAGAAGGAGGTAATGGACAAGTAGCAGATGGAGTCAAGAAGTTGCAGCAGGGAGCGGAAGTGGGAGATTGCAATGGAAGGGAGAAATGAGCGGAGAACGGTAATGGAAGGAGCAAAGCGGAGGATGATGAGAGGATAGACTGAGAAGGATGGCGAGAGAGAATGAAGAGTATTTTGGGAGCGGTCAAGAGGAGCTAGCTTGATTTTGATGGATGGCAAGAGTTGGAGTCAATTGCGCTCTCTCAGTTGGATTTGTTAGGTTCCAACAATTGTTCAACAAGGCTGCAGGATCAATTTGAACAATGAGGGTCATGAGAAGAGAAAAGGAGGTTGATGGAAGGGTTCCTGAGACAACCAGAGGACACAAGCAAAGTTGGTGTGGCTGGAGGAAGAGCTGGGTGGATGGATGACGCCAATGTAGGTGAGACCAATCTGAGAGGGATGGAGATAAGAAGGATTGGTTGTGAGGGGTTCAAAGGAACAGGGATGGTTGAAGGAGTAAAGGTGGATCATGAAGAGATGAGGATGAAATTGGATGGTGAGGACAATGAAGAGCGTAGGGAGATGGGCAATGAGACAACCAGTTAGAACAATGAAGTTGACCGGATGACTTAGTGGGATGAGCTTTGGCTTTTAACCGTGAAAAGTTTAATAGAGGCTATGAAGCCATAGAGAGATGAATGGATGGCAGTAGGCTATTGAGGAGTCTGATGAGGAGTATTGATAAGGCTACGAAGAGCCAGGGAAAAGGGAAAATACTTGTATAGTCAAGTGTAACTGATCTGAAGGGGAGTAAGGGACAATCCAGTTTAGTTGTCTGATAATCAGATGATTTTTCATTCCTGGTTCAAGGGGAGGACCAGTATTTAAGCACAACTGGAGAACCCCCAAAAGGGGCCTAAGACAGAAGGTTAGTGACAACTAGAGAGCCCCAGAGGGGGTCTGAGGCAGGGTTGGAGATAATGAAAACAGCAAGTTAGAGGTAAAGGTAACTAAATTTGTTAGTTACAGAATAAGAACAGAAAAAGACAGCAGAAATACCACTGGAGGAGGATGGAAAGACGGGGAGAGAGGAGACATTGGGGACAGAAGAAACAGGGGGGGAGTGGAGAAGGGGGGGGAAGGTGGCCAAGGGAGTTCAGTGACAATGGGAGCATGATTCATACTGGTGTCTTGAACTGGCAAACCATAAGGGAAGAGGGTGTTGTTAAAGAGACAATCTCTAGATTTAATGATTTTCTTGTTGACCAGATCCAGAAGTAAATAGCGGTTCCCTTGATGGAGATAGGATAATAGTATCAATGGGGAAGCTTTTGGTTAAAGTTTTTGCCAATTGTGTTGGGTAATTTGTACCAGTTGAGGCATCCAAAAGGATGAAGATAGGTGGAGGATACTTTGTTCTGGTGAAAAATTGATTTGGGAGAGGTGAAACCCAGGGGAGTTTTTCAGTGAAAGGAGTTGAAAGCAAAGAGTGAGTGGCGGAGAGCATCAGCCCAGTAGTTTTGGGAATATTGGACAATAGGAGGGAGGATCAAATAAGATTCAAAATAGTTCTGTTGGATTGCTTGGTTACACCATTCAGCTGTGGGGAGTGTGGGGGTCCTGGATTATGAGCGTGTCCAGGATGGGGAACCAAATCTCTCCCCAACTTACAGACTGTCCCTAGTCTGCACCCAAGTTTGATGCCATAAAAAGAGAAAGGAAAGAAAGATGATTGAAACCAAGGAATGGCCATTTTGATCTTGAGAGTGATTGAAAAAGAATATGTTGGTAAATCCAAAGGAAAATCCTAGAAGTTGCTGAGATAAAATGAAGAAGGCGTCCCAGGTGCTCACATGCGTGGCATGAAGTAGAGTTTCACAACAAAGCGCAGCAGATGACCCTGGTGGTGCACAATTGGGAGGACTTACTTTTGGAACAAGTTGCCTCCACAAGAATGAAATTTCTTGACCTGAGCAGCAGAGAACCTCCTGGCCATCTGAGTATCATCCAGTTCCTCAAAAACATATGATCCACTTCTAACTTGACAGACCACTTGGTAAGGACTGTTCCAGCGGTTAGAGAAAAGCTTTCCCCACTGAGTTTCCAAGCAACAATTATAAGCTAAGACTAGATCCCCAGGTTTCAAGTGATCCCTGATTTGCTTCAAATTCTTGTCTTCCCAATAATGAACTGATTTTTCCCTAGACTCCATCATCTTCTGATAAGCTTCACTACAGACATCTTCACTCCTTTCCAGCTGCTTGGATCTAGAAACTAATAGATCAGTGGTGGAAGGAACCTTTTCCCAAGAAATACCTAAGAAATATTCCATTTCCAGATCCAGAGGAAGGACAGCCCTTTGACCAAAAATGATTTTGTAAGGTGAGTAGCCAGTAGTTTGTTTAGTTGAAATTCAATCAGAGAAGAGGACCAGGGGGAGGAATTTTCAACAATTCTTGCCACTTTCACCAGCCAGTTTGACAAGAGCAGCATTCAAAGGAGCATGGCCTCTTTCCACCATTCCTTGGCCTTCAGGATAATAAGGAGTGGTCACCCTATGTTGAGCAGGAAGTGATTGGATCATATCAGCCAGTTTACCACCAAACTTGGAGCCGCCATCAGTCAAATAAGATTGTACCAAGCCATAACGCATCATCCAAGTATGATAAAGGAAAGCTTCTACTGATTCAGAGCTGAGGTTCTTAAGAAACATTGCTTCAACCCATCCAGAAAAATCATCTCTACCCACAATGAGGTACTTAGCTCCACCAGCCTTAATGTGAACCACATCCATCGCAATCCTCCCAAAGACAGTGGACTCTCCAGTGGGGTAACAAATTTTGTCTGGGCGCCTAAGATCACGTTTCTGGCACACTTCACAACTCTCGCACCATTGAGAGACTGTTTTCTTCAGAGATGGCCCCCAGAATCGTTTGGATATTTTTTGATAAGTTTTGTTTTCCCCACGATGACCAAGGCCTTCATGGAGACTTTCCAGGATTAAATCTTGTTTAGAAGGGATAGTGACCACAATAAGGGCACAAGGATTCCCTCTTTTCATAAGCCTAGTGCCTTGAACAAAGAGGTTGGAGGATTTCCTCTTGAGAGATCAAAAATCTTTAGCAGAGATATCAGGAGGCCTTTGGAGGGTGGAAAGGTACTGCTCTAATTTAAGCCAGAACCCTTGTTGGAAGCAAGAATAATCTTGGGAGGAAAAGGTGAAGACAGGGCAAATTAAAGGCTCCTCCTTGTCAAAATTTACTCCAACATCTGATTTTTCTTCTCCAAGAGGGCGTCGAGATAAACCATCAGGCATGGTGAAAGATTTTCCAGGCCTGTGAACAATATCAAAAGAGAAAAACTGGAGAAAAGCTACCCAACAAGTCATTGGAGCATTTGGAAGACTGGGGGCATTGATCATTTCAATAATGGATTGTGCATCAACTTGTAACTTGAAGTGTTGACCCCAAAGGAGAGTCTGGAGCTTCTTAAACATTTGGGCCACACCGCAAAGTTCCAGTTTTGGCTGGGAGTACCTGTATTCCACATCTGAGAAAAGAAGAGATTCATACAGAGCAGGAAAATCCAAAACATTTTCATCTTCCTGAGTAAGGACAGCCCCAAAAGATTGATAACTAGAGTCCACTGCCAGCTTGATCTTGCCAGCTCCAGGTCCATAAGTGATCTTTTTCAAAACAATGTCTTTCCAAACAATTTTTTTGAGCAACTGAAATGATTGTTTGCAATCTTGGGTCCAAATCCATTCAGCTTCCTTTCTAGTTAGATGACCCAAGGGTACACAGATTTTGGATAGTGAGGGAATGAAGATCCTGAAATAAGTTACAACACCTAGGAAACCTCTAACTTCCGTTGGATTTATGGAGTAGGCCAGGAGATGATTTTGTTGACTTTAGAGGGTGCCATCCTTATTCCTTCCTTGCAGACTATATGACCAACAATTTCCAAGGCAGGGACACAGGTGGCAAGTTTTGATCCAGAGACAGTAAGGCCAGATTCCTTGATTTGAAACAAAATTCTTTCCAAGATAGTAGCATACTCCCAGATAAATCGTTGGATTCCTGAGTGCCAAGGTAAGAGCTCATTATCATAGTCAGAAACTGGACCTTTAATCCCACCATCATCAATGAAGATACCCGCATGATCCGGGATTTTGTCCTGGAGGATCCACATCATCTGAGCCTGATAGACTGCAACCGGGTTTCCGGCACCTTGAGGCAATTGAGTCAGTTGAAATAAACCAAGGGGAGTATCAAAAGTAGTGAGCGGCCAAGAAATAGGATGCAGAGATTGTTTGTTGTAAACACCCATAATGTCACCTAGACCATAGCAAGCTCTCCCAGAGAAAGATTTGACAAATTCTTCATTAGCAGGAGGGATACCAGAGTCTTTAATAGTAAACTTATTTAGAGGCTGGAGATCATGAACTATTTTAAGTTTACCATTAATTTTCAGGACACAGAAAACAGGCCTGGATTAGCTAGAAGTCAATTGTTTGTATAAATTAGTTTGGACTCGTTTGCGGAGCAACTTGATGAATTTTCTAACTTTAGCAGCAGGGATCGGGATCTTTTTCTTTTTCCAGGGATCATGTTCTACTACAGGGATGATATAGGGTAGGCCATAGGACTCTTTCAAGAGATCTCCCTCTTCTTCACAGAAAGCAATGGATTTTTCCCTAACATTTTTTATCAAATTTAACTCATCAGGAAGAAGCCATCCATCTGGACCAAAGTTGGCCACTTTCAGAAGTCCTTCAGTGACCCGACCAGAGGGAATGGATGGACCAGTGAGGGATTGGGATAGACCACAGTAAGGATCGCGGGATAGAGGAGGACGCATAAGGGGAGGATTGAGGTTGAGAGGCATTGGTTGGTTGACTGGCTGGACCTTCTTTGCAACTGGTTTGTACTTAGTGCCAAAGGAGAGGAATCCTTGCTTCCTCCAAGCATTGACCAGTGAGACCTGACTACTAAAACTGAGACAATGTTCCAACATCTTCCAAGTTTGATGTTCTTCTGCGTCCTTGAAAGGTGCCTTCTCCATAAAAGAGGATCCAAAAGATAACACATTGCTCACATGTGTGGCACAGGGTAGAGTTTCAAAAATGACAGTAGTAGAAGCCCCTGGTGTTGCACAATTGGGAGGACTTACTTCTACCCCATATTGCCTCCACCTAAGACCATACTCCTTCATACCAAAGCCACCAAGAAAAGAATCAAGATCAAGATCTAGTTTAGACTCATTGCGGAGATTCAAAACTGGAATAGAGGATGATTGATCAGGCTGAAAAGAAAAAGGAAAAGAAGATACAACAGATCCAGACATAGAAGAAATATTTTTGGATTTTTCAGATTTTTTATGTGTTTGGTTTTTGATCTTATTTGGATGAGAAGGAAATGATGAGGAAAAAGAAAGATACACCTCTGAGGTGGGAGTTGGTCCATGAGTTGAAGTCTCAGGCTGAGAAGAACTAAAACTATCAGTAGGGCCAACTATTCTGCTAAAAAATGAGGATGATAGGGATGACAGTTTTCTTTCTGCTTTCCTTTTGGGACAGATTTGGGAGGATGACCAGGAAAGTGTCTCTTTCCCAACAACCAGAATCCAGAGAACAAAGAGGAACTTCCATCTTTCTGCCATCAGCATCAGGGAGGAGAATTCTCTCCCCAACTTGATCAGAAAACATCAGGGTAGCACCAAAGTTCATTAAGAAAGGCCTTCCCAAGATCATGGGACCATCCAGACAAGTGATCCAGAAGTGATAGGTGCCAACAATATTTCAACCAATTCAAACAGGAATATCCTCAGCAATACCAACCAGCTCACAGGACTGGTTCCCTATTCCATACACAGCAGAATTGAAACTGACCCTTGGGCTAAGTTTAAGTTTGCAGGCCATGGAGTCCGAAATCAAGTTGAGCTGAGAACCCAAATCCACAAGGAGAGAAACCGTTTTAGTTGAATCACCAAGATAACATGGGAGAAAGCCAAGAGGAAAGGAATACATGTTTATATTTGAAGAGGGATCTGTTCCACCAGAATCCTCCATCAGAGTACCAGAGGAGACCTTCAATTCGTCCAAACCAATCTCCACACGTCGACAAGAAACCCATTTCTTCATCCCTTCAGCCACAGATGGAGAGATTGACAGGAGTTCAGCCACAGATAGATCAGGGATTTTAAGATCAGAAATTTTCTTTAATACTCCTTCCACAGCATTAGGGTAGTCCTTGGAGAGGCCCCTCTCAAATCAAACTTTGGGCTGGGTGGAGGGAGGAAGATCAGGTGAAATAGGTGCCAGAAGAGGTTCTGAGGGTTGGACAGGTTGAAGAGGGGGAAGATCAGAGATTTCCTGGAACCTTTCCATAAGTTTTTCCCTTTCTACTTCCATGTCTTCCACATCAGAGGAAGGAGGCTCAGGTGAAGATTCACGTTTAACAGGTTTTTGCAGGATTGAGGATGGAACAGGAGGAGACTTATGAGGTTTTGGTTTCTCATGGCGTTTCCTAGCTGGATCAGATTGATAGGTGCCAGAGAAGCCGGAAGAAGTGATAGCTGGAGGATACCAAGGTTGCAGAGTTCCACAGGATGATTGAAAATCCACAGAGATCAAGGATGCCTTCTTGGGAGTTGGTGGTTGGTATGAGGCCACCACATGACGGATCAGACAAGATGAATCAAAAGGGATCAAAGGACCATTAGGATGGAAGAAACTATTTCCCTTCTGCTCTACTAACATCTCCTCCTTGTCCTTCTGGAGTTCAGGACATCTACCAGTACCATGGCCTTCCCTATGGCAATAATAACAGACTAGAGTAGATTTAGGAACAGAATTAGCAGGTTTAGGAGTGGCTAAAGAGGATATTTTCTGATCTATTTTATTCTCAAATGCCTGAAGTAATTTAGTTATCTCATCTATAGTAGCAGATTCATTATTGGCCTGGGGATTCAATTTGGGTCTACGATTTGCTTCCATCTTGTTCATGATTTTGTTGGATTCTTGGAAGGAGGGAGAATGGACTGGTTCAGCAATTCTGGTTTGTTCAAAAGTGAGGGCAGTTTTACCTTTCATGACCTTTTCCACTGCTCCCCTCAAAACCAGAAAAGCAGGAATTTTGAATCAATTATCCCTAGTAGTGATCATGGATCCAGATTTGACCAGTTCATCCTTAATTCTTTCCTGGACTCCTGGTGAAATGGATTGGAAAAATCAGACTCCAATTTTGTCCACAGTGTCAATGTGATTGTTTCTGATGAGGTAAGATTGGATAGGATCCCAAGATTTCCTAAAAGACAGATAATCTGAAGCTGAAGAGACACCACCATTGGAGATCCATTGAGAAACCAGGGCATCCAAGTCTTGCAAAGTAAATCTGGCTACATCTATTTTTCCCCAATAGGCCAAAATAGCCTCCCTCAGGAGCCTCCAGTTATGAGTTTCGAATCCATCAAACTATTTGATAACCTCTATAACTTTGTCAGAAGAGATAAAAAATTGTAACTGATAAGTCATATCATGTTCACTGGCACCATCCACTTGAGCAGCCATCTCATAGGAGTCCAGGAATTGTTTGACATTGGTCCCATTAAAGCCTAAGTTTTTGTTCTGAGGTTTGATTTTGACCATCTTGGTCCGAACAGATGAGGAGGATCCAGCAGATTCCATGTTGAAGGGTTCCTAAGAGATCCAAACAAGCAGAGTTCCAAGATAGCTCACAAGTGTGGCAAGAGTAGAGTTTCACAAAAACAACAAGGATCTTGCCCAGATGGTGCACAATTGGGAAGACTTACTTCTGGACCAAGTTGCCTCCATGGATCAGATCTGAAAAAAGAAAAAAAAAAGAAAAAAAATTGGATTGGATTTTGGAGTTGATTCTTCAAGTTGGGACTGTAAATCCCAAGGTTGCTGGTTTGATCCCGGCCCGGGGGACCAAATGTAAGACTCCAAACGGTGCCAGGCCGCGGCAGTTCTGTGGAGGGGAAAGGTGCTGTTTAGGCTGCCCTCCTGAGTGTTACAAAAATATTTAGATGTAACCAAGATCAAGGTCCAGAACCTGGTAAATGAGGAATCAAGGAGTAGAGGATAAAGATGATAATAGTTTGGTAGCAGTGGAACAGCACTATCTGAGACAAGATTATGCAGGGAAAAACTTGAACAAAAGAAGTTAAAGTCTGCTTAGAGTTCAAAGAACAAAAGCTGTTGTATGTAAACAATTCCCACAAGCTAATAACTCTGGTTGTCAGCAGAAGATTGGGGATGATCAACTCAAACACAACCAACCTCCAGGTTCTCAATGAACCTTTGCAACTCTCCGCAATCAAGCGCTTGAAGGGTACCAGATACCTGAGGGTGGCTGTACAAGACAAAGCACAATGTTTAAGAAGCTCTAAAAGCAAACAGTAACTGATTTGAAACAAGGATAACCTCAACAATTCTCAAGGGACTCAAGAGTAGGCTGGCAGAATGCAACTCCAAAGAAAATAAAGGGAGGTATAACACTCAAGGTCTTAAGCTTAATAAGACCTCTTCAATCAATTGTGATTGGCTCCAGATAGATGATCAGGGATCAGGACCAGTATGTTCAGTGAAAGGGATCAAGGAGTGGTATAACACACTCAAAAATTCCAACAGACAGAATTTTCTTCAACCAGCAAGGCTATTGGTTGGTGATAAAAATCTGGCCACAGAGGGGAAAAGACTCAGGGTCAAAAATGGATCAGGGGGCAATCAGAGATATACCCAGGATAAGGATTAGGATCTTAATTTCACAATAACAGGGGGGGAAATAAGCACACACTCCCATGGATGATGAACAAAAGGGCAGAGGAGAGCCCCTCCTTATATGGGCCATGTGTCCCTGTAGACTATTTACAAGAGTTACTAAAAATAGAGCGGGAATTTTTTTTTTTTTTGGTTGATGAGGAGATTGGCGACAGGAACCGCCTGACATGGGAAAGAGAGGAATAAAAAAAAATGAGCAAGGCATGAAAAGGGGGAGACCTGCCCACGTCAAGGACGAAGGTGGCAGTCGATGGCGGGTTTGGCCGGCCGCGGCTGAGGTCCATTGAAGGAGGGTCAAGGTGGATTGTTGTAGGATTGTTGGTCATGCGCGCGACAGACATGGTCGCGCGCAAGCTTCAAAAGTCAAATGAGAAGGGTTCCAATGGTTGCAAACAACAATGTGAGTTTGCGGCCGTTGGAGATGGATCAAGGGGGCTGGTCATGGGGTTGAGCACGGCAATGACAGCTGTTGCAAGTTGGCATTGACCTTGCTGTTAGGTTGGTGCAAGGTTGGTCATGGGATTGATTGTTCCCATGAACCATCTTGTGCAGGTGATCAGGTGGTGATGGGGCCATTGGGTTGAGTCTGATGGGCACATTGTGGGTGCTGATTGGAAGATGATGATGATGGGTAGGATGAACTTGATGACTTCAAGGGAGGGAGCGAGTAAGGATCTGATAACAAGGAGGAGATGATGATCTAGATCAATGGATTTGATGGGGTGTGGATGAAGGGAGAATGAGATGGCTAGACATTTGATGAGAGCTGATCCATGGTTGGTTAAGGAATTGACAAATTTGAAGCAGGAGACGCTAGCGATGACGGTGAGACCAATCTGAGAGAGATGGAGAGCAATCTGATGGCTGACCAAACCAGGATCGGTGCCTAGTATGACAATGATCTGAGGATGGGAGGATGATTATGATGATGATCTGGTGATGGGTCTAGTTCTGAGGGATGAGATTGAGTTTGGGATGAGATAGGATGAGATGATTGGATGAGAGGCAAGCCTGGTGGTCTTTTGGCCGCGCGCTGGGAAAAAAAAGTTGTAAGGCTGAATAGCGGAGGGGCAGGGATTTGAACACAAGAGAGGGGATAAAACCACCAAGATATCTTGTTTTCCAACTGAGAGAATGAGCAGGTGAGGAGCTGGGAACCAAATTGAACCCTATTACAGATCAAAGATTTTTTTTTCCAGGATAATGATTCCTACAAATGATGATAAGGAAAAATATTAAAAAAAATTAAAGTCTCCGCACTGGCCAGGGTTTCCAGGATGGAACACCACAGCAGAGGAGATCCAGCGCTGACAATGAGGCGACTTCATCAGTTGATTCCAGGTTTTGGGCGCAAGGAGATTGTCCTTGACTTTGGCCAATTGCGAGTAGTTCCCAAAACAAGACAGAGGGTAAGTGACTCTCGAAGAGCAATGGGGAAGCGAGGGGGGGATGAATAGCAACAAGCAGGGAGAGGAAGGGGGGAACAGGTAGAGGGGAGGGAGGGGGGGGGAGGAAGCTGACAAGGTTGAGGAGAGGATGCTGCGGAATCAACTGGTGATTCAGAGGCAAACAAGGGAGAGGGAGAGGATAGTTGGGGCGGAAATACCAAGTTGTCAGGGGTGCAAGGGCTGGGACTGCGGTGACGGGGACAATGAGTCAAGTCAGCCGGGAGGGAGGCCGTTGTATTGGGAGATGGTCTGGAGGGAGCAGGTGCGTCCGGAATAAGTTCAGACAAAGGGGATGTAGGGATGGGATTGGAGCCACCGGAAGGAAAGGATGAGGCAGGGGGGATACAGGAGAAATACCACCAAAGGAGGATGGAAACACGGGGAGAGAGGAGACATTGGGGACAGCAGAAACAGGGGGGGAGTGGAGAAGGGGGGGGAAGGTGGCCAAGGGAGTTCAGTGACAATGGGAGCATGATTCATACTGGTGTCTTTAACTGGCAAACCATAAGGGAAGAGGGTGTTGTTAAAGAGACAATCCCTAGATTTAATGATTTTCTTGTTGAACAGATCCAGAAGTACATAGCGGTTCCTTTGATGGAAATAGGATAATAGTATCAATGGGGAAGCTTTTGGTTAAAGTTTTTGCCAATTGTTTTTGGGTACTTTGTACCAGGTGAGGCATCCAAAAGGATGAAGATAGGTGGCCGATACGTTGTTCTGGTGAAGAATTGAGTTGGGAGAGGTGAAACCCGGGGGATTTTTTCAGTGAAAGGAGTTGAAAGCAAAGAGTGAGTGGCGGAGAGCATCAGCCCAGTAGTTTTGGGAAGATTGGACAATAGGAGGGCAGATTGAATAAGATTCAAAATAGTTCTGTGGGATTGCTTGGTTACACCATCCAGCTGTGGGGAGTGTGGGGGTCCTGGCTTGTGAGAAGTCCCTTTGAGCAATAGAAAAGCCTTCATCTTCTTGTTGAAGTATTTGCCTCCATTGTTGGTACGTACACAGCTGATGGAGCATTTAAACTGGTTTTCAAAATAGGAAAAGAAAGATTTCAAGCATTCAAAGACATCCAATTTTTGTCTGAGAGGATAGGCAAAGAGTGCTTTGGAGCAGTTGTCTATGAACGTAATAATATATTTGAAAACTTCCCGTGAAGTAGTTTCAAAGCTGCATAAATTTGAGTGTTTGATTTGGTCTGGCAAATTTGACCAATAGCTGAGACAAGAATGAAAGGGTGTCCCAGAGATTTTGGATTGAATGCACATAGCGCACTGCTGTACTTCATACTTGCTGTTGAGGCTAGGTTTGATATTGTGTGACTTCAAGATTTTGAAAAGTGATTTCAGATTGAGATGTGAGAATCTGCATTGGTAGCCAAAAAGAGTGTCATCAAACAGAATCTTGACGCTTGAGAGAACTGACTCTTCTTGGCTTACCTTCTTTGAAGGAAGATAGTATAGGTTATATTTTGCTATAGCCGGCAATAACAGGTGGAACATTGATTGAGAGACTGGAGTCTTTATAGATTTTTCATCCATCAGAGGTAAAGATTACAGTATATCCTGCGTTGAATAGACTTGAGATGGAGAGAAGAGGTTTGTGTAGGTTTGGGAACACCAAAGCGTTAATGTTCCCAAAGGATAGATCAAGTTTTACTTCCATACTGGATGAGATTGTCAAACCATCTGCCAGTAGGACTGAAGTGGAGAAGGGAAATTTCTTTCTTAGTTTTCCTTCAAAAGGGGTCATTGAGAACGTGCTTCCAGAGTCAAGGTTGAAATCAGCATTAGTGATTGGTTTCAACTTTGTCAAATTGCATGAGGCGTATGCGGCTTGAATGACTATTTTGGATTTGGGGAAGTCATCTTCCTTTTCATTTTTGTTTGTAGCTAAAAAGTTTGCTTTTTTTGGATTAGATGTTTTTTGATGCTGCTTGTTTTTTTTGATTATTTGAGAGCTTCATGTACATCTGGGCATCTGGAAAACGTGTGTCCCTCAATCTTTCAATTGGTGCAGTAATAGACTCGCAATGGATTTGACTTTTCCCATTGTTGTCTGTTGGACAATTTTCTATTGGTTTGGGACTTGGTTGAGTTTTCCACAAGCAAGTCTTCTTTGTTTCTGGTTTGTCGGCGCAGATGTTCCTGCTTGAGTGCGTTTATAAGTTTTGAGGATGGTACCAATTCTTCATTCATCATGCTTGATACAAATCCAAGCCAATTGTCTGGAAGTGAAAGCAGGATTTCTGTTGATTGGAGATCATCTTCTGTGAGAGGTTTTTCAGGAGTAATGAGGAATGATAATTTTTCTCCATAGGAGACTATTTTTGAAAGAAGTGCGGTCATGTCTTTGTTGTTCAGCTTGGTGAGAAGAAGCATTTGGAGCGAATACATTTGACCACCTGATGAGTTGTCCTGGTGTGCCTCGCGGAGAGAATTCCACATTCCAAAGGCGCTTTCTTTGTGTTTTCTTATGAATTGGAAGTTTGATGGATTGATAGATCTTGAAATAACTGAACACACCGCCAGATTGTCTTTGGACCACCTTTTTTGATTTGGTTTTTGTCAATTGCTAGTAAGAAGATATGCGACTCCAGATGCTCTGAAGTGGATACAAAGTATCATTTCCCAGTTCAAGTAGTTCAAATCAGATCCTGGAGAGTTGAGCGTGATGATAGACAGTAATTTTAACACCGGATGCGACTGATTTTCATCTATAATTAAACAGCGTAACAACACTTAGAGTGCTGGATCCTATGGGGTTAGTTTGATAGACAATTACTGATTTGGTAGCACTTCTGGGCTCATAAACTGTTGGGCTGAGGGTACACAGAGTGGAGATCAAAGTAGAAGGATGAATTTCATAAGTAAGAAGAAATGATGACAGCTGACTTGAAGAAAAGGAAATGAATAAAGAGAAAATGACTTACCTGAGGTTATGCAGAGTGGAGATCAAAGTAGAAGGATGAGAGAAGAGAAACCTTCTTCTTTTCCCCAACTCTTCCCTCAGGTATACATGTGTAAAGAAAGATGCGTGGATCCCACTGCCGTGACAGGTTCACCATCCCCACGGGCTCACTGTCCCCGTGGGCACACTCAAGTTGTACAGAAATCTAACTAAGACTCTGACTGCGCTCAAGAGCCATGAAGCACGGACGGCATAACTCAAGACAAACATCAACCAACAACTTGAAGACTCAGCTTTTTATTTTATTTCTATTTTCTTTTTCCTAGTTTGTATTTTCTTTTTCTTATCTCATTTTTACGCCTCATCATCATCTCGAAAGCGTCGAACTTGGTCAAACCCTTCTCAACATCTTCCTCATCGGTCTTCAAAGCCCTCAACTTGACGCTCATACAACAATTCCACGAATCCTCTTCAATTGATAAGATGATCTCTAACTGAAGATCATTTGGCAAGTAGCCTATTGGAATGTGTCTCCCTGATTCAGTCTTGTCATGTTTCTCTCTTACTCTCTCATATAGCCATAGCCTAATTGGGTAATATTCTCATTGTGTTGGTTTTCTCATCTTTCTACGTTCTCCTACAAGATCATTTCCTGGCTTTGTTTATTCTGATTCTCATTCATCATCATATACTATAGCTTGCTGTTAAATCATCATTCAAGTTATACGGTTAAAAGCCAAAGTGTCACGCCTCGCACTTAGGAATTATTGTATTCATCACTTTGACATGTCCTCTCCTCAGTACCATCTACCTCAGTCTAAAAGCATGACACAAATAAAGCACAACATCAATGGTGAAATCCGCTACTTCCTCTGGCTTGCATTGACCTTCCAATCTTGGCGACCAACTCAGTATATACTTGCAAACTTCGCGGTTAACTCCCTACCGGTCAGCCATCCATTATGAGATCCAATCTCCTTCCCTGGCCAATCAACAGCCTTGGACTTCCATCTTTGGTCATGCACTTTTTTGTTAGTTCGCATCTACGTCTAACTAAGCCATCATTACTGTACAGTTTGCAATTGGACTAGTCCCTACCCTGCATACACTACTACTTCTCATTCGCATTACCTTCAACTTCACTTGCTCCTGTCCCAATTTTTCATACAATTATACGCTCAGATTCTATTGTCTCGCACTTACGCTATGACCTTGGATATGTACTACTGCTTCATTTCCTATCCCGTTCATATCATTCATTGCCTCACCTCCTTCAACTGTAGTTAGCTCATCACCAGGTTGAATCTAGTCACTTTGAATTACCTTATAAGGGCTACCCCCTTGCCTGATGATTGTCTCCTCAGTTAGTTAATTTCATACGTTCTTGCATTTTTCTACAACCTAGTTATCACATTGGACTCAGGTTGAGTTTCCTTCCTTGGAACACATTCCATTCCTCTCTCTGTTTTTTGAAGTGGCATAACCAAGTTTGCACTTTGCAAGTGAGTCTTGCTACTTGCACGTGCCCTCGCACTCAGCATTCCTTTGCGCTCACAACCATCTAAGAAATGCCCTATAGTACGTGGGGTGGTTGTGTGACACAAAAGATTTCTTCAACCAGCAAGAAACGGGACTATGGCTACAGGATTGGGGTTTTTGACGGATTTTTTCCGACAGGCCATGCTCAAAACTGCTCTTGAAACAACCCCCTTACTGACAAAGGAGAACTATGGGATATGGAAAGATAATATGAAGGCCTTGCTCAAGCTCAGAGGAGTACTAGATAAACTCAAATAAATCTCCAAATCACTATCCACTCAAGACAATGACAAAATTCAGCTTCTACTAATCTCCAAAGTAGACTCCATCACCCACAACAACGTCATCAGTGCGGTCAACAATACTCCGCCAAGGATATCTGGAAGGCAATCAAGGAGCAATTCTCATCCTCTCAGGCATCCAATTTATCAAGAATCTTCAATGACTTTCTTCATCTAACATTCAAAGAAGAAGAGATACTGGACTTTGTCACCAATATCAAGACATCCATCAAAAAGATGATTGACATAGGTATAGATCTAACTGAGGAAATCCTTGCATATTTAACCATGTTCAAATTTCTGATGAATCTGCAAGATCTGAAGTGTCAACTCATGCACTCCAACAAGCAGATCTCCGTGGAATTTGTATGCAACCACCTTGTCCAATATCATAATGAAGTTAAAGCCAAAAGCCCAAAAAAGGGGTAATGCGAGGGACTTCCAAAACCGCCTTGACCACCATGAGGACCAAAACCAAGAACGCACTGTCCAGCCGTTGCGTTGAAGGGTATCAAAACCCAAAAAAGGATAAAAATCACTCAGAATCCGAATTTTACCACCTTCATCCGGAGAAGGCTCCCGAGTGGTGGAGGGAAAATCAGAGCAAGTGGAAGGAGAAGCAAAAGAGAAACCAAGAATCAGCACACTATCACGCTTTTCTCACAAGATGGATTGACTCCAAAATCAAAGCAGAGAATAACATACTAATTGACAGTGGGACTTCCACACACATCTTCAACAACAAGAGATTCTTCGTCATGCTTGACAATGACTCAGGAGAGCATGTAACAACCGGAAAGGCTGGAGCAAACTTACCCATTCTGGGCCTGGGAATGGTCAGGCTGACTTGGAAGGATCAAAAAATTACGCTGTTGAACTGCCGGTTTGTACCTGATATTGTAGTCAACCTGGTAAGTCAGGGCAAGCTCATTGATCAAGGATGTACTCTGAAAGCCAAATCGGGTCATTTTGAACTGAACGAAGATGGCAAAAAGATCTGTCAAGGCTCAATCATCAACAACCTCTTCATCCTGGATTTTTCTCAAAAAGTTGGCAATGGCAAGTGCCACTCGACCACTATTGAAGACCCTAGAACCTTAAAGGATTTTCATCTCTCCTACGTTCATGCCTCACTTGACCACTTAGCCAAGATCAAAGGGATGCAAATTAAATCTCCCAAGAAGGAAAAATTTGAATGTAAGGACTGCTTAATCTGCAAGATAACCAAGATTACGTTCAAGGAAACCTCAACCTCAGCTTCCAAGCCGTTTGAAAGAATCCATCTCGACGTCATTGGACCAATCATGCTGGATTTGCACAGACACAAGAAGTACATACTGACCGTTGTGGACAATTTTTCCGGCTACATATCTGGTATTCATCTTCATGGAAAGGACAACTAAACACCAGTACTGATTGAAGTGATTGAGAAGCAGAAGAATGTCTGTGGGTATTATGCCTCCACGGTGTGGAAAGAAAAAAGGTTATCCCCCTATAATTGTACCAAGGTTTGGAAGTTATTGGTTCCCTGCGTTTGAAAGGAGATGAGGATGTCCAAAGTCGCACTTAAATAAGAAATAGAGATAAGGAGATTAGAGATAAAGAAAAGTAGAGAGAGGGGGAAATTGCCAATCCTTCAATCCTAAGAAATTTCCACCTGAATGTGTATCCGGTATGAGTTCCTTTAATCTCCTGGTGAGATGAGTGATTCAATCTTATGATGTGTTTTTCCTCCTCTTCTGCATCTATGCCTCCATCCTCCTCCTAACCCAGAGTTGAGAGTGAGGATAAGTCCTCCCTCTCAAACCTAACCTAAGTACACGCGCAAATAACAGTATGAAAACAAAACAGAAAACAATCCCAAAACAGAAACCCTAGCCTCCTCTCCCCACCTCCTCCATACCAAACTCCCCCCGTTGTCTGTACGCCGTTCCGTTCATCCTGTTTGTCCTTCTCATGACGCGGTCCTCGCACCACGCCCTACTTGGAGCCCCCTGCGCCTGTCTGTATCCGTTTGTCCGCGCCTGTCGTGGGTGTTCAGTAATATCTGGCATGATCTGCGCGCTTTATCCGTTCCTTCATAGCCTGCCGATTGCTTCGCCCCCACGTATCCAAACCGGCGCACCCGCGAACCTAGTCAAGTGCACTACCTTCTGAATCCAATCTCCGGGGCGGATCGCTGCCCACGCCCCATTTGATGCTGAACCCGACCCGTCCACCAGGCGCGGAGCCAAACAGCGGCTGCTGCTGAGCACTCCGCATACCCTAGTGCTGAGCCCGCTTGCCCCCAATGCTGAGCCCGCAGCCGCAACGCAGTTCCCAATCCGTGTCTATAAATTTACACCACATCCCCCCCCAACTTGAGTTCTGTCCCCAGAAGTTTCCCATTGCTTCACCATACCACCACCTCCGCTACTTCCGCTCCACCCCCACCACTTCCCACTACCACCTTCCCCGTTTTCCTTCCTACCCGTTGCCATCATGCTCCCATGCGAGTTCTGCGCTCGGAACGGGCACGCGTGTTCGATCATCCCCGTTGTTGCGCCTGTATAGCTTGCCGTCGCGGTCATTGTTGCTGCTTGCTTAGCGACAGCATCCCTTGAGCTCCCCCCCAATCCAGCTCTTTCCTCAGCCCACGCAAGAGGGCTCGTCCGGACCCATTTGTGATTTCAGATGACAAGTTGATCTCGGAAGGCTTGTGGACACCACCTGGTTCACCTCCATCCCGCCGCCCCCAAGCTCCGTCACCCACCACTTTGCACATGAGCGGCGACTTGGCATCACCCCTCCCCGGACTGGACCTCCGCAACGGGGCGAATACAAAACTTTGGAGGAATGGCGCGCAGCAACCCGTGCTTGGGCCGCTGCTGTCGGCCTGAACCAAACGGTACGGGACCCGAGACTCTCTGGAAGACCCGCGGCCGCGCCAGCACCTCCTCCTCCTACTCCACAACAGCCAACACCGCCCACTGATAAGAAAATGACAATAATTCTGTATTTCTTTAGAACTTAGAACCAGCTAATGCTGATTTAGAAATATGAAAAGAAGGATGTTAGATGGAGAAAGAGAAGGAGAAACTAGAGAAGGAAATAGACAATGAAATGGATCCTACGGCATCAACCAATTGATAACACCAAGGAGAGAGCTTCAGAGTATGGAGAGAATTAAGAGACAGAGAGTATGAGGTCAAGTGAGGATCTTATGAGTGAGAATCTTATGAGGAAGAAAGAGACTGAATAAAATAAGGTCAGATGCGGTTTGAACAAGACATGAGAAGAAATTAAAGTCTTACCAGTCAGAGACCGGTGAAGTTAGGATGATGAGGTCGGATCGAGTTATTTTATAAGAAGTATGAAGATAGTAAGAAGGAAAAATAAGAAATGGAGAGTACAAATCGAGAGGAGAAGAAAATAGAAGGCAAGAGGTTGACATGAGGCATCTATGATGTTAGAAAGAGTAATTGGAAGAAAAAGAAAAAGAACAATAGAAAATAAATAAAGAGAGAAAACTCAAGAAGGTAAGGCCGTGGGTCGAGAGTGGAAAGCGGGGTCCCAGCCATGACTGCGTAGAGACCCGCGCGCGGTAGTGAGGAGTACTGGGATTTCAACACCCCTTGTGACTGGTAAGGGGAGAATTTCTATTCAAATGTTGATTAGGGAAGACACAGTGAAGAAGATTGCTGAGGGCGCTGATGGAGGTGGCCTTTGTAAGGGCGTCTGCTATCATTTTATCAGAGGTAATGAGAGTGAGATTAAATTTGTTGAGTGAAAAATCTTTGCAAAGACCCTTAGTTTTAATGTCTATATGTCGGGATTTGGAGTGAGAGCCAAACTTTTTTACTTTATCATCTAAGCCCTTGTTTTCAATGAACATTGTTGGTCTTGTCAAGGAGGAAGAATAGATTTCATCAACAAGATGTGTGATCCATTTAAGTTCAAGATAGCAGTCTAAGAGTGCATTGAGTTCTGATTTGTTCGAGGAATAAGTTATATTGCATTGTCTGAAAGAACTCCAAAGGATTGGACTCCCATAATGAAGAACTATGTATCCAGTTTTAGACTTGCGAAACATGGGATCATCACCCCATGTGGCATCGCTGTAGCTAGAGATAATATCTTCTGATGGATTATATTTGAGGGTTAACTTGGCATTCTTGGTGGTCTTGAGATACTTCCAAACTTTGCGGACTTCCCTCCAATGCGACAGGCCTGGCTTGGCATTGAATCTTGCCAGACTTGAAACCGTAAAGGATATGTCTGGTCGCGTGTATTGTGCAAGATGGCCAAGAGTCCAATTGAAGAACAATAGTTGATATTAAGTTGGCAGAATTCCGCATTCTCTTCATCTGAGGCCGGTTCAAGATGGAAATTTTGAGTTAGTGGTGAATTAATTTCTTTGCATTCAGAGAGTCCTAGTTCTTTCAAGCCTGGATTGATATTTTTGGGTTGACTTAAGAGAATTCTTTCTCCGTCCAGTTCCATTAGCATCCCAAAGATGGTGTTTGAAGCGTGACAAGAAGAATTCAAAAATCTTTTCATGAAGTTGATCGCGAAAGAGTCGGAACTTCCTACCAAAATGAGGTCATCGACGTAAAAGTATAGAACTTCACCCAATTTCGAGTTGAGATATAGACAAGGATTGCTAGTTGATTCATGGAACCCTTGCAATCAAATCCAAGAGGTAAGAGTTTCATACCAATTCTTCGGAGATTGTCTTAGACCATATAGGGATTTATTTAGTTTCAGATAAGGAGTTTTTTGACTTGACCCTTCCGGAGTTCTAATAATGACCGTCTCATTCAGAGGAGCGTGAAGAAAAGCACCTTTGAAATTGAACTGAGTGAATTTCATTTTGTTTTTCAATCCATATAGAAGAGCAAGACGTAAAGAACCAAGTTTGCCCGTTGGTGCCCAGGTTTCCTCAAAGTTGATACCTTGGACTTGGTCAAATCCTTGTACGCACAAACGAGCCTTGTATTTGACAGGCTCACCATGGCAATTTTCTTTTACCTTGAACACCCATGTATTATTTAGAATATTATTGGGTTCGTTGTAATACTCCTCCCAGACCTCTTGATTCTCAATAGAGCTGAGTTCTTCTTTGGAAGCCTTCTTCCATTTAGGCCATTCTGGACATTTATGAGCTGCTTTATAGGATGGAGGTTTGTAGTAGTGATGGAACCCATATCTTTGTGGTTTTTGTAGTTCATGCCTGGGTTGTAAGTTGGTCCTTTCAGGGATGAATTCAGGATGAGGAGGGATAACGGTTGGTTGAGAAGTGGAAATGGGGAGTTGATGTTGATGAACAGTGAATTTGTCACCATCTAGATCAGAATCGGAATCAAGGCATTCAGAGTTAGACTCTCTGATCAAATACTTTTTGTTGTTGGTCAAGAAGTCGGTTTCATGTAAATTTAGATCAATATGAGAGAAAATGTAAAGACCAGGCGATTCGAGAAAAGGGAAACTATCCAATTGATGAGAGAGGAATTTCACATGTTTAGTTTCTATGATGGTTCCGAGCGTATTCAGGATCAGGTAAGAGTGAAAAGTGGGATTAAACCCAACAAGAACACCTTCAAGACCCTTTTCATCGAATTTTCTTCCTTTTTGTAGGCAATTGGCAAGATATATCACCAAAGAACCTACAGGCTTTAAATAATTAGCAGGGAGAGTCTTACCAAACATTAATTCCCAGGGAGATGACTGGTTACCTTCACGGGGAACTTGATTGAGCATGAAACAACAGCTCCAAGCAACAATATGCCAGTAACTTTTTGCCAATTGGGATGAGGAGAATGTGGATCGGGCTGATTCTATAATGGTCCTATTAGCTCGTTCGGCACGTCCATTATGTTGGGAGTGGTATGGTTCCGAGGTTTGAAGTTTGATAAATTTTGATCAAGCAAAATCCTTGAGAGTTGAGTTGGTGAACTCAGTACCTTTATTGGAAAAGATTTCAGAGGGGTAATAATTCAATCTCTTGTGTTCTGTTTTGAGAATGTTGATAATCATTTTGGGTGTTTGATCTTTAGAGGTTAAAGGGAAAGCAGCTAGATATCCAGTAAAGTTATTGACCAGGGTAAGTAGGTATTGATGTCCTGCTTTAGATTGGGGAGTGATTGGACCCACTAGATCTAGGTGAATACGTTCTAAAGGTTTGTTGGCTGGCGTAGAAACACTGGAGAAGGTAGATTTGGTAATTTTGCTCTTGATGCAACTATTGCATTGAAAATTTTTAAGCACATCGTTGGGAAAGAGGTCTTTGATAATTGGTTTGAGAGTAGATATGGAGGCATGACCATACATTTTATGATAATCTGACAGAGAAAGGGAATGGCTGAGTGATTGATTAGGAAGATTCATCGAGTGAAAAGATCCAGTTGATTTTGGTTTTTCGACAACAAATAGATTGTCTCTAACCAGTCCTTTTAATAACATTAAATTTCCTCGAGTGACCTTGAACAAATCTCTAACTTGAGTCAGGGAGCACCCTTTCTTAGCAAGAAGACCCGGACTGATAAGATTAACCACTATATCTGGAACGTAGGCACAATCTTTGAGAGTGACAACCGAATCGTTCCACTCTAACTTGACAGTTCCAATTACTTGTCTCTTGAGATTTGCCTCTAGTTTTCCAGTCTTGATTTCCTCAGGTTTTTCTTGTAGTTCTATAGAAGAGAAGAATTTCAGATCATTGAAGATATGGACGCTGGCCCCGGAGTCCAATAGGAGATTGGGATTATTATCGGCGTTGATCCATAGAGTTAATAGGGCATGGTAATTTATCATCAGATTCTTTTTAGTCTTATTTTTCCATTCATTTTGTTGTTTGATCCACCAGTCGGGAGCGATTTGGGGATGTAGATGGAAGCAGGATGATTCGGCATGTGGAGCATTTGGATTGTGATATCCTTCTTGGCATCTTAACTTGATCCTTTTTTTGTCCTTATTTGTTCTAGTTTTAGTCGATACTAGGGAAACGTCCGTGGAGGGTTTACTGATGTTAGATTGGGCCTTTCTCTCATTATTGTATTGAATAAGGTGGTTGAATAAAACGTCCATTGTGAGATTCTTTTCCATGTGCATTATTTGTTGTTTAAGATTTTCGAGGTTAGGGGGAAACTTAAAAAGTAAAAGGTATGCCAGAATATCTTTAGGTAGTTCGATTCCAACCTCCGTCATTCTTGTGATTGCCTTTCTCATTTCCGTAACAAAGCTTTTGATAGAATTTTCCTGAAAAACTGAGTGAAGAAAATGGTTAAATGCTCTTGCTTGGTTGGCAGTCTCCGACGATGCGAATCTCCTTGTAATCTTGGCCCAAAGCAGTTTGGAAGAGGAAATGTTGGTGGAATTAACAACGTTGGCGTGGGTGGTGCAGTCTAGTTTGGATAATAGGATTGCTTGTATCTCTCTATCTTGCTTTGTCAACAAGGAACCTGAATTCCTAGTGATTGCATCCTTAATGTCCTTGAGGTCGAATAGCATAATCATCTTGTCTCTCCATATAGAATAGTTTTCTTTGTTTAAAGGGGGAATAGCGTCAATGGATGTTTTCAGGGCCACTTGGTGGAAGTAATTGGCTGCTACAGCTGGTTTGTTCATGATTCAATCGGTTAGATTTATTCGTAGTTTGATTCTGCTTTTAACCGTGATAAGAAAATGACAATAATTCTGTATTTATTTGGAACTTAGAACCAGCTAATGCTGATTTAGAAATATGAAAAGAAGGATGTTAGATGGAGAAAGAGAAGGAGAAACTAGAGAAGGAAATAGAAAATGAAATGGATCCTACAGCATTGACCAATTGATAACACCAAGGAGAGAGCTTCAGAGAATGGAGAGAATTAAGAGACAGAGAGTATGAGGTCTAGTTATGATCTTATGAGTGAGAATCTTATGAGGAAGAAAGAGACTGAATAAAATAAGGTCAGATGCGGTTTGAACAAGACATGAGAAGAAATTAAAGTCTTACCAGTCAGAGACCAGTGAAGTTAGGATGATGAGGTCGGATCGAGTTATTTTATAAGAAGGATGAAGATAGTAAGAAGGAGAAATAAGAAATGGAGAGTACAAATTGAGAGGAGAAGAAAATAGAAGGCGAGAGGTTGACATGAGGCATCTATGATGTTAGAAAGAGTAATCGGAAGAAAAAGAAAAAGAACAATAGAAAATAAATAAAGAGAGAAAACTCAAGAAGGTAAGGCCGCGGGTTGAGAGTGGAAAGCGGGGTCCCCGCCATGACTGCGTAGAGACCCTTGCGCGGTAGTGAGGAGTACTGGGATTTCAACACCCGCGCCACCAGCGGACTCGGATGAGAGGCCTACAACCCCCGACGCCCCTCTGCCTCCGTCACCGATTGTTGTCCCGTCATCACCTCCAGCTGGACCAAGCCCCCCTTTTGGTTCCCCAGAGGCCCCATCTTCACCGGCCGCTCCTCCAGCCAGCCCTCCCAAGATCCCGGAGATTCCAATCATAATGGCGCTCCCGGCAGCTGGCTTCAAAGCTTTTGTGGAACAGTCGACCACAATGCTTCGGAATTTTCTTGCGATCCCCGGCGCATAATCCTTGGAATCCCGGCGCGAACTCCTGGCGTCTTTCCGGGCTTTACTGGCGGCTTTGAGGGCAGAAATGGAGGAAATGATGAAGATGGCTTAGGCGCATTGCCCCCCCTTTTCCCCTTCTCCCTTTCCTCTTTTCTTCTCTTCTTGTTGCTTGTCAGGCGCTTCCCTTTTCCATTCAGAAAATATATGTCTCTGCGCAAGGTCCTATCCTTCTGAGAAAAAAAAGTGCGCAGCCGTGCTTTGAGAGAGTGAGTCCGCAATTGAGTCTGCGCCTGCGCGCTTGCTTTGTGAGCAACCGTAAGTGACTAGCCGTTCCAAAAGAGGCACCTGGACCACCCCAGACAAACTGCCGCACAGTTCCCCGTGCCCTTCCTGTGACAAACGCAACAACCAAAACACCAGCGCGCGCCACCGTCAGGGAAGAGAGAGAGAGAGTAGGAGAACGGACATTCTGGGGTGTCTAGTTGTCCCGGCTGTGAACCGGCTAGAGCACCCCCTCACCAAATCAAGCTTAGTCCCATACCAACCACCCATCCTTGAGATATCCTGAGAGAAAGAAAAAGAAAAAAAGAAACCAATAGAAAAGAACCCATTTTTTTTTCGCACGACGCCCGTAGACCGCCCACAAATTGCTCTTTGTCTTGCTTCCCCCATCCGCGGGATTGCCCACACGTCCCGGTTCCGCGGGGCTTGTCCTCGCGTTTACAGACCCGGCTTCGCGCCGCGCCCCCGTTTCCTGCAAAAACCCCAAGCCAGCAAAGACCCCACAATCCAGATAAGAAAGAAACGTAGAGAAAAAAAATTCCAGGGTGTCTAGTCGTTCCGGCTGTGAACCAGCTAGAGCACCCCCTCACCAAATCAAAACTTATCCCCTACCCCCTCTACCTCCCCCCCCCCAACTTGGCCACTGTCCCCAGCTGGTCTTAACCACCTACTCCGTTGCAACGGCACAGCCTCCGCTTTTCCTCCTGAAGACAAATCCCCGGATCGCCTTCCTACACCATTTCCGCGCTCCACACTCCCCTTGTCCAATCCTTCACCCCCTTCCGCCGTCTTGTCAAACAAGGTGGATCCTTGTGCAAAGAAGCGCTTGACATGCGAAGCCGCCGCCTTCCGTTTCAGCGGAGTACCATCTAATTCCTCCAACTGATAGCTGCCGCCCTCAAACTTGGACAACACGCGGAACAGGCCGTTCCACCGGTTAGCAAACAACTTCCCCCACTGAGACTCCAGACTTTGGTTGTACAGGAGCACAAAATCCCCCTTCCGCAAGGGATCCTGGAGGCGATGCAAGCAGCGCTTATCCCAATAGCACACCAATGCCGTCCAAGTCTTCTTTAGCCGGTCCGCTTCCTTTGCGAGCATTCCTTCCTGTCAAAGGAGCTGTTCGGCGCGAGCCTCAAGCAATTTGGCGGAAGTCTTCAACTTCCACCAGTCAACCCCCAGGAACGTCTCCAACTCAATGTCCACCAGAAGCACGGGGCGCTGCCCAAAAAGTAACTCATACGGCGAGTAGCCTGTCAACCGCTTCACCAAAATCCAATCCGCAAACAGCACCATCAGAAGGGTCTCCTGCCAGCGCTTACCGTCCTCCCTGCACATCTTGAACAGGACTTCCTTGATTGGCTGATTCCTGCGTTTGATCATGCCGGCCCCTTTGGGATAGTACTCCGTTACTCAGCCAAACTTGGCTCTGCAACTCTTCACCAACTCGACCAAATGGCCGCAAAACTCAGCCCCTCCGTCCACTGTGACCAGACAAAGCAACCCATACCGCGCAAACCAGTATTCCTCCAGAAATAGAGAAACTTTGTCCGCCAAGAGCTTGACCAACGGACGCGCTTCTGCCCAACTGGACAGGTTGTCCCGCGCGACGAGCAGGTAGGCAAACTTACCGGCCTTGATGTGGACAACATCAAGCGAGACTTGACCAAAGAGGGCGTCTTCCCCTGTGGGGTTTCCGACTTCCTTGGGCAGTCTCACGCTCTGCCGTTGACAGGCTTCGCAGGACGCCAGCCATTCCCGCACCGCACGCACTACACCCAGCCACCAGAACCGCGCTTTGACCTGCCTCCGCGTCTCGACCTCCCCTCGATGACCGAGATTGTCGTGAAGACTCCAGAGGATAACTTTCTGATCCGCTCTCAAAGTGGTAACCACAAGGGGAACCAGAGTCTTCTGCCGCCAAAGCTGCCCCTCCTGCACATAGAAATTCCCCGCTCGCCGCTTTGCCCTTTGCATGTCCTTCTCCATAGCTCCATCAGGAAAACAAAGGTCCCGCAAGTAGTCACAAAGGATCGCATACCGCCCGGTCTGCCGGAGCGGCATCTGAATGCCTGCCTCCACAACCCCTACCTTGACAACCGGGGCCTCCAAATCAAGCATTTCCGCGTCCTCAAACAGGTCGTCCCTTGGATACCGCAACAACGCGTTGGGCATAGTGAACGCTTTCCCCGGAACATGAACAACAGCAAAGGAGAAAAGTTGGAGAAACGCCACCCACCTGGTCATGGGAGCGTTGGGCAACTCCGGGGAATTGATCATCCGCACCAGCGCCTTCGCGTCCACCGAAAGCTCAAAATGGACCCCCCACAAAAGATACTGGATCCGCTGCACAATCTTGGTGACCCCGCACAACTCCAACTTTGGCTGGGAGTACCAGCTTTCCGTCGGAGTGAAGGTGACCAACTCGTAAAGTACCGGCCTATCCTTGCCGTCATCCCCTTGAGTGAGAACCCCCCCCCGCGCCGAATTTGCTGGAATTAACGGCTAGCCTAATGCCTCCCGTGTTGTAGTCAAGATTGCGGAGCACAATGTCACGTCCCACAATCTCCTTGAGCTTCCGGAACGCGCAATTGCATTCTTCCCCCCACTTCCACTCTGCGCCTTTCCGCGTTAGTGATCAGAGCGGGCTTGCCACCTCCGCAAACCTCTCAATGAACATACGGACATAGCTACATAATCCCAAGAACTGAAGGATATGCAACACCGTCCGCGGGGTCGGCCATTCAAGGACCTTGTTCCGCTTTTTCTCTGCAATGCGCCGGCCGTTGGAAGCAACAACATGGCCAAGAACTTCGAGCGCTGGGACACAAACCGCCAACTTCTTCCCCAAAACCGTCAGTCCTGCCTCCTTGATGCAAAACAGGATGCGTTCCAATGTCTGCGCATATTTGCACACGAAACGTTGGACACCGGGAACTTCAACCAGCTCCGCTCCCCCATAATTGGATTTTGGACCTTTGATTCCCGCGTCGTCAATGAAGATTTGGACTCCCTCCAGAAGATCTTCCTTCAGGATCCAAGCCATTTGCGCCTGGTACACCGCCACAGAATTGGTCGCGCCTTGCGGGAGGCGAGTCAGCTGAATTCTTCCCAACACAGTCTCAAATGCCGTTAGAGGCCGCAAGCAAGAATCCAACTCGCGCTGGTTGTATCCCCCCATCACATCCACTAAACCATAACAAGCGCGCCCCGCCATTGATTCAAGGAACTCGTCAACGCAAGGGGGCCGTCCTGCGTCCTGGATTGTAAAGGAGTTGAGCCGCTGTAAATCATGAACAATCCTCAACAACTTTCTGTCCTGCTTAACCACCGCAAAGATTGGGCTGGAGTAACTAGAAGTTGACTTTTTGTAAAGGCCAGTCTTCACCCGCTCCCGCACCAACTCCAGAAACTGCTCCCGGACCGCCCGCGGTATTGGAATCGGCTTGATCTACCAAGGCTCATGATTGACAGTGGGGATGAAATAGGGGTTGCCAATATTGTTTTTCAGGAGCCCCGCTCTTCCGGTCCAAATGAAAGCGCTCTTTCCCAAAGAACCAGAACCAAAATCAGCAACTCACGCTCCTCCGTACTCAACCATCCCGTTGGGCCAAAATTGGAAGCTGCAATCCGCTCCTCCGTGATCCGTGCCGAGCTAGTAACCCACCCCGAAGCCTTAATTGGCGTGACCCAAGGGTCCCGCTACCAAGCAATTGGTTGTAGCGGTCCGTTCAGTTCCTGGGGCATTGGCTCATTCCTTGGTTGGACCTTCCGTGACACCGGCTTGTACTTGCCTGCGTTGCACCGCATCATCCGCACGCATCCTTTGCTGTAAGTCCTGCACAGAACGGAACCGCGGCTTTTGCCTTCGCTCACAAGTGTGGCACGATGATAGGGTTTTCAAAGCATGGTATCCTCCGGCAATGCATACTGAGAAAAGGGACTTACTTCTGCGACGTGCGCGCCCTGCACTTTCCTTCCTCCCCCTCCCTGCTCCTCATTAGTTGACCGCCTGGGCAAAAACCAAGCTTGTTCTGCGCGGTCTCCTCGGTCAACTAGAAAAAATCCTCTGAAGGTTTCCCGTCCCAGACCAACTCCGCGTCTGGTTCCTCCTCATACTCCAACACTCTCCTCCGCTTCCCTTGCCTGTGATCGCAGATAGTTGTCTCGAACCTTCCGCCGGACAAATCCTCCACCGTCAAAGCCTCTGTTCCCGCCTCTGGATCGAAAACCATTCGTGCTCAAAACCCAAACATGAACGGCCTTCCAAAAATCACATCCCTACAATCAACCAAAAGAATAGAAAGGGGCCTACGGACCCTTGCGACCTCGACCTCCTCCTCCTCGACTACCCCATCCACAAGACACTCCCCTCCGTTAAGCGTGTGGAGAACCATTGCGCACTTCTGCCGAACCAACCCCAAATCATCCACCATCCGCGATGGCAGCAGGTTCACCATTGAACCACTGTCCACCATAGCCCACACCTTCCTTCCCGCTATGATCATCGGAACGTAAGCGAGCGGAGTCAAAACCGATTTTGACTTGCACTCCCCTTGCCCCTCCTCCTTCCGCGCCACATGAACCCGCTGCACCGTGTGAGGTACCCGTCCCTGACCGCAATCCCGCAATGCCTGAACCATCTCGTCTACCACCAACGGAGACACGGCCGCCAGTTCCCGCAAGGTCAGCAGAACCGGAGTCTCGTTACCCATCACCCTTCGCACAATGTCCGCCTCTTTCTTCTTCCCTACAGGGTTTGCTGCCGGCGCCTTGGTTCCAGGCATGCACGCGGCCGGTTTTGGAACAGCCGACGGGGTTCTCTCCTTCGCGTCCACCTCCATTTTATTGGAGACCGCCACCTTTTCTTCCGTTTCCACAACCCTTACCTCAGCTTCCACCCGAGGTGGTAGGCACAATCTGTGACCAGTAACAATGCCCAGTGACTCTCGCGCCGTTGTTCCCGCCTCCTGTCCCGTGTGCGCACCTGCTGCATTGCGGTTGGCTGGCTTGGCTCCATTGGAATCTGTTCGCCCGTTGGAAACATGTACCCCATCCCTGCCGTTTGAACCAATCCCGCGCTGAGATCCTTTGTAAGCTCCTCGCACGCCAATTGCCAATGACCATTTGCCCCGCAGTACAAGCACCCCCTCGGCACAAAGGTACCGGGTGGCCAAAACCCTTCCACCATGTGAGGTGGAGGCCCTTGCGGCTGCTGCTGGCCAATACGGCTCATGCAGATCTTCAGGTCCTTCATCAGTTCCATCAATTTGCTTACTGGAGGGGCTGGCGTGGGTTGTGGAACCGGAACACGCGTGGAAGTAGATGGAACTGGGGCCAGAAATTGCGCCGGAGCCAGAACCTGGGGGGCGGATTTCTTCCGTCCCGCTGGGAAGGACTTAGCTGTGTCCTCAATAAGCTCTTCTAAGTCAAGCTCACTCTCCACAGCCCGGCAAAAGACAGCCAACTCCGGAAGGAGCGCAATGCTCCCGTCCAGTGACTGCTTTACCAAGTTTTGATTGTAAAGATGCTGCTGCACCCTTGCCCGGAGTTGAGCGCCTAACCGCCCAGAAACGCGGTTTCATGGCCCCTGTCTGTCCTGCCACCACCTTGTTCTTTGAAAAGTACCAATAGATCCAATCAAACGTTGTGGTGTACTCCGCCAGCTCCGGCCGCGTTCTGACTCCTCCGCGCGTGCTCTCCTCCGAGGCCACGCAGTCAAAATTGCTTTCCCGGAACCAAGGTTCGCGCCTACCCCACCGCGTTAGGATCTCCGCCTTCAGTTTTGGCCAATCTTGATTCTTGTATCCTTCCATTTCCTCCACATCCCGGAGCTTCTCTTTGTCCATAATGAACAGGACGACCAGCCAGGCCTTGTCAGCGTCCAACGCACCTTCCGCATCTGCAGTACCTTTGTATCTCAAGATGAATTGCTCCACATCCGCGGTGTTGAATTGCATGTGAGGGTAGTCGCGCGGCCTGATGCGAACAGGACGGGTGGGTTCATGGTCACTGGAGACCAATGGGGGAAAGGCGTAGCTCCTCCTGGGTCAAGCCAAGGGAGAGGGAGGAGGAGGGATGGAAGAAGAGAGTGGGGTCGGAGTAGCGGACCCGGAGATGGAAGGAGAAGGAGAAGAAGAAGAAGGAGCAACTGTAGGGAGGTATGGATAGGACATTTTGCCCAGTTACCTTTGAAAGACAAGAAACAGAAGGTTACTTCCCGGTGTGGAAACTTTAGGGGGCAACACCCCAGAAGTTGTCCTTGAGTTCCGGAAGTTATTGATCAAAGCGTCTGTAAGGAGATTGGATGCAGCCGTTCAAGAGAGAGAGAGGGAGAGAGAGAGAGCAATAATAAGATGAATTCCTTCCTTTCCAATCCAATCCAATCCAATGCCATAAAAAGTGATATCCTAAAGTGCAGTCCAGTCCGTAAAGCAAAGTGAAGTGGGGTGAAGTGTTTTTCCCATCCTTCCCCTTCCTTCCTTTCCCCAATCATAAGATGCCCCTACAACCCGGAGTTGAGAGCAAAGTATTTAAGTCCTCCCTCTCAACCCTAACCTAAGTAAAACCACAAGTAACAAGAAAGAGTGATGAAATACAACCCTAAGCCGCAGAACCCTAGCCCAACCCTATCCCTCCATCCCTTGCCATTACCCGCGCCCTTTGGTATTAACGTAGCCCGGTTTATCCGCCCGCCCGCGTCCGCCCAACAACCCGTTCCAATATCCGGGGCGTACCCACGTGATCCAATCCGCGGTCCAATCCGTGCAAGCTTTCCAATCCGGGCGAGCCTTCCGATCCGCGCAAGCCTTCCAACCCGCGCAAGCCTTCCAATCCGCGCAAGCTTTCTGGTCCGCGCGATCCGTCGTCTCCCGCCTCCAGGTGCTGAGACCAAGCCAACCGCTGCTGTGCCTACCTGACTGCTGCTGAGCCCACAGGGCGGCTAGCTGCGACAAAGCCCTTCCCATTGCTGAGCGCGCCGCCTGCAGCCCTTTCCTGACTCGCGTCCATAAAAGAGCACCACATCCCCCCCCAACTTGAGTTCTGTCCCCAGAGATCTCCCACCATCTCACCTTCCGTAGTTATCCTTTCTCCTTTGTATTTAGCGCCTATACACAAAAAAAAAAAAACATACGTTGTGCGCGATTGAGTAGCCTTTGGGCTTGTGAGTCCCTAAGCAAGAATAAGAACCGCGCGCAATATCCGCGCCTTGGAGAGAGAAGATCAGCGCCAGTGAGAAATCGGAAAAGGTGAGAAATCCGCGCCAGTGAGAGTCTGAAGGTGAGAAATCCGCGCCAGTGAGAGTCTGAAGGTGAGAAATCCACGCCAGTGAGAGTCTGAGGTGAGAAATCCGCGCCAGTGAGAGTATCTGCAAGAGTACATGGGGAGACAGAAAAGGAATAATGAATAGATAAGAAGGAACAAGAGATTTTTTTTTTTTTTTTTTTGAGCCCGCGTCCTGCGTCCCAACTCCAACCTTCCACCCCGCGCTAGCTCCCCCCCAACTTTGCTGCTGTCCTCAGCCGACCGCGCCCCACCCATTGCCAGATCCGCAGAGCGTTTCCTTAACCAATCCCGCAGGGACCTTCTTTGCAAATTGTTGTCCCAGACCGCCTATGTGCACCTCCCACCGCCAAGACCCTCCTGCATCCTTTGAAATTTGAGCCCATTGGCGCGCAAAACCCAAACAAAAGCAAACACCCCCAGACGTCCTTACAACAACCCGCCGTGGAGGAGGAAAGAGGCTTTGAAACCCTTTCAATCCCAGCTCTCTTCTCCCCCACCCCGTCCACACAACATCCTTTGCCCTTTGCCGTTCTTGCGGCCTTGTTCTCCCCTCTGGAGATTTCTGACCGCTTCCTGCCCGCCAGACCGCGCGTGACCACTTGATCCTTCTTCTCCGCCCCACCGTCTGTCCATTCCGCGCCCGTCCTTTCCGTTTCTGCCACTACCCTTTCCAAATGCGCGCTCTCCGCCGTCAAAGAGGTCCAGCTCGGGTCGTGATTCTCCAAAGCGTGGTCCGTCTCTTCCTCCGCCGCGTGTACATTCTTTGCAAGATCCGTCCGCTGCTTTCCAATTCCCAGTCCGCACGGAGCATCCATTTCCCGTTCCATTGTCCTTGGCCGCTTCCTGTCAGTAGGCCACACCGGTTCCATTGAGTCCTGCTTCCCCAACAGGCTCTTAGCCCCCACTGGGGAAACCAATTCCGCGTTTGAATCCGCTGTCCGGTGTGGTAGTCCAAACCTGTCCTATAGCCATCAGACTCACTTTTCTAGTGTAACAACAGCTCAAACCCTCAAATCAACCTCAGAAATGGATTCTACATTGAAAATAACCCATAGTCACTCAGCCAACATACCCCTCTATCTCTCATGGATTAGAAGATACAGCCCAAGAAACCTTCAACTGTGGCAAACTCATACCCACCCAGGTGTCACATCTCTGTGGAAGACATAAGGCATACCTAGTAAACCCTCAAGTACATACCAGTGGCAGCTTATCCTCAAGACCAGGACCACACAACAACCAGTCCATCCAGAATACAGCATACAGATACAGGAGGCAGTGCAGCATGCCAGATCCAGTCACCTCATCCAGAATACAGCATACAGATACAGGAGGCAGTGCAGCATGCCAGATCCAGTCACCTCACCCAGAATACAGCATACAGATACAGGAGGCAGTGCAGCATGCCAGATCCAGTCACCTCATCTAGAATACAGCATACAGATACAGGAGGCAGTGCAGCATGCCAGATCCAGTCACCTCATCCAGCATACAGTATACAGATCCAGGAGGCAGTGCAACCAGTCCAGATCCAGTCACCACAGCCAGAATACAGCAATACAAATACAGGAGGCAGTGCAGCATGTCAGATCTGGTCACCTGAACCCAACAAACATGCAGCAAATACACATACAAGAGGCTGTGCAGAAGTATACAGGAGTAATATATGCAGGAGAAAGTGGAACCAGCCTTAACCAGAACCAAACAAACCAACAGTATTGCACAGCAATACATGTAGGTAGAAGCAAGAATCACTGAATAAACTACCAGTACAGCACAGCAATATACCTTATCTGAACTACCCAGCAATCTATGCAAGGCTGTGCATGCATGAAACCCCTGTACAAGCTTTTCCAAACCAGCAGAAATGCCTCATGTAACTGTACAAACTTTTCCCAACCAGCAGAAATGCCTCATGTAACTTTATCTCACTGTCCTCACCAGAACAGGGAGAACCCTCAGGGGCAGCCTTGAGCACCCCTGGGGGCAGGATTTGTCTATTTAAGGAGGGCCTCTCTGCCCTATCCAAGTTGTATACCTTCTCACCTAATCATAACCACCCATCTCATCATCTATCCATCCACCCCATCAACCCATCCATCTGTGGTACCTACCCAGATACATATTAGTAGTGAACCAATTATAAAGAAACAGGAAATCAGAAACCAATTTATTAACCATATTTAACCAGTTAAACCACCCAACAGGTGCTTGAATAAGGGTTCTTCTGTGACCTAAATATTCAGCACCAGATTTAAGAAAACCCACCCATTAATTAATAAATAACCCTTACAAAGAAAGAGAGCACAACAAAAAGAAACTACCAACCTTTCCTCTACCCAGCCCCCTGTGGGTAAACCCATCCTTGGGTCCTCTCCTGAACCATCCCTTTGATAAAACCCTTGAACCCTTTGATATTGGGATACTGGTTAAGATCACATATATCTGATCAATAATTAACCAATAATCCAATACATCTGGTCTATTCTTCAACAAACCCTACCAATAACAATTAATAACTAACCTATGTCTGATCTGAGACCTATTTTAAGTCTCAAAGAAACCAGCCATTAATTTAAATAAATTATTGTGCAGACTTACTATAGTACTAGAAGGGCAGGCAATTCAAAACCACTCTTAGTATATACTATTACTCCAAAGGAGTAGAAGCAATACTAAATTCCCCTTCAAGGACTGCCAGCAAGCTATTTGCTACTTTATTTATATAATCCCACAGGATTCTCTACATCGGGCTCAGCAGTTGGGGTGCGCGCGTTTTCAGCAGTGGATGCTGCGCGCTCAGCAGTGGGCGCGGTGGGATCGAGCACGCGACTGCGGGCCGGGCCTGACTAAGGGAGGCGGGCCGCAACCCGCTTGGATGTCCAACCCAGGGATGGAGCCGGGCCGATCAGGTTCTCGGGCAGTTAGTTAGGGAAGGAAAGGGCGGAGCAATCGCGGGGCTATACCCGTGGGCAGCCGCGCGCAAGCGTGGGCCGGCTACGGGACTAGGAAATTCACGACGGCGCGTTGGGCAGATACGGGCAATCGCGGTGAACTTTGGGTATTGCACGGCAGAGGGCCGCGCCACAAAAAGACGAACCGGATGCACGTAATGGCAGGCGAGCTGGCGGGGATAGGGTATGGGTATGGGTTGGGGGATGGGTTAGGGTTCTGGGTCTAGGTTTCCTTCTTCATGGTTGCCAGTCTGTCTTTGTGCTTGTACTTAGGTTAGGGTTGAGGGGGAGGGCTCAAATACCTTTCCCCTTGACTCCGGGTTGTAGGGGGGGATCTTACTATTGGATCATCAGGAGGCGGGGAGCGGACTTAGGAAAACAGAATCCCTCCCCTCTTCTCTCCTTTTCTCTTGAACGGCTGCATCCAATCTACTTACAGACGCTTTGATCAATAACTTCCGGAACTAGAGGACGACTTTTGGGGGGTTGCTCCCTAAAGTTTCCACAGCGTCCGCCCAACAACCCCTTCCAATATCCGGGGCGTACCCACGTGATCCAATCCGCACGTCTTGCAATGCGCAGTCCGATCCGTGCAAGCTTTCCAATCCGCGCGAGCCTTCCAATCCGCGCAAGCCTTCCAACCCGCGCAAGCCTTCTGATCCGCTCAGGCTTTCTGGTCCGCGCAATCCGTCGTCTCCCGTCTCCAGGTGCTGAGCCCAAGCCAACCGCTGCTGGGCCTACCTGACTGCTGCTGAGCCCGCAGCGCGGCTAGCTGCGACAGAGCCCTTCCCATTGCTGAGCGCGCTGCCTGCAGCCATTTCCTGACTCGCGTCCATAAAAGAGCACCACACCGGCCAGACCCCCAGATGTGGAAAGAATAAAGGGTATCCCCCTATAATTGTCCCAAGGTTTGGAAGTTAACAGTTCCCTGCGTTTGAAAGGAGATGAGGATGTCCAAAGTCGCACTTAAATAAGAAATAGAGATAAGGAGATAAGAGATAAAGAAAAGTAGAGAGAGAGAGAAATTGCCAATCCTTCAATCCTAAGAACATTCCACCTGGATGTGTATCCGGTATGAGTTCCTTTAATCTCCTGGTGAGATGAGTGATTCAATCTGATGATGTGTTTTTCCTCCTCTTCCGCATCTATGCCTCCATCCTCCTCCTAACCCGGAGTTGAGAGTGAGGATAAGTCCTCCCTCTCAACCCTAACCTAAGTACACGCACAAAAAACAGTATGACAACAAAACAGAAAACAATCCCAAAACAGAAACCCTAGCCTCCTCTCCCCACCTCCTCCGTACCAAACTCCCCCCGTTGTCCGTATCGGTTCTGTTCATCCGGTTTGTCCTTCTCATGACGCGGTCCTTGTACTGCGCCCTACTTGGATCCCCCCGCGCCTGTCTGTATCCGTTTGTCCGTGCCCGTCGTGGGTGTTTGGGAATATCCGGCATGATCCGCGCGCTTGCGCGCGCGCTTCATCCATTCCTTCATAGACCGCGGATTGCTCCGCCCCTACGTATCCGAACCAGCGCGCCCGCAAACCTAGTCAAGCGCACTACCTTCCAAATCCAATCTCCGGGGAGGATTACCTCCCACGCCGCATTCAATGCTGAACCCAACCCGTCCACCAGGTGCGGAGCCAAACAGCGGCTGCCGCTGCTGAGAACTCCGCATACCCTAGTGCTGACTCCGCTTGCCCCCAATGCTGAGCGCGCAGCCGCGACGCAGTTCCCAATCTGTGTCTATAAATTGAAACTGCAACGGTCTGATTGGATGGGGGATCAGAATTTATTAACACCAGGTTATAAAGTATTTCAAGGAGAAATACATCAATGAATTGGTGACTGAACCGTATCATACCGAACACAATGGCAGGGCTGAAAGGGCCAATTGAACAATCATTGAAAGCCTGAGGTCTGAAAAGATTTAAAGAGTGGGAAAACCTGGACCTAGCTGTTATTTCAATCAAACAATCAAAATCAATAAAAACAGAATAAAAGAGTTAAGAAGGTAAAGATAAACAGTTCAGACGCAAGAGTTAATCACAAACAGGCAAACACAGTTCTACAGGCAGGATGATGGCCTCTAAATAGAATACGTAGAACTGAGTGGACTAAGCACTAAGAAGTTGTTCTAAATCTTCCACTTGATCTTGACTTCCTGAGTTGTAGTGCTGGTTTGGAAGTAAAAATGAGTTCAATGCTGATAATGAGTTGATTGCCCCATTCTGATACATACTATTTGCTGCTGGGACTTGATCAAACAGTGAAAAGATTGAATCTTCAATCTTGTGGACTGGTTCCGGTGATTCTGAGTGTGGTCGACTGGATAGATCTTCTTGTTGATTGTTGGACCTTCTCTTGAGTAGGAGAATAAGAGGTTGGCTGTAACTGATGATGAACGTCCTGTGAAATGCCAATGAAGAGAGCGCATGATCTGGTGATCTAACAACAGAAGCTTTGGGAGAACAAGAAGCACTGAAGAAATAAAGAAATCCTGAGACCAGAGTAACAACACACATAAGATAACAAAAAAGACAGCAGAAGAGAATGAATTGAGGTCAAGTAACAATCATGTCAAATAATCAACACGCCAGATCAACTCATTATCAGTGGTCATATGTTAAGAACCAAAATATTTTGCCAGTCTAGAGACTGCCATTGCATTGGCGGCCTTGGTCAGAGGATCGGATAGCATATCATGAGACGAAATCAATTTAATTTGAATCTGTTTTTTTGCCAGTCATTTCGTAAGCTCTTGAGCTTAATATTGATGTATTTAGCGTGTGACTTGGTTCCGAACTTTTTAATTTTGTCATCCAAACCCTTGTTGTCAATTAAATGCATCGGAGGTTTGAACGTAGTTTGCCATAATTTGGAAATAAGATGATTCAGCCATCTAGCTTCAAGATGACTGGCAGATAGAGAGTTGCACTCAGATTCAGTTGACGACAGCGCAATGCATCTCTGACTCCGGCTTGTCCAATAAAGAGGGGATCCTTTGAAGAGAGTGATAAAGCCGGTTTGAGAGAGATGGGTTACAGGTTGATCACTGCAGGTAGCATTGCTGTAGGTGATGAGATGGTTGGAGTTGTTTCTCAATTTGAAGGTTAGTTTGTAGTCAATGGTCTTAAGTAAATAACACCACACTCAAATGACCTCGTCCCAGTGATGTATTCCAGGGTTCTCCAAGAATCTTGCCAGATTAGAAACGGCAAAGCTGATGTCAGGTCGGGCCAGAGTTGCTATGAAATTGAGTCTTCCAATGGGCGATTGATAGTTGACGTTTAGTTGTTTGAACTTAGCTATCTCTTTTTCTGTGGCTGGTGCCAGATGTGTGCCAGTCAAGCATGGATTAGATAGAGGTTTTGCATTCAAGAGGTTCATCTCTTTGAGTCCTTTTTTGGATGTGATTTGGAAGAGAAAGACTGATTGAATTCTTGTATTTCTCAACCTTCATCCCAAGCAATGTGTTGACTTTGTGAGCTGATGAGTCCTTGAACTTGTTCAAGAAGAGAGTTTTAAATTTATCCACTTCCCCCACCACGACTAAATCGCCAACATGAAAGAATAGAGAAGTTACCCCGTCTTCATGATGGTATAGGCAAGGGTCGCAATTGCTTTCTGCAAAGCCAATGCTGCTGATCCATTGGCTGAGTGTCTTGTACCAATTTAGCGGGGCTTGCTTTAGTCTGTACAGCAATTTTACCAACTTTAAATATTTTGACTTTCTTTTAGAGCCAACAGGAGTCCTAATATAAACGTTTTCCTCCAGCGGAGCATGCAAGAATGCCCCCTTCACATTGAATTGGAGAATTGGAAGTCCTTTGTTGACCGAGTAGATTAGCAAAGCTCTGAGCAAAGCAATCTTACCAGTAGGTGCAAAAGTTTTAAAATAATCAATGCCTTAGCGTTTATTGAAGCCTTGCACACATACCCTTGCTTTGAGAGCAGTTTGGCCGGTGTGAAGATCCTGCTTGCAACGGAACGCCCAGGTTTTGTTAAGCGGATTGGTGACTTTGGATTCATCTGCATCCTCCCATACCCCTAGCTCCTCTGTCGTATCCAAATCCTTATTTATTGGTGCAATCCATTTGGGATCCTTGAGTGCATCATGAATTGAAGCCAGTAACGTTGAGTGATGATAACCATACCCTCCGGTGGTTTGAGTTGGCTTCTGTCGCGAAGTTTAGGAATTAACATTTCTTGAACAGATGATGCCAAGATTTCAGAGCAAGACATATCTGGATTGTCATCAAAGGTTAGTTCTGGTTTGACATCAAATAGGGAGCCAGAATTGCTCTCCTGGTGAGTTGGTTCAGGTTCTTGACCAGCTGTTGGAGTCAGTTGAGGTCTGATAGTGTTTTCTTCATCTTCATTCAGGATGGATTCTCTGCTTGTGACTTGAGATTTCAGAAATAGAACGTGTTTGGTATTTACAATCTTGCCCAATTTGGTGAGTACCTTGTAGGAGAGGAGTCAAGGATTGAAGCCCACAAGGCAACCTTCCTTGCCCTTCTTGCTAAGTTTTGAATTAATTTTTGTATCTTTGAGTAGATAGACGCACAAAGTACCTACAGGTTTTAAAAAATCCTTTGGTAATGACGTTCCATGCATAATTTCCCAGGGACTTCTTGACTTGGTGTCGTGGGGTATTTGGTTTAATTCCAGGCAGCACCTCTGAATAACCACATTCCAACAGCTTTTTGGTACATTTGTCGCTGAGCTAAAGACTGATCTTAAAGATTCCATGATAGTTTGGTTTGCTCGCTCAGCTTTTCTGTTATGCTGGGGGTGATAGGGTTCACTAACAATGTGCTGTATAGCCTTTGATTTAAAGAAACTTGATAGTGTGTTGTTCACAAACTCTCCTCCCCCATCAGAAACAACCTCAACTGGAAACCAACCTTTATTCTTTGCTTCATTCTCAATGGCAAAGATGATGGTTTCAGCTGCCGCATCCTTGCTCGGCAAGGGAAAATCAGATAGATAGCCCAAGTGGTTGTCAACAACAGTGAGGACATACCTCATGCCCTCTTTGCTCTGTGGATTGAGCATACCCATTAGATCTAGATGAAGGCGGTCAAAAACTTGTTCAGCACAGCGTTGTTTTTGGTTTAAAGGTGCTTTGGTGATTTTTCCTTTCTTACAGGCAATGAATTCAAATTTGGAGCGGATTTCTTTTCCTATTCCGTAACCAAGATGATTTTCGATTTGTTCCAAACTAGCATGACCCAACGTTTGATGGAGTTTTTGAACCTCTTCCAGACTCATGAGACAGGCAAGTTCTTTACTTTGAGATTTGAGATTGATGATTAACAAATTATTCTTGATTACCCCATTGAAGACCGTGGTTCTTCCTTTGGTGAGTGCAAACGTAGAGGGAGAAGCCTTGCTCTTGACTTTTAGAGAACAACCTTTGTTGAGGAGGGCTCCTAGTGAAATCAGATTGACTGTGGCATCGGGTACCCATGATGCATCATTTAGGTCAATTTTTTTTTGTTTATGGATAGATTGACTGTGCCGAGGCCCTTAATGGGTATTCCTTCTCCTTTCTTTCCAGTCTTAATAAGTTCGCTTCCAGTTTGTTTGACTAGGGAGGAGAACATAGATTTGTTCTTGAACATTTGTATCAAGCAGCCACTGTCAAGGATGAAACAATTAGAGCCAGTCTCATCCTGCTGATTCAACCCACAGGAGAAGGAATAATAGTGCGTTTCTTCAGTCTTCTTTGTCGCTTTTTGTTTGAATCTGTTGACAGGATTTTCGGGTTTGAGTTCCGGATGTTCCTCCCAGCAGTTTGCAGCAGGATGAGATTTGACAGCTGGATTATGTTTCCCATTTTCACAGCGCAGTTGATCAGAGTTGAAGCAGTTTTGAGAATAAAGAGCTGAGTTTGTTTTGGATGTTTCTTTAGACTTGGATTGGACTTCATTTTTGTGTTGGAAAAGGTGGTTCAGAACGAGGGCTACGGTTATATCCACTCCAGAGTGCATGATTTGCAATCACATCCATTTTAGGGATTCAGGTAATTTGAAGAGAATTAAATAGCTGAGAATATCGCTTGGTAGGTCAATGCCAACTTCTTCAAGTTTTCCTAGATGGAATTTGACTGAGGTTACAAATGCCTCTATGTGGTTTTGATCAAACCCTAAGTACAGGAAATTGAAAAACATCTTTTCTCTATTTGCGGCCTGATTGGAAGCAAAAAGTTCTTTAGCTACCAGCCAGATTCGCTTAGATGAGTCCTCGTTATTGGCCGTGATTATGTTGGTGTGTGTAGCAGGGTCAAGCTTTGACATGAGGTAAGCAGCGGTCTCATCTTCATCTGGAATACTTTCATCTGAGTTTGGCAAGTTCATAAGATGGAGAATGCCTCGCATTTTGAACAGTCTTTCCATCTTCTTCGTCCAAATCAAATAGTTCATCTCAGTCAAAAGAGGGGTGGATTCCATTAGCAATTTGAGTGCCAGCCCTTTGAAGTTGCTGTCGCCTCCCGGTCCAGGTGATATTGTTTCTCAATCCATTCCGGTTTCTGTGTGAGTACCACTTTGGCTTTTAACCGTGAAAAGATTTAAAGAGTGGGAAAACCTGGACCTAGCTGTTATTTCAATCAAACAATCAAAATCAATAAAAACAGAATAGAAGAGTTGAGAAGGTAAAGATAAACAGTTCAGACGCAAGAGTTAATCACGAACAGGCAAACACAGTTCTACAGGCAGGATGATGGCCTCTAAATAGACTATGTAGAACTGAGTGCACTAAGCACTAAGAAGTTGTTCTAAATCTTCCACTTGATCTTGACGTCCTGAGTTGTAGTTCTGGTTTGGAAGTAAAAATGAGGTCAATGCTGATAATGAGTTGATTGACCCATTCTGATACATAATATTTGCTGCTGGTACTTGATTGAACAGTGCAAAGATTGAATCTTCAATCTTGAGGACTGGTTCCGGTGATTCTGAGTGTGGTTGACTGGATAGATCTTCTTGTTGATTGTTGGACCTTCTCTTGAGTAGGAGAATAATAGTTTTGCTGTAACTGATGATGAACGTCCCGTGACATGCCAATGAAGAGAGCGCATGATCCGGTGATCTAACAACAGAAACTTTGGAAGAACAAGAAGCACTGAAGAAATAAAGAAATCCTGAGACCAGAGTCACAACACACATAAGATAACAAAGAAGACAGCAGAAGAGAATGAATTGAGTTCAAGTAACAATCATGTCAAATAATCAACAACATCAACCTTAAGCTCTGCTCACCTACCTTGCAAATACTGGTCAGAAGTCCTCAAATCTTGTTGCCTCAGTCTTAATCAAATTCCAAAAGACGGCCGGGATCAGTCTCCTTGGGAACTCATCAAGAGAAACAAACTGCCCGTCAACTACCTCCAACCAATTGGAATTACTGCAGTAGTGCTGAATCAAAAGAGAAAAAAAGGTGCAAAGTACAAGCCCAAGGGAAGAGAGGGAAAACTGGTTGGGTACAACCCCGAATTCCTGTCATACCAGATACTCTTGCCCAATGGGCTAATTCTCCAATCAAAACATGTTTGTTTTCTCAAGAAACTCAGTAGATCAGCTGGGAATCAAATCAACAATGGATCTTGACTTCAACACTAAAGAAGTGATAGATGAAGTTCCGTTGACAAATGAAGAAATCTTCAAAACCAATCCTAATTGGATGAACTATTGCAATCCTCCAGCTGAAGTGAACTCCTCCAAAGAAGATTTATCAAGAAGCAACTGTGAGTCAGAGTCAAGCTCAGAGGAAGAATCTAGTAGACTTCAACCTTCTCTCCAAGGTCGGCTACATGAAGAATCCAGACCCTCTGAGACAACCAAAGGGCCAATACAAAGAACTCTTTGCAACAGATCATCCATCCAACCTCCTCATAGATATGTTTTTCACCATTAATTCGTACCAAAAACATTTGAACAGTCCAGACAGTTCAAAGACGGTCTTAAATGGGGAGGAGCAATAAAGAAAGAAATGGACCAGTGTGAATCATTTAAAGTGTGGGAGGACTACGAGGGCAAAACTGCACTGAAACCATTAGACACAACGTGGATATTTATAATAAAGCACAATGCTCACAATGATACAGTCATCCACAAGGCACAAATTTGCGTCAAGGGGTTCAATCAAGTGCATGGTTTGGATTTTGACAAAACCTTTGCTCTGACCAGCAAAATAGCCTCTCTGAGATCAATCCTGCTGTTTGCTCTAAAGAATCAACTCAACATCAAACAGTACAACATTAAGGCAGCCTTTTTGCATGCACCCTTAGATGAAGAAGTTATCATAAAAACACCACAAGGATGTCCACAAACGTGTCAATGCCTGCGACTTAAGAAAAGCCTATATGGACTCAAGCAATCTCCAAAAAATTGGTACGGAACCTTCACAGAATGGATCAAGTCTGTGGGATTCAAAGAATCAAACATTTTTCCTTGCCTGTACAGGTTGAAGGACAACAAATCATTCCTTTTCTTCCACGTAGATGATGTGATTCTTGTAGGTGATGGCAACAATTTTGACAAAAAATTCAAAACAAAGTTCAAAGGGTCTCAAGCTCACGAACAAGACACAATTCTAGGGATGAAATTTGAGCAAACTCCTGATAGAATGCTGCTCAGTTAATCCAGAAACATTGTGCACAGTGTGAAAACTTTAGGGAGCAACCCCCTCAGAAGTCGTCCTCGAGTACCTGAAGTTATTGATCAAAGCGTCTGTAAGGAGATTGGATGCAGCCGTTCCAAAGAAAAGGAGAGAAGAGGAGAGAGATTCCGTTTTTCTAAGTCCGCTCCCCGCTTCCTGATGATTCAATCCTCTCCCCTCCCTACAACCCGGAGTCGAGGGGAAGGGTATTTGAGCCCTGCCCCTCAACCCTAACCTAAGTACAAGCACAAAGACAGACTGACAACCATGAAGAAGGAACCCTAGACCCAGAACCCTAACCCATCCCTAAACCCATACCCCCAACCCATACCCTATCCGTGTCCTATTCCGCTTGCTTGCCTGCCATTACACGCATCCGGTTTGTCCCCGCGGCGCGGCCCTCTGCCGCGCGCTTCTCGAAGTTCACCGCGATTGCCCGTATCCGCCCAACGCGCCGTTGTGAATTTCCCGTCCCGTGGCCGGCCCGCGCTTGCGCGCGGCTGTCCACGGGTATAGCCCCGCTGTCGCCCCGCTTTTTCCTCCCCCGACTAGCCGCTCCGAGAACCCGGTCGGCCCAGCTCCATCCATGAGTCGGACACCCAAGCGGGTCGCGGCCCGCCTCCCTTAGTCAGGCCCGGCCCGCAGTCGCGTGCTTGATCCCGCCGCGCCCACTGCTGAGCCCGCAGCGGCCGCTGCTGAGAACGCGCGCACCCCAACTGCTGAGCCCCAACCTACCAGATGCTGAGCGCGCAGGCCGCAACGCAGTTCCCGATCCAAGGCTATATATTGACACCACATCCCCCCCCCAACTTGAGTTCTGTCCCCAGAGATCCTCCCCATTGTCACCTCTGCCGTCCTTCGCGCCCTACCCCCTCTACCAACTCTAAACTCCGCTCCGCATCCCTCCCTCCACTCCATTGTCATCATGGTCCGCTGCGACTTCTGCGCCCGAAACAGGATTGAATGCTCTATTGGGTCCGGCCGCCGCGCCTGCTCCGCGTGCCGCCGCGGACACCGCCGCTGCTTGCTTAGCAAGGGTATACCCCGTGGCCCCAACCAATCCGGCTCTCGTCCTCGGCCGCGCAAGCGGGCTTGTCCGGACCCGTTTGTGGTTTTGGATGACAACGCTATCTCGGAGGAGTCGTGGACTCCACCCGGATCACCTCCCCGCCGTCCTCGTCCGCACTCCGACCGCGACTCCTCTTCTCCGCTTCGCCGCGCGGGACCACCGCGTAAGGATGACTATCTGGACTTTGCGGCTTATCGGAGGGCATTGCGATTTTGGGCGGATCGCGTCCGGGTTACGCAAGCCGCGAGGGACCCGCGAATCGACGAAATCCTTAGGCGACGCGCTGCTCCGGCCCCGGCTCCTCCTCCACCCCCTGCTCCGGCTCCTCCAACTCCGCGAGGCCCCACTCCTCCGCCCGCTGCTCCGACTCCACAAGGCCCTACTCCTCCGCCCGCGTCGCCGGTGGTCCTCTCTTCATCGCCTCCTATCGGACTGGACTCTCCCGTTGGATCCCCTGAGCGCCCATCCGCACCAGCCCCTCCTCCCACCGACTCTCCCGAGATCCCGGAGATTCCGTTCGTGATGGCGCTCCCGGCAGCCAGCTTCGAAGTTTTCGCGGAAAGGTCGACTACAATGCTCCGCCAATACCTTGCGACTCCCGGAGCCCAATCCTCGGAATCCCGGCATGAACTCTTGGCGTCATTCCGGGCTCTACTGGCGTCGTCGAGGGCGGAAATGGAGGAAATGATGAAGATGGCTTGAGCGCCTCGGCCTCGTCCCCTCTTCCCCTTTTCTTTTTCCCTTTCCTCTTTTATCCGCTTTCTTTTGTTGTACCGCGTTCCCTATTCATTGAGAGAAATACACGTCTCAAGCGCGAATTTGTTTTACCAAGAAAAAGCCGCGCCGCGCGCATTGTGAAGGCAAGAATGAGAGCCGGGTCCGCTCCTGAGTGAGAACTAAGCCGCGAGGTTGAGAAAATCCGCGCCGCGCCCGAAAAATGAGGAAATAAGAAAAAAAAAAGTGACGAGTGAGAAATGATAGAAAAGGTGAAAGATTTCTTCTTTTTTTTTTTTTTTTTTTTTTTTTTTTTTTTTTTATATATACCATTGCCGCGCCCGCGCCCTATCCCCCAGTTCCCCCCCAAACTTAGCTGCTGTCCCCAGCTGATGGCTTCAGCCAATGCCATGAGGGTCGCGTCCGTCGCCCGATCTCCCTGCATTCCTCCAAACCATGCCGTTGGTGCCTGATCCGTCCGATTCTCTGCCCCGGCGCGCTTCCCTTTCCCGTTCGGCGTCCGCCTCCTCCGCCGTCGAAAGGGTCTCGCCTTGGTTACGATCGCCCGACACATGACCTGCTCCCACCACCGCTTGTCCCCCACCTCCCATCAGATTTATCCAAGGTTCACCAACTCTTGAACCGCGCGGAGTATCCTCTTCTTGCTTTGTCCTCGCTTGCTTCCCGCCGTTAGACTGAACCGGTCCCGCCGATACCCGCTTCCCCAGCACGCACCTTGTCTCTGCCGGCCTCTGATCAATCGGGTTTGCCGTCCAACTCTTGTGTCTTGTCCGCCCACCATCACCGTTACTTCCACGCGCGCCCGTCCTTTCCGTTGCTGCCACTACCCTTTCCAAATGCGCGCTCTCCGCCGTCAAAGAGGTCCGGCTCGGGTCGCGATTCTCCAACGTGTGGTCCATCTCTTCCGCCGCCGCGTGTACCTTCTTTGCAAGATCCGTCCGCCGCTTGCCAATTCCCAGTCCGCACGGAGCATCAGTTTCCCGTTCCGTTTTCCTCGCCCGCTTCCTGTCAGTAGGCTGCACCGGTTCCATCAAATCCCGCTTCCCCAACACGTTCTTAGCCCCCCCTGGGGAAACCAATTCCGCGTTTGAATCCGCTGTCCGGTCCCTTTGTCCCGCCCGCCAAGGGTTAGAAGTGCTGGGGGTCTGAATGCTCTCCAGATAGGCCTCGAGGCCCCTTGCCACCTCCGTAAGTTTGCTAGCCCAAGAGATGGTTGCGGGTGGTGGGGCCGGAACATACTCTGCCCTGTAGTACTCCGGTTCCGCGTGGTCCACCTCTTCTTGCATCTGGGTCCCGTCGCGCGCGCCTGCCTGATAACCCCATTCCGCGGATGATTTGAGATCGTCCTTCCGAAAGCAAGAACCGCGCCTCCCCCATCTTGCCAGCATTTCCTCCTTCAGTTCCGGCCAATCCAGTTTCAGGTATCCTCCCATCTCCTCCACTTCCCGACGCGCTTCCGCGTCCTCAATGAACAGGACGACATGGCGCACCTTCTCAAAATCCAAAACGCCTTCAGAGTCCGCGATTGTTTCATAACGTGAGATGAATCGCTCCACCTCCGCAATGTTGAGTCTAATATGCGGGTAAATCCATGGAGTAGCGCGGAAGCCGTTGGAGGAGGAAGGAAGAGAAGCGGCTGTTGGTAGCATCCGTGAGTACCTTCGAGAGACTTTGACGAAAGATTTTTCCCGGCCAGACCCCCAGATGTGGAAACTTTAGGGAGCAACCCCCTCAGAAGTCGTCCTTGAGTACCGGAAGTTATTGATCAAAGCGTCTGTAAGGAGATTGGATGCAGCCGTTCCAAAGAAAAGGAGAGAAGAGGAGAGAGATTCCGTTTTTCTAAGTCCGCTCCCTGCTTCCTGATGATACAATCCTCTCCCCTCCCTACAACCCGGAGTCGAGGGGAAGGGTATTTGAGCCCTCCCCCTCAACCCTAACCTAAGTACAAGCACAAAGACAGACTGACAACCATGAAGAAGGAACCCTAGACCCAGAACCCTAACCCATCCCTAAACCCATACCCCCAACCCATACCCTATCCGTGTCCTATTCCGCTTGCTTGCCTGCCATTACACGCATCCGGTTTGTCCCTGCGGCGCGGCCCTCCGCCGCGCGCTTCTCAAAGTTCACCGCGATTGCCCGTATCCGCCCGACGCGCCGTTGTGAATTTCCCGTCCCGTGGCCGGCCCGCGCTTGCGCGCGGCTGTCCACGGGTATAGCCCCGCTGTCGCCCCGCTTTTTCCTCCCCCGACTAGCCGCTCCGAGAACCCGGTCGGCCCAGCTCCATCCATGAGTCGGACACCCAAGCGGGTCGCGGCCCGCCTCCCTTAGTCAGGCCCGGCCCGCAGTCGCGTGCTCAATCCCGCCGCGCCCACTGCTGAGCCCGCAGCGGCCGCTGCTGAGAACGCGCGCACCCCAACTGATGAGCCCCAACCTACCAGATGCTGAGCGCGCAGGCCGCGACGCAGTTCCCGATCCGAGGCTATATATTGACACCACAACGGATTAGAAGAACTTGGCCCGCTAGAATCCAGACCTTCCTCCACTCCTCTAATGCCACATCTCCATCTAAATACACGCGCACCATCCCTGCGCGCACCATCCCCGCAGGCTCACTGTCCCCGCGGGCACGCTCAAGTTGTACAGAAATCTAACTAAGACTCTGACCGTGCTCAAGAGCCATGAAGCACAGACGGCATAACTCAAGACAAACATCAACTGACAACTTGAAGACTCAGCTTTTTATTTTATTTCTATTTTCTTTTTCCTAGTTTGTATTTTCTTTTTCTTATCTCATTCTTACGCCTCATAATCATCTCAAAAGCGTCAAACTCAGTCAAACCCTTCCTCAACATCTTCCTCAACGGTCTTCAAAGCCCTCAACTTGACGCTCATACAACAAGTCCACGAATCTTCTTCAATTGGTAAGATGATCTCTAACTGAAGATAATTTGGCAAGTAGCTTATTGGAATCTGTCTCCCCGATTCAGTCTTGTCATGTGTCTCTCTTACTCTCTCATATAGCCATAGGCTACTGGGTTAATATTCTCATTGTGTTGGTTTTCTCATCTTTCTACATTCTCCTATATGATCATTTCCTGGATTTGTTTATTCTGATTCTCATTCATCATCATATACTATAGCTTGCTGTTCAATCATCATTCAAGTTATAACATGACTGAATGAAGTGTCACACACGTTGTGACATTAAGAAAGGTATATTGGTTATTGAATACTGAGAGTGAGATGAGCGCGCGCTAGAATAGAGAATAAGCTGAGGTTGGTGTGAGAAATATGTGGATAGTAGTTTGATGAAAAAGAGTAATGAAAAAAGTATGAGACTGAAAAGAGGCATAGTAGAAATACAGAAAGGGAGAAAGATAAGAAGAAAGTGTTAAAATGCGGATGCACTCAGGTAATGTGCATAGGAGTTTGTAATCCAAATGAGATGCAAAAATGGGGCTCCATGGCCCATTGGACATCACGTGGGCCACGTGGGCCTATGTGGGTGTTATTGGTTTTGGGCATTTGGGAGCCAAACACGTTTTTATGGTCTTTGGGGACATGGGCCCTCATGGGACCGCCAGGGTGGATGGGCCACCCAAACCAGATGGGCTTATTTTGGCATAAAAGGGCCCAAGCTTTATTATGGACATACTTGGCCAGACAGGCTGGCCCGCCAAAGTATGTAATTCTCATGATTTGGGCTTGGGGAGGCCCATTGAAGCTGCCGCCCTTGTTGCGGCCCGCTTGGGGCCGCTGCCCGCGTTGCGGCCCATAGCAAGGCCGCTGCCCACGTTGCGGCCTGTAGCGGGGCCGCCCGTGTTCCTCGGTATGGACCACATGGGGCCCAATGGCAAGCGTGGGGCTGTTGTGCGGCCAAGGGATCCTGCGCGGTGGGATTCCGCATTGGCCCCGCTGGTCGCGCTTGGAGCTGGGGCTCGCGGCCCCAGCTTGCTCCCCCTCCCCTCGCTTGCCGTTGCAAGGGGGATGGGGGCGAGCTGGCTGGGTTGAACCAGCCAGCAACCAACCACAACAGTGCGGTGGGTCAGGGCAGGGGGGACCTGACCACCCCCTTGCCCAAGGAGGTGGCGGCGCCGGCCGCAAGTGTAGCAACTGGCAGGTGGGGGGGAATTCATCACCCCCTCCACCATTGATTGTGTGAAGCAAATGAGCAGGGGTGCTCTCCCCCCCCTTTACCAAGGGGGAGGAGAAATGGGCCTGGGGGGACCTGATCACTTTGCAGGCCAACTTACTTGATGACGCCCTGGGAGTATTTACCCCCAGGGCCCCTGGTGAGGGGATTTGACCGCCCCCACCAGGGATTTGAGAGAAAGAGGGGGGGGGAAAGCATGTCCGCTGGTCACACCCTCCCATGTGAGTCTGAGATGGGACCCAGGTGTGCCCTGGATCCCACCTGGCCCTTTTGAGGGGAAAGAGGCTGGCTGCATGAGGCAACCAGCCCGTAAACAAGGTAATGAGGTCATCATGGCTGGTTGTAAAGTACAAACAGCCAAGGGGATTGAACAGCAAGGGGCTGGTTCAGCCCTTTAATGGTGGAAAAACTGGAATGGACCGGAATAGGCCGGTTGTAAGGGTTCAGGAACTGATGCCATTTGGGCTGATGTAGTCCCAACCAAGTAACAAGGCCAGTAGAGCCTGTAGAGCTCTTTTGGGGCGGAAAATTTGCCTTTTGGCCTGTTGTATCATGGTCTCACAAGAGGCCAATCTTTTGTACTTAAGGAGCTCTTCTTCCTGCTGTCTTCCATCCATTCATTCATCATTCCAATCAAATTCATCCAAGATATTGCACCATTGTGAGAGCCCCATTAGCCAATATTGACACCCAGTTTCCAGCATTTCTTTTGCTTTAAATACTGCTCATTTTTCTAAGCTAATTGCTGGCCATAATTCTAACAGAAAGAACATGATGAAATGGAGATAAGTGTTTACTCCAAAAGAAAAAGCTGAGCTAGATTTTCAAAAAGAGGAAAAGGAGAAGAATTGACAGCAAGCACAACTGGAAAAGGAGAGGGAACAACTTTCAACCAAAAAAAAGGATAATTTATCAGTATACTTTGCTCAAATTGGTAGCAGTATTACATTAGATGAGATACTGCAGATAACTCAAATGCTGGGCTTGTAAATATCTTTGCATGGGTGAAAGAAAAAAAAATATTTATTTTTACAACGTTTGAGAGTATTCTTTACCCCACCAACATACAAGTCTTTTTTGTTTCCATTTATATTTTTTTTCTAGAGTAAATTTGGCCATTATTTAAGTCCCTACAATTTTTTCTAGTTGTTTTATTAATTTGAAGTGAAATGGCCATTCTGGTATGGTTTTCTGTGTCCACAGCAGGAAAGTTACAGTGCTTTTACTTATTAGCTTCCCAAACTATTTTGAATTTACCTTTTAGCTTGAAATTAATTCCAAAGCCAAGGTCAGGAAAAACAAATTTGCCATCCAATACTTGATATTTGTCTGTATTTTCAATAAATCAGCCATTTGATTTCTTGGTTGGAACCACAATTAAAAAGGAGTAGCCAGAGATGTTGCCTTTGTCAATATTGGGAGATTTGTAAAAAGAATTCAAGGTGAAAGTGATGTGTGGGGAGCAATAAAAAGGTGTAGGCTTGGAACCAAATTCCAATATAGAGAAAGAGGGGATGTTGTTGTCCTTCATGGTATCACGGTTTGCTTTAAAGGAAAGTTTTCCCAACTTTCAAAACATTCTTCCTAGAATTTGGGATACTATGTTGGACTTAAGGTTGAGGAAAGAATACTCTTGAGGAGAAGATCTAATGGATGATTTCTTCAAATGATGTCCAAATAACTCTGAAGGGTGCATTGATTTTTGCCATCCAACTGCCCACATTTTTCCACCCAAAGATCTTGAAGGACCAACTGGGTTGACAAATTTTCTTGACTGGTGAAGGAAAGTTGTAACAAAGATGATATCCTTCTTGTCTTGGTCAGAAAGTTTCTCCAATGAGACGAATTCAATTATTGAAACCAGGGCTTGATGATCAGATTGATTGAGGACAATTACTTTTCCATGGTGGAAGAAATGGAACTGTTTGATTGTTTGTTTTGCTTGCTCAAACTCTTCCTGGGTTGGTTTTCAAATATTCTTTTTCTTTTTGCCAACAATTGAAGGGTACAGATCCAAAGGACCCGGTTTCTGACCAGAGCAGACCACCTTTTCATTAATACCTTCCTCACAAAGATATTTTGGAATCTCTCTATTGATTCCTCTTTTGGCAAGCAGCCCTACTGTTCCCACCTCTCTGTATGTTTTTCAAGCCATCTCCTTCCATCTTGTTCCCTCCAAAACCTATACTTAGATTGGGGTGAGGAACAAGGCAGGATTCAAATTTTTTTTAACATCTTGAGGGGGTGGGAGAAGAATAGGAAATTCACCAATAGCGGTTGAGGGATTGAAAAAAAGACCAAAAAAAGAAAACAGTCAGTCAAATGGACATCATTGGTGAAAAAAGATTGGATCAAAGAAAATGAAACCAAATTTGGAATTGATCCCAAGTTCACCAGAAATGGGATCACCTAAAAAAAATGTACCCAAAAAACAAAAAAAAAAAAAAAAACATGACATCAGCACTCAAAAAAAAAAAAAAATTATGATGTGTAAGGGAATCAGCCTGGGCCTTTGGGTCGGGCTTGGTTTGGGTATTGGGTTGGGCAAAGCGGCAGAAAGAGGGGGGGAAGGGTGGGGTTGGCGGAAGAAGGGGGTGGAGCGGGCCAAAGCGGAGGGGGGGGGTTGGCCATTGTTGGTTGAGGGGGGGGGGGTGTGGCCAAAGCGGAGGGGGGGCCGGCCCTTGTCAGTCCAGGGGGCCAACCTGGCTGAAGCAAAGGGGGGGGTTGGGAGGGGTCTTGGCGGTTGTTGGTTGAGGGGGGGAGGGACCAATGCGGAGGGGGGGTTGGTCAAGGGGGGGCGGGGCCAAAGCAGAGGGGTGGGCTGTCCAATGTTGGTTGAAGGGAGGTCTATGTCAGTCAAGGGGGGGGCGGCCCTTGTTGGTCAAGGGGCGGAGCTGGCCAAAGCGGAGGAGGGTTTTGGGGGGGTCTCCGCCATTTTCAGTAAAGGTGGGGGGCGGGACCTATGCAGAGGGGGGGTTGGTAAAGGGGGGGCGGGGCCAAAGCAGAGGGGTGGGCTGTCCAATGTTGGTTGAAGGGAGGTCTTGGCCGTTGTCGGTGGAGGGGAGGGCAGAACTGATGCGGAGGGGGGGGCATTCAAGGGGGGGGCGGGGTCAAAGCGGAGGGGGGGGGCCGGCCAATGTTGGTTGAGGGGGGGGCCAGCCATTGTTGGTCAAGGGGAGGATCAAGGGGGGGCGGGGCCAAAGGTTTGACTGTTGGCTAGGGGGGCGGGTCCATTTGACCATTTGCTGGGGGGGCGGGTCCAATTGAGGGATTGGGAGGGGTGGTGGCGTCAGCATGGGTGAGAAAGCTACAGAGGGGGGAGCAAGGGCTGGGGGGGGCCAAGGTTAAGCAAGGGCAAGGGAGGAGTAGGGTGAGGAGGAGGAGGGAGGGGGGCAGAACTTACTTGGAAGGTGTTGGGTGACCAAGAGCTGGGTGGGGAGGGATGAGGGTCAGCCAAGATAAAACCAAGAGGGGTGAGTAAAAGAGGGGAGGGGGACTCACCTGACAGGATGGGGGGTGGGGAGTTGGGTGGTGAGTGTATTTGTGAGGTTGGTGGTGGATGAGTGAGGGAGCAAAGGTGGTGGAGGTGAGGAGGAAGGATTGGACAGGCAAGTGAGTGGGTTGAGATGGGTGAGGTGGAGCTGGTGGGTGAGGAGGAGAGTGGACCGGTGGTTTGTGGTTTTGACTTGTGAAAAAAACCCCAACTTGGCCTTCTTGGATGAACAACCAAAAGTCCACCCCACCAAATGAGAAAAAAAAACAAGTGAGTCAGCCTAAGAACCTTGGGTGAACAACCAAAACCAAAAAAATTTGGTAAAGGGATTTATTACCCAACTTGAAATCAAACATTACTCATCAAAGCTAGCATTAGTGAGAGGAAGAATTGGTTCTCTCATAGAAGAAGATGAGGGACAAGATGAAACAGGAATGATTTGAGGTGGATCAGGAATATCATCTTCAAATATTTCATCACATTCATCTTCAAAGTCAGCCAAAAGATTGTGAAGCATTACACAAGTGATAATCCATTTTATGAGGAACTTCATGTATTTGGGGTTTTGAAGCTGGTTTTGCATTTCCTTTAAGCTGGCCCATCTTCCTTTCAGGACTCCTATGGCATGATGAATCCAAACTTTTGATTGGGCAAGATGATAGTTCAAATTGGTTTTTCCTTGATCATTGGACAAAACATTCCGGTATGCTGGAACCACATACTTCCCACTAGCATAAGCTGAATTGGCCAGAAGGTATTGACTAAATCTGAATCCAATTGAACTTGTCAGTTTGATACTATTGCAGAGCAATCTGTAAAAGTAACAGAAATAAAATAAAAATCATAATATTATAATTAACCTAAGAAAGAGTAGTAAAACCAGAAATAGATTCTCCACCCAAAATCAGGTAGGGTCACTCACTGACCCCAACCTTGAAATCCAACTCCTTATATTTTTAAATAATTAAGGAAAGAAAGACCAAAATACCATGGCAACACTATTAAACTTTTTGGCCAATTCAATATTTCACATTGATTTTTGCATATAGGTTTTACACCTAAATTCAGTCAAAATTGAGATGTTGTTTATATTTTGAGAGTTAAAGATGGAATGTGCTCTGTCAGAATTCCCGCACGCAACCACAGCAACCAATGCACCTGAGAAACTTAGGTGCCGCGTAAACATGCTACAACCCACACCAAAACATTCTACTTATGTAATAAATGTGCCCGTGGATAGGAGATAGTCTAAAATTACTTAAAATTTTATAAAAATAATAAATAATAAATAATGAATAATAAATAATAAATAATAAATAATAAATAATAAATAATAAATAATAAATAATAAATAATAAATAATAAATAATAAATAATAAATAATAAATAATAAATAATAAATAATAAATAATAAATAATAAATAATAAATAATAAATAATAAATAATAAATAATAAATAATAAATAATAAATAATAAATAATAAATAATAAATAATAAATAATAAATAATAAATAATAAATAATAAATAATAAATAATAAATAATAAATAATAAATAATAAATAATAAATAATAAATAATAAATAATAAATAATAAATAATAAATAATAAATAATAAATAATAAATAATAAATAATAAATAATAAATAATAAATAATAAATAATAAATAATAAATAATAAATAATAAATAATAAATAATAAATAATAAATAATAAATAATAAATAATAAATAATAAATAATAAATAATAAATAATAAATAATAAATAATAAATAATAAATAATAAATAATAAATAATAAATAATAAATAATAAATAATAAATAATAAATAATAAATAATAAATAATAAATAATAAATAATAAATAATAAATAATAAATAATAAATAATAAATAATAAATAATAAATAATATATAATAAATAATAAATAATAAATAATAAATAATAAATAATAAATAATAAATAATAAATAATATTTAATAATAAATAATAAATAATAAATAATAAATAATAAATAATAAATAATAAATAATAAATAATAAATAATAAATAATAAATAATAAATAATAAATAATAAATAATAAATAATAAATGATATAATAAATAATAAATAATAAATAATAAATAATAAATAATAATAAATAATAAATAATAAATAATAAATAATAAATAATAAATAATAAATAATAAATAATAAATAATAAATAATAAATAATAAATAATAAATAATAAATAATAAATAATAAATAATAAATAATAAATAATAAATAATAAATAATAAATAATAAATAATAAATAATAAATAATAAATAATAAATAATAAATAATAAATAATAAATAATAAATAATAAATAATAAATAATAAATAATAAATAATAAATAATAAATAATAAATAATAAATAATAAATAATAAATAATAAATAATAAATAATAAATAATAAATAATAAATAATAAATAATAAATAATAAATAATAAATAATAAATAATAAATAATAAATAATAAATAATAAATAATAAATAATAAATAATAAATAATAAATAATAAATAATAAATAATAAATAATAAATAATAAATAATAAATAATAAATAATAAATAATAAATAATAAATAATAAATAATAAATGATAAATAATAAATAATAAATCATAAATTACATGGATTAGTGTACAGGCACCCACGCGTTGAGGGGCCCCAAACGACTCCCACACGGCTGGAGCCGTGAATTTAACATCACCATTTGTCAAATTATTTAAAATTTTTATTTCAAGTCATTTTATATAATTTTGTCTGTTTTTATACAATGAGCTACCCACGGTTACATTTATTACATATGTGGTATGTTCCAGTGTTGTTAGTGGCGCATTTACGCAGTAACTCAGCTCTCATGCCTTCCCTCAGCTTTTCAGCCCTTAGTACTGTGGCTGCGTACTTGTCAGATTCCCAGGACTGCATAACCGGCTTGTCATTTTATGTAGAAAGGAGGGTTTTGCTTCTACTCAGGCAGGCAGAGATGTCCCAGTTGCCTGGGCTGCGTGCTGGAATTGTGACTAATCACTTCTCCCCAATTCACTTCCCTAAATCACATAATACATGTATTCTGACACAATTTTCACTGTGAAACCAAAAGGTGGGTTTTCATGTGAAATATTAAAATGGCAAAAAACTCTAGGCCGTGTCTTCTGTTAGTATTTCATTAATTATTTAGAAATAAAAGGAGTGGGAATTTGAGGTTGGTGTCAGGGAGTGACCCTACCCTAAATTTAGTGAAAAATTTGAATTCAAAATAATACCTTAAGATTATTTATTCCTTCATAATTTTTTGTTTCTTTTTTTTTATGTTGTTTTTCTGTTACTTTTACATATTTCTCTGTAACAGTAATAAGCTGACAGTCTTTCTCTAGCTGCCAACTTGACCATTAACACTCTTTGCCAAAAGGTAAATTTTTTCCAATTATGTTGAGCTTATGTTTTTGCCTGCTGTTCCACTCACAAAAAACATTGCATGGCTTGTGGAAGAAACATCATCTGAGCGCTCTTGCTTGCTCCTTACCATTAGCTCAGAAAATGACTAATCAGTATTTCATTTAAATCCCCTCAAGCCTCACGTTTCATTGATGCCTTCCCAGCAAGTAATAAGCCCTTGTAGTTTTTTTCAAGGTGTTGGTTCAGTCAGAATGGTATTGAAATGAAAGGTGTCCTTATCCAACCTTCAAAAAGATGAAAAAATCAAGCATCCAACACAAGGCCCAAAATCAAAGCAACAAAAGCAACACCTTCTCCAACACAGTCCAATAAATGTGAGAAGTTTGACCAGCATATTCAATAGGAGAAGATGTTTTTACAGTATTCCAACCTATATCTGGGATCTAATGTATGTTATTAAAATTTTTACTGGTTTTTTTTCATAATTCAGATAAATTTCTACCACTGATTTAGAGTCAATAATTTTCTCTATCACATGGCTTTACTTGGTCTGTGGCCTCAGCAAGGAGAAGTGCATAATTTCCAGACATCAGATTTTCTCAATTCTTGGAATTTTTTATCAACCTCCAACTCCAAAAACCTTGATTAATACTTAATAAGAATTTCCAAAAAATTGTCAAGCATCTGGATCTTAACCTTGAGTTTTTCACATAACTCTGCTGTCTTCAATAATACTTGCTTTTCCATGTTGAAAGTTTGGAATTTTTTTGATCATAGAAAATTACCAAAAATGCCCCTGTATGTGTAAATGACCCTCCAAAACCTGGAAGAATGCTCCTGGAAATATCTTATCAATTTTCCAATCTTACCATTTTCAACATCCTCTTTTTAAATTCAACATGATTATTGCTACTCTGGTCTTCAAGGACTGATTAAAATGGTTTTTTATGCCTGCCTTATGTTGAACAGTTGATTGAATATTGGAATGAAAAAATTTGCCAGGCTCCTACCAGCTCAATGTTTGACTATCAACAGTACAAATCCTGGAGTAAAACCAATCCTGATCAAATTAAGCCCAGTGGAAAACTCATCTATTTGAAGCTTAATTTTTCAATCTTTTTCAATTGATTTAATCCCTTTGGGAACAAACTTTCAGGCTGGAAATAATTAATTGCTGTTTGATTGCTCACCTGTCTCAATTTATCACCCAAAATTTGCCATCAAACTTTCTATATTTTTCCCGGTGATTTCATACCAGGTCCCAAAGAACCAAACATGATTAGAATTTCCAATATCCTTCAAACTCTGATTGATGAAATATTGATGATGAACAATTGTATCATTATTCTGACATAAAATTTTGACAATTTTTGAAAAGTATGAGTGAGGTTTGTGGCGCTGATAGGATATGTTTCAGCAACACATAAGTTGGCAGAGTTTGCTTCTCATTCAGCTACTCAATTCCAATGCTGGTGTTTCTGCAACAAACATGATCAATATTTCCTTATAATTGAAAAACACAGAATGGATGTGATACTATTTCACAATCCCTTCAGTGGAAAGACATTCCAAGAGCTTCTGAAAGAGAGCATTATGTCAAGAATACTGGAAATTAGTGGTCAAAGTTGAATTTTTTACCATAGTGAGACCAGTTCATGCATGTTGTTCTTGGTTTTATGCACAATTGGTACAAAGGTGTTATTCAACGCATTTTTTTCTTCTGATGTAATTTCAACTTGGAAGAAACAAAAGAAGGAAAAAAAGCCATGGGTTATTTAAGCAGAAATTCTGATTTTGAATTTGTCTCCAGTCAAATTACAGAGATGGAAGGATAGGAGGGCTAATTATGATGTAAAAAAAGAAAATTCAAAGTCTACTGAAGTCATTTGTGGTTCCTCTGGGAGTATCAAGGATACCAAAAGGAGAGGGTACCACAAGCAATGGAAAACTCAAGGCCAAAAAGTGGAATTTCCTACTTGAAAACTACCTTCAATTAGTTGTTTTGGATGCTTTTGGTGGAATCCTTTCAAAGGAATGGTTCTCAAATGCTTCAATTGTTAGAAAATATGGGTTGAGCAAACACATTTTGTTGAAAGAGAGAAAATTACAAAGGAAAATTGCAGGGAATTTGATAAAAATTATCAAGCATACTGTCAGGTCTCCAGCGTCTTATTTTCCAACCTCTAAATTTGACAAAATTACCATTATTCTATTCATATTGCAGAGATTTTGGATTGGTTGGGACCTCTGATTGGAACCTCTGAGTTTGGTGTGGAGTGCTTAAATGGCATGCTCCACAGTTTTTCAAATAGTGACTTGTTGGGTTGTTTTGATTACTCTTTCCCTAAACCTTGCCATTCTGTTGACTTTCCCTCTCTCTGGGGGACATTGAAGCTTCAATGATGAAGCATGTTTTTCAAATACAGGGCCTATCACAAAGGAAAGAATACAAAAAAACTACGGCTAGAAAAGAAATCAAAGCCAACTTAACTGTCTTTGACTTAGAAATTTACAATGTCCTTCTAAACTACTTAAAATCACTTGATCAAAACTTTTGTGATTATTGAGACATCCCTCATCCAGAAGGTTGAAAAATTTTGATGTGAAATTTCAAGCAACAAAAATCAATGAAATCTTCAAGTGGGGTGACTATTTAAACCCAACAACTAAGCAATAGAGTTTGGTGGGAGGAAAATGGAGAGAAGAGGTGCCATTTTTTTGTTCAAATTTTGCAAATCAACAATGTTGAATTGCCATCTCAACAATTGACAAAATTTATTTTTGAATCAACTAAACTCATGAATATTGAGCAAGAGTAAAATTTTGAAGTGCAATGGGGGGGTTTACTTAAGTGAATGCAGGTTTCAGTGGGTGAATTGAATCCTGGTCAGTATTCATTGGTGCTGGCTGGCAATATTGGGGGCTTGTGTGCTTACAAGCTGCCGGATGCTTGGGTTCTGGGAATACCCACCCACTGGTACTTTGGAATGCAGTCCACTATTCCAAAATGGCAAGTAATCACCCCATGGAGGCCATTTCCATGGACATTGATTTCATTGGTGGTTATTAGTTTTGTATTTTTTACATTTTTTATTTCCACTATTTTTTTTTGTTCAACCTGAAAAGAAAACAAATATGATTTTACACTCTTCATTTTTTGAATCCAGCACCTTTGATTCAAACTGACACTGGTTGGATGAGTGGTTGAGTTGGATGAGGCAAGGATTGGGTTGAGAGGGATGATAGGGCTGAAGGGATCTAAAATGACCAAGGTAACATTCAACATGAGATAGGAATTGATTTTGATCTAACTTGACACTGTAAACTACAATTGGCTTGGGTTGGCAGAACATGGAGCAATGGTTCCGCGACACTTGGGGTTTCATGGATTGGATTTGGTCCTTGGGGCAGATGAGTATTCAACCAACTTTATTATTTGGGAATGTTGTTTTGTGTCAGTTGCTGCTCCACTGTGAAACTTGCAGCTGACCACAAGTGTCATCTAGTTCCACTTGAAAAACCACACCTTTGGTGAATTTATAATTGCCTCCTTTGTCTCTCAGAAAAAAAAAAAGAAAAAAAAATGGTTTTGCAGCTGTAGATTCAAACTAACAAGTCTTGAAACAACTACAAAAATATATGTGCAAGAAAATTGATGCAACAATTAAACAAAAAAAGGGTAAAAAACAGAAGGAAAAAGCTCACAAAACTGTAAATAAAAACAAATTAATAGAAATTTAACGCGCCAACTGGCTTATAAGATCTCCTTTTTAAATATGATCTTTCTATTTCCTTCATAGGCTTGTTTCCAATCATCTGAGTCAAAGGCTTCACCAGCCTCATTATCAATAAATTCATCATTGTCCTCATTGGATTCACATACACTATAATCATCTCCAGAAGTATGTGAGATTTCAATTATGGTCCTACAGTAGCTTCCATCACCCTCATCCTCATTTTCACTTTCAATATCTTCACTCAAAATTAGATGGTCAAGATTTTAGGGACCTGTTACTATGTCCCAATATTTAATGGTGAAATTCTTGGTTCACAAATTCTGATTGGGGTGTCTTTTTCCTCTCAAAATGTGTGATTGTTTGGGTAAGAAGGTCACATTTTTGTCATTGGGTCTGAAATCCTTGACTGAAGATTGCATTTTTTTGAATCAATCAGAATTGTAGAAGTCAAGATGGAAATGTTGGGGAGCCTTGGGAAAAGATGTAGGCTGCAGTTTCTCTGGTAAAACAAATCTTTGGAATTGTTCTCTCTTTCCAAGAGGCTTTTAGGATTCCATGATGATCTTTTCAAGACAAATAATTAATTTTTTGCCTGGGTTAGAGAGGTAGGGAAGGGTCTTTATTATGTAAAACTTATGTTTTGGGTTTTATTCATCATCACTATGAGCATGGAGATCTTTGAGTATCTTCTTGAAGAAAACTGGTTCATTTTTTCCAACAGCAAATTTGGATCAAATGCTGTGAAGATATGACGGACCAAGAAGCCAGCTAAAGAAAAACAGTTGGCTGAAAAATTAAAAACTTACGCGTTCACATCCTTTTCAAATGGATTTCTTTTCTTCCTCACAAAAGTAAGCTCCTTGTTCTTTTTTTTATTTTTTGAATTTTTCCTTCATGAAATGATTGAAAAAGTGATTGTAGCACTGTCACAAGATTTCCATATTTGTTGAGAATATTTAAGTTGATGTTCATGTAGCTGTACGCTCCAGCAACTGCAATTTGTCAAAAACTGGGGATTGCCAAGATTTTACCAGCTGAATTGAGCAGTGAGTCAACAGTGAGTCAACAAGTTCTTTAAGATTTGGGCCCCAGATGTGGATTCCCATGCGTTGCGGGAACAAGAGATAGGAACTTCCCTAGTTGTCCTTAAGTTTTGAAAGCAATGGTCTTAGCATCCAAAAGGATAAGGATACCCCTTAGTAGAGAGAGAGAGAGGGTTAAAAGATGAAGATTTTCTTTTTTTCTTTTTTTTACCCTGTCCCCCCGCTATTCCTTGCACTGAGGGAGAGTGCTTTTATGCCCTCCCCCTCAGCGCTAAGGTGGGTACAAAGGCAAAGACAACCTGAAAGAAAAGAAATAAGAAACCCCATGCCAGCTTGCTACTATTGCAGAGCAAGCTTCAAAAGTAACAAAAATAACATAAAGATAATAAAAATATAATTAACCTAAGAAGGAGTAGGAAAACCATAAATATTGATACATAAATGGATTCCCCACCCAGGATTAGGTAGGGTCACTCACTGACCCCACCCTTGAAATCCAACTCCTTATATTTTAAAATAATTAAGGAAAGAAAGAACAAAATACCACGGCTCCACTATTGAGCTTTTGGTCAATTAAATATTTTACACGTATTGTCACGTATAGGTTTCACACCTAAAATTCAGTCAGAATTGAGGTGTTGTGTATATTTTATGAGTTACGGGCGGAAATGTGTTTTGTCACAATTCCCGCACGCAGCCGCAGCAGCCAATGCAACCGGGCGCGGCTGAGATACAGCCCTGTCACTCCTTCAAGGTTGCGTACGCAGCCCCGGGCCTCTGACAAGTACGCAGCTGTGGGACTATGGGTTGACAGAGTGACAGGCGGCCTGAGAAGCTTAGGTACCGCGTAAACATGCTACAACCCACACGGGAACATTCTGCATATGTAATAAATTTTCCTGTGAATAGTAGATAGTATAAAAGTACATAATATTATATAAAAATACTTAAATAAACCTTATAGGTATTTTTTATTAAATATAATTCAAAGTACCAAGAATGTCGAAAATAAGACAATGACAACTTCTAAAAATATATTCAAATACTTTAATATACTTTTGTGAGAATTTCTAGAAATCAATATCCTCGTGACATACTAAAATAACTAATGATGTAACAATATTACAAAAATTCCCATGACTTATATTTTTAAGTAATCATTTTAGTAAATCAACTGAAACTCGAAAATAAGGAGTAAAATCAATATGATGACTTGACTCCAGTTATTTAATACATAATGAGAACTTACCTGGCATGAGGGTGTCCGTAGAAATGTCTGTTAAAATTATTATTAACTTACTGGGAACATTTACTATGGATAATTAATTAAATAATACATAAATAGGACAGATTAGTGTCATTCACACGTCCTAATATCAATTATAAAGTAGAATGATTCCCATACCCTGAGGAATTAGATGCTACCCATGCTATAACACCAAGAAAACGTGACAGGCTACCACTGGTTACCCTGCTAGCCTTAGTGTCTGTCCCTTTGAGCCCCTGTACCCCTCAGAACGATAATATTGGGACTCCAAAAGCTATAAATAAAGAGCTCCTTTGAGTATGTTGATTGGAAGAGACCCAGTTATAGTTATATCCAGACACCGTGCCAAGGTAATCAAGTACTTATAAGAGATAGGTAAGTAATTTATGGCTCAGTCTGATCAATAATATCCATCCTCAACCTCTTTATATCAATTGAAACTGCTGAACAACCTTATAACCCCAGTATACAGGTTTAACCCATCAGTGCACGTCTCAAACAGATACCCAAAGGATTTATAATATACCAGTGAGTTTTATTATGCTTTCTCTGCCGTGGCAGCTTGGTAACAAGGCCCTTCCACTCCACCGTGTATTTTATATACATATTATATTTGGGCAAAATATCCTTTAAACTAAAGAGCCCAAAGTAACCAGGACTACCTGTTTTCATTCTGAAATCCCTGAAGAGAGGTGTTAAAGATCCCCAATATAATTTTGGCCCCTCTATAAAAATATTCAATAATCAATTTATTCATATTGATTTAGAACAATAAACCATAAAAAAACCAATTAACCTTGCAATAAGCTTAATCCAAATATTTTACGGATTTTGGCTGCATTTACTAAATAATATATTTATTATTTATTCTATCCCCTCTGGTAGCTAAAGCATAGCAAGGGTCTTGGCATTCAGGAGGTTGACACCCAAATACCCAGAACCCTAGCTCAATCTTCACCCCTATATCCAATCCCTCAAGCCCACCTTCCGTTAACCAGATCTGGTTTGTCCTTCACCTGACTCTGCCCTCTGCTGTGCCCAACTTGGAACCCTGCACTTGATGTATCCACCCAGCACGCCATCAAAACTCCCCCCTTGCCCGTGGGTGGGCCCACGCTTGCGCGCGCCTGCCTGCGTACTTAGCCCCATGATTTCCCTGCTCTTACCTCCCCAAACTAACCGCCCTTGAAAGTGGTTGGGCTGGCTCCATTCCTAAGTCTGTAATATTCAAGCAGTTTGAGGCCCATCCCCGCCCTAGTCAAGCCCAACCCGCAACTGGCGTGCCGGTCCCGATGCAGTGGCTACTGCTAAAAATGGGCGCACTCAACTTCTGAGCCTGACCTACCAAATGCTGAGCGTGCAGGACGCAACATAGTTCCCAATCCAAGGCTATATAATGACACCACACCTCCCCCCAACTTGAGTTTGTCCCCAGAGGTCTTCCCATTGCTACCTCAAGAAACTCCATGCCTCCCCTACCAAGCAAACCCTTCCTTGCGCTCTTCCCACACAGCAAACCCTCTACAAATCCATCACCATGATCCCCTGCAACTTCTGCGCTTGGAACAGGTACAAGTGTTTGCTCATCCCTGGTTGTCACAATTGCATTGCCTTCCTTTGTGTTCACTTTTGCTGCTTGCTCAGAAAGGTAATGTCCCGGGCTCCTCCCCAATGTGGCACTCGCCCTAGGCTGCACAAGAGGGCCCTTCCAGACCCGTTTGTGTTTTTGGACAACAGAACCATTTTTGAGGATTTGTGGACTCTGCCATGCTCCCCTGTTTGCAATGCTCCTCCGAGTGAGGCCCATGACCTTCTGCTAAAGAGGTGTTCTGTCCAATTCAACATGCTGGTAGTTGCCGTCCATGAACTTGGAAGCAATGCAACACAGACCATTCCCTTGGTTAGTGAAAAGCCGCCCGCACTGAGACTCCAGACTCCAATTATACAGAAGCACCAGGTCCCTTTTTTCAAGCGGTTTGCCAAGGCTGTGGGAACATAGCTTGTTCCAGTACCTTACTGATGCTTTTTGTGTCTTCAAAAGATCCTCTGTGGCCTTGGCCAACATTTCCTCACGCATAAGGAGCTGCTTGGTGCGTGCCTCAATAAGATTTGCCAAGGTCTTGTCCTTCCACCAGTCAAGCCCCAGAATTTTTCCAACTCAATTTCCACCAGAAGAATGAGCCTCTGTCCAAAGAGCATCTTTTAGGGTGAGTAACACGTCAATTGCTTCATGGAGATCCAATTGGCAAAGAGAACCAGCAGAAGGGCCTCCCGCCACTTCTTGCGGTCCTCCTGGCCCATCTTCACCAGGGCATCCTTGATGGGTTGATGTCCCTGCTGTAGAGAATCCTGTGGGATTATATAAATAAAGTAGAAAATGGCTTTCTGGCAGTCCTTGAAGGGTAATCTAGTATTACTTCTTCTCCTTTAGAGTATTATTAAGAATATGAGTGGTTTTGAATTGCCTTCCCCTTCTAGTACTATTGTAATTCTTCACAATAATTTATTTAAATTTAAGGCCTGGTTTCTTTGAGACTCAAAATAGGTCTCAGATCAGACCTAGATTGTTTATTCATTGTTATTGGTAGTTTTTGTTGAAGAATAGATCAGATGTATTGGATGATTGGTTTATTATTCATCAGATATATTTGATCTTAACCAATATCCCAATATTAAAGAGTTCAAGTGTTTATCAAAGGGATGGTTTAGGAGAGGACCAAAGGATGGGATTACCCACAGGGGGCTGGGTAGAGCAAAGGTTGGTAGTTTCTTTTTGTTGTACTGTCTTTCTTTGTAAGGTTTATTTATGAATTTAAGGGGGTGGTTTTTTTTAATCTGGTGCTTAATATTTAGGTCACAGAAGAACCCTTAGTCAAGCACCTGGTGGGTGGTTTTAATTGGTTAAAGATGGGTTATAATTTGGTTTCTGATTTCCTGTTTCTTTATAATTGGTTAACTAATAATATTTATCTTGGTAGGTAACACATATGGATGGGTTGGATTGGGGTAGGTGAGTGCTGGTAGGCCAGATGGCACGATGATGGATGATGATACAACTGTTTGGTTTCTGAGGTTAACTAAGAGAGCAAGATATAAATTATAATTTCAAGAGGGCTAGAAAGAAGATAATCAGCAAGAGGAATCACAAAAGAGTAGAAGGAGTTGGAAAGAAATGGAAAGAAACAAACATCAAGATGCTGCAGAGCAGAGTTGGGATTGGTTGAGTGGGGACGCTGAAGAAAGATAGATGATTTGGTAATAGGAAAGAGATTCTTTGTGTGATAATGAAAGAGATCAGAGTTGAGGAGCAAAAAATGGACAGGCAATGAGATTGGGTTGAATTCTTACCAGACAGAGCAGGATGGATAAGAGTTTGAGGACAAGAGGTTGAAGTCGCAGGGTGGAGCAAGTTGAAGTGTACGCATGAAGAGAGACATCAGTCAGAACTGAGGAGTAAGAAAAGGGGAAGACTTGGAAAGAAAGGAATGAAGGAGAGGAGGCGGAACAAGAAGAACAGGTTGAGTGAAGCCTTCCTTTTATGGTAAAAAAAGAAAAGTTAGATTTTTAATGATAAAAAGAAATGACTGAGAAAAGGTACGGGCGCAACATAGGATTTGGGGAAAGAGTAGGGGGAGCAAGGTTTTGAACATGTGACACTCAAGAGACAGAGGTAAAGCAAGAGAAAAGAAAGAAAAAGAGAGTGCTGAGCACGGTGATTCTAACAAGGAGGAGAGTTTGGATTTTCAGCTGATTCAACAACAACCTGGATAGGGAAGAGAGGCCCTCCTTAAATAGAAAATCTTGTCCTCAGGGGATTCTCAGGGCTTCCCCTGAGGGTGCCCTGCGGCTTCCCCTGTTACAGTGGGATACAGATACATGAGAAATTTTAGCTGGTTGGAAAAAGATACTGCATGAAAATGAGGAAATTCTGCTGGTTAGACAAAAGAGACTTCATGAAACTTAGTCAAGTCTTCTGGTTTGTAAAAGATTTTACAGGTTTTTCATGCCTGAAAAGCGTTGCATGAATTTCTGTGAGTTGATTATAAGGTTTTTCTGGTGCTGGTTGCTTATTTGGTAATGACTGTTCTTCCTGCATGTTTTTCTGTGCATTCACTGGTGGTTTGTTTGGTGATGCATGGTCTTGACTGCCTAGATATATTGCTGGGTAGCCCTGCGTTACTTGTACTGGTGGTTTGTTTGGAGGTATCACATGCTTCTGACTACATAAATTGCGGGGTGCTGATGAGAGTTGTTGGTAATGGTACTTTGTTTGGTATCCCATGCTAGTGGCTGCATAAATTCCTGTGGCTGCATAAATTCCTGTGTGGTGCTGGGGTTGTTTGATACTACATGGTTCTGGATGCCTGTGTGTATTGCTGGGTAGCCCTGTATACTTCTGCATAGCCTTGTGTAGGTGTATTTGCTTGTTTTTTGGATATGATTGAGACTGGTTTCACATCCTCCTGCCTATACTTTCCTGTATACTTTTGCATAGTCTTGTGTATGTGTATTTGCTTTTTTTGTTTGGAACTGGTTGATACTTGTTCCACTTTCTCTTGCCTACACTTTCCTTTATACTTCTGAATAGACTTGTGTAGGTGTATTTTCTTGTTTGTTTGGATCTGGTTGAGACTGGTTTCAGTTCCTCCTGCCTATACTGTCCTTTATACTTCTGAATAGTCTTGTGTATGTGTATTTTCTTTTTTTTTGGAACTGGTTGAGACTGGTTCCAATTCCTCTTGCCTACACTTTCCTGTATACTTCTGCATAGCCTTGTGTAAGTGTATTTCAATGCATCTTGGTTGAGGTGACAGGAGCTGAACTAGTTGCACTACCTCTTGTATCTGTATTGCTGTATTCTGGCTGAGGTGAAAGGGTTGGTGTATGGTTCTGGTGTTGAGGGTAAGCTGTTACTTGTATGTACTTGAGGGTTTGCAAGGTCTCTCTTTATGCCTTCCACAGAGATGTGACACCTGGTTTAGTATGAGTTTGCCACAGTTGGAGGTTTGTTGGACTGTCTCTTGTAATCCATGAGGGATAGAAGGATACTTTGGCTGAGTGACTATAGTTTATTGTGATTTAGAATCCATTCCCAAGGTTAAATTGAGGTTTTGAGCTGTTTTTACACTAGAAAAGTGAGTCTTATGGATATAGGACAGGTTTGGACTACCACACCACTCAATCATTGCCCCGCCTTCCAGATAGTAATCCATCACATGGCCAAAATTTTCCCCGTAACTATGAACCAACGCCATCATGCAACCTTGAAACTCAACACATCCACCCACTTTTACCAGAGGGAGAAATCCATAGTGTGTGAAACAATCTTTCTCCAAAAACTGGGCAACCTTTTCCGCTAACAACTTCACAAAGAGGCACCCCTCCACCCATCCCAACAGGTTTTCCCCTGCAAAAAGCAAGTATGCAAACTTCCCCACTTTAAAGTGCACCAAATAAAGAGAAACCCATCCAAAAAAAACATCCTCCCCCATGGGGTGACAAACCTCCTTGGGAAACCTCAAAATCCACTGCTGGCAGGCTTTGCACAACTTTAGGAATTCTAAAACTGCACGCATCACCCACAGCCACCAGAACCGCACCTTCACCCTCCTCTGCATTTTTATTTTTCCCAAGTTAAAAAGGTCTTCATGCAAACACCTCAGGATCACTTCCTGATCCATCCTAGATGTTGCAACCACCAGAGGCACAGGGGCACTCTTCTTCCATGATTGCCCCTCCTAGAGGTTGAAGTTCCCCGCGCGCTGCCTTGCCCATTGGATGATTATATTTTTCGCCCGTTCAGGGAGCTTTAGATCCTGAAAATAGGAACACAGGACTGTGTAACATCCAGACAGATGTAGCAGAAAGCAAACCCCTACCCAAATAACCGGGGATTCCACGTCCAAAGGCTCCGCTCCTTTTTATGGGTCCTCCCAAGGATACCATGACGGTTCATCCATCATTGTGAACCCTTTTCCTGGAAACATGAATCATGTTAAAGGAAAAAAGCTGGAGAAACGCCACCCACCTGTTCATTGGCATGTTTGGAAGAGTTGGCAAGTTGATCATCCAAGCAAAATCCTCTGCATCCACCAAGAGCTCAAAATGAACACCCCACAGGAGATTCTGAAGCCTCAGAACAATCTTAGTAAACCCGCACAACTCCAACTTTGGCTGAGAATAGCGGCTCTCCATAGCATTAAAGGTAACCAACTCATTGAGCACAGGCCAATCCATCCCATCCTCCTCCTGCGTCAGGACACCCCCTGGGCCAAGCTTGCTTGAATCAACTGCCAGAAGTATCCCTCCTGGCTTTAATCAAGGTCCCAGAGGGCAATGTTGTTCCCAAAAATCTCCTTGAGCTTTACAAAAGCCTTTTCACACTTGGTAGTCCATTCCCATTTTGTGCCCTTCCCTGTTAATGCTTCCAGGGGACTTGCCACCTCCACAAAACGCTCAATGAACATGCAGAATTTGCTACAAAACCCCAGAAACTGGAGAATTAGCAACACCGTCCATGGAGTTGGCCACTCAAGAGCCTTGTCAGGCTTCTTCTGTGCAATTTTTCTTCTGGCTGAAGCCACCACGTTACTCAAGACCTCCAGTGCCAGGACCCAAACCACCAGTTTCCTTCCCAATACCGTAAGTCCCGCTTCCTCAATCCGGAATAGGACCTGTTCTAGCATCACCATGTATTCTCAAATGAACCAATGGATTTTAGGAGCCTCTGAAAGAACCAGGCCCCCATAATGTTTCCTTTGGCCCTTGATACTGGTCTTGTTGATGAGGATCTGAATGCCCTCCGGAAGATCTTTGCGCATTATCCACCTCATCTGGGCTTGGTACACCACCACCAAGTTAGTTTTGCCTTGCAGTGCAAGACTCCAAATGTTGCTAGGCCATGGCAGTTCCGTGGAGGGGAAATGTGCTTTTGAGGCTGCCCTCCTGAGTGTTAGAAAAATATTTAAATGTAACCAAGATCAAGTTCCGGAACTTTTAAGTGAGGAATCAAGTAGTAAGGAGAAAGTTTGATAATAGTTGGTAGCAATGGAACAGCACTATCTGAGGCAAGATTACATGGGAGATATTTGAACAAAAGAAGTTTAAATTTTGTTTAAAGTTCAAAATAAAAAAGCTGTTTTATGTAAAAACGCCTACAAGATAATAACTCTGGCTGTCAGCAGAAGATCAGGGATGATAAACTCAAACCCCAACCAACCTCCAGGTCCTCAATGGACCCGCCCAACTGTTGGAAATCAAGCGCTTGAAGGGTACCAGTTAACTGAGGGTGGCTGTACAAGACAAAGCACAATGTTTTGAGTGTAGAAATTTCAGCTGGAAACCAGGACCACTTTTGTTTTATTTCATCAAAGGTTGTCAGACAATTATTAGGATGAGATCAAGCGCAAGAAGGAACTAAATGAATAGAGGGTGGTAGATGAGAGTGTAACCAACATATGCATTGAAGGCTTGAGACTTAGGAATCTTTTTCAGTTATGGTAGATCATTTGAGAGTAGACATGGAGACTGAGGTGACTGGATAGCACAAGGTTTCACTCAGACCTAGTTTTGGATAGAATATAAGTAAGGAGAAAAGCATACTATTGAGAACTGATAGGATGAAGAAGGTAATGATTGGATTCATTGATCTTGAGAGCAAATGGGAAGCAATTCTATTTCAGAGTGATAGAACTTGTAAGCATGATTTCACATGATTTCAAACCAACTGATCATACTGGAGGTGTTCAGATAATCTGGCCATCAGTTTTTTTCTGGAGGATTGAGACAAGGAAATTTTTTTGTATTGGTCACAAGTGGGCATCACATGATAGGGAGTAATTTGGCTATCTTTCTAATTCATCATCCAAGGGGAACAGATGACAGGCCCACAGTGAGTTGCGGTTCAGGTGGTGCTCTACAAGCAAAGGATTCACAGTGGGAACTCCATTATTCTTCTTACATTGAGAAGCTCTAAAAAAACAGTAACTGGTTCAAACCTGGAATAAACTCAACGATTCTCAAGGAACTAAAGTGTAGGCTGGCAGAATGAAACTTTAAAAAAGAAAAGGAGGTATAACACTCTAGGTTTTCAGCTTAAGAAAACCTCTTCAATCAAACATGATTGGCTCTGGAAAGATGGTCAAGAAAGGATTGAGACCAATATTGTCACAGAAAGAAATCAAAGAGTGGTGTAAAACACTCTAGAATTCTAACAGACAGAATTCTCTTCAACCACCAAGGCTATTGGTTGGTGATAAGGATCAGGCCTCAGAGGGAAAAAGACTCAGGATAAAATGGATCAGGGGGAAATCAAAGATATACCCAGGATAATGATGATAGATTACTATGATAAGGGGGGGACATATGCACACACTCCCATGGATTCTAAGAAAAAGGTAGGGGGAGCCCCTCCTTTTATGGACCATGGGTCCCTACAGACTAGGTCCAAGTGATAACACACATAGAGCGGAAAAAAAAAATTGAAAAAAATAGCGCAAAGAACAATGGATTATTTGGGATGGAAGGACACCAGCCTGTGCCAATGATGGGCATGGGCAGGAGAGCTGCGGGTGAGGAACCGCTTTGACAGGTTGACAGGCCCCAAAAATTGCTGGCCTGTGGATGATTGCGCAATAGCGGCTGGAGGAGACAGTCAAGAGTGATGTGGCAGGGGGGTGATGATCAGAGCAGGTAGAATGGATGAGATGGAGGAGATGGATCAATGGTTGGATGACCAAACAACGGGGGAGACAAGAGTGAAAGATTGGTTGTTGGAACAACCAATTGGGTTAGGGGATGGAGGTTGTTCCCGTTACCAATATTGCGCGGGTGATTGGATGGATGATGGTCATGATCCAGGAGATTAGCCCATGATCAAGAATTGGAGCTAGAGAGAGGTTGAAAGGAGGGATGCTGAGGCCAATCAAGAGTGAAAGGATATTGGGAATCTTCCCTTTGAGATCAATCTTCTGGCTTTTCATCAGTGTTGTTGTCATGATTGAAGATTGGAGTACAAGTGGATGAAGAGGGTTCTGGTCAACAGTTTGATTGATTTTTCATCTGTTCCAAAGAGATATCTAGCGGTCTGGTTCTAGGTGGTTTGTGAGGTAGGCAGGATGGAAAGATTGACAGGCTTGGTTTCTGACTCAAAGGACAGATGGGACGGGATAGAGATCTGATTGCTGTGGCCATCAATGCCCAGAAAAATGCCTGTGCCTGCAAGGGTTCAGCCAAGCCAGTCTTGCCTGTCCATTTGAAATAGCAAGAACCAAAGCAAAGAGGAGAGGGATTGAAAGAAAGACCAGGGCATTTGGAAAACCAGGGAACCATCTCTAAACCTCTGGGAGATGTGGAAGCTGGAAGATGTGAAGGCTGAAGGAACCTGATTCAGGAAAAGGCATTCTTATTTTTTTTTGATGATCAATGATGAATATAAAAAAATCATAAAAACTTTAAAATTTACGCATTGGTCCTGACGTTTCCTGTTTTGGTCACCACATGTATGATTACATAAATCAAAAAAAATAAATAAATATGATTGGAACCCCCCCAAAAAAAGGCCATTTCATCTTGAGGGTGATTGAAAAAAATCTTGATCCATCCAACAAAAAATCCTGGAAGGGACGGAGATAAACAAAGGAAGCCTCCCAGGTTCTCACATATGTGTCATAAAGTATATTTTTACAAAAAAGATGCAGCAGATGACTCTGGTGGTGCACAAATTGGGAGGACTTAATTCTGATCTGAGTTGCCTCCATGGCAATGAAATTTCTTGACTTCATCAGCAGAGAACCTCCTGGCCATCTGAGTACCATCCAGTTCTTTCAAAACATATGATCCACCTCTGACTTGGGGGAACACCCAATAAGGACCATTCAAGCCATTAGAGGAAAGCTTTCCCCACTTAGTTTCCAAGGATTGATTATAAGATAAAACAAGATCACCAGGATTCAAAGAGTCCCTGATCTGCTATGAATGTTTATCTTCGCAATACTGAACCAATTTTTCTCTGGATTCCATGAACTTCTGATAAGCTTCACTGCACACACCCTCACTCCACTCCAGTTGCTTAGATTGCGCAACTAATAGATCAGTTGTATAAGAAACCTGTTCAAAAGAAATACCTTAGAAAGATTCCATTTCCAGATCCAGAGGAATGACAGCCCTTTGAGCAAAGACAATTTCATAGGTTGAGGAGCCAGTGGTTTTTTTGGTTGAAATTAAATAAGAGAAAAGGACCAGATAAAGAAATTTACAACAATTCTTCCCACTTTCACTGGCCAGTTTGACAAGAGAAGCCTTCAAAAGAGCATGGCCTCTTTCCATCATGCCTTGACCTTCAGGATAATAATGAGTGGTCACCCTATGTTTTCCAGGAAGCAATTGGATCATTTAGGCCAGTTTTCCACCAAACTCAGAGCCACCATCATTTGAATAAGATTTGGACAAGCCATAGCGCATTGTCCAAGTCTCATAGAGAAAAGCTGCTACTGATTCAGAAATCAGGTTCTTAAGAAATTTTGCTTCAAACCATCTAGAAAAATCATCTCTAGCCAGAATGAGGTACTTAGCTCCACCAGCTTTAATGTGAACCAAATCCATAGAAATACTTCCAAAGACAGTTGACTCCCCAGTTGGATAGCAAGATTTAGCTGGGTGCCTAAGATCACATTTCTGACAGACCTCACAACTCTTGCACCATTGAGAGACAGATTTTTTCAAGGATGGCCACCAGAATTTTTTGGATATTTTTTGATAAGTTTATGTTTCCCCACAATGACCAAGTTCTTCATGGAGACTTTTAAAGATCAAATCTTGTTTAGCAGGGATAGTGATAACAATAAGGGCACAAGGATTTCCTCTTTTCATAAGCCTAGTACCTTGTTCAAAGAAGCTGGAGAACTTTCTTTTAAGGGATTGAAAATCTTTAGCTGGGAGATCAGGAGGTCTTTGGAGAGTGGAAAGGTAATGCTCTAGTTTAAGCCAGAATCCTTTCTGGAAGCCAGAATAATTTTGAGAGTAAAAGCTGAAGAGAGTTTTAATAAAAGGTTCCTCCTTGTTTAAATACACTCCAACTTCTGATTCTTCATCTCAAATAGGGCGTCGAGATAACCCCTCAGGAATGGTGAAAGACTTTCCAGGGCTATGAAAAATATCAAAAGAAAAAAACTGGATAAAAGCCACCCAACAAGTCATGGGATCATTTGGAAGGCTTGGGGCATTGATTATTTTGATGATGGATTTTGCCTCAACTTGTTAATCAAAGTTTTGACCCCAGAGATTAGTTTGGAGCTTTTTCAACATTTGGGCCACACCAAAAATTTCCAGTTTTGGCTGGGATTACCTAAATTCCACATCTGAAAAGTGGAGAGATTCATACAGAGCAGGAAAATACAAAACATTTTTGTCTTCATGGGTAAGGACAGCCCCAACAGATTGATAACTTGAATTGACAGCCAGCTTGATCTTGCCAGCTCCAGGTCCATATGTGATCTTAATCAAGACAATTTATTTCCCAGAAATTTTTTTGAGCTTCTGAAATGATTGTTCACAAGCTTGGGTCCAAAGTCATTCAGCATCCTTCCTGGTTAAGCAACGCAAGGGAATACAGATTTTGGATGGAGAATGGATGAAAATCCAAACATAAATGACAACACCTAAGAAACCTCTGACTTCAGTTGGATTCATTGGAATGGGCCAAGAGAGGATTTTGTTGACTTTGGATGGAGCCATCCTTCTTCCTTCCTTGCAGACCACATGACCAACAATTTCCAGAGCAGGTACACAGGAAGCCAATTTGGATCCAGAGGCAGTGAGAGCAGAATTGTTGATTCAAAAAAAGATCCTTTCCAAAGTCGTTGCATATTCCCAGATAAATTGAGGGATTCCTGAATTGCAAGGTAAGATCTCATTTTTATAGTCAGAAACTGAAACTTTAATTCCACCATTATCAATAAAGATGCCAGCATGATCAGGGATTTCATCCTGGAGGATCCAAAACATCTGAGCCTGATAGACTGAAACCAAATTGGTGGCACCCTTGGGCAAGCAAATAAGTTGGAATCAAACAAGAGGAGTATTGAAGGTAGTGAGAGGAAAATAAATTGGATGTAAGGATTTTTTTTTATAGCCACCCCTAATATGACCTAGACCGTAGCAAGCTCTCCCAGAGAATGATTTGAAAAATTCTTCAGCAGCAGGGGTAATACCAGAGTCTTTAATAGTAACCTTATTTAGAGGCTGGAGATAATGAACTATTCTAAGTTTACCATTACTTTTGAGGACACAGAAGACAGGACTGGAATAGCTGGAAGTTGACTGCTCATATAAACTGGTACAAACTTGTTTGCGGACCAAATTGATGAATTTGTCAACCTTAACAGCAGGGATAGGGATCTTTTTATTTTTCCAGGGATCATGTTCTACTACTGGAATGATATAAGGTAGGCAATAGGATTCTTTCAAGAGACCTCTTTCTTCTTCACAGAAGGCAATAGATTTTTCTCTAAGAGTTAAGACATTTGTGCTCACATTTAACTCATCAGGAAGAAGCCATCCATCTGGACCAAAGTTGACCACCTTCAGATGTTCTTCAGTAACAAATCCACAAGAAACAAAGAGACCAGTGAGAGATTGAGATAAACCGCAGTAAGGATAAAAAGATAGAGGAGAAAGCATAAGGGGAGGATTGAGGTTGAAAGCCATTGGTTGGTTGACTGGTTGAACATTTTTTGCAACTGGCTTATACTTAGTGGCAAAAGCAGGAAATCCTTGCTTCCTCCAAGCATTGACAAGCAAGACCTGACTACAAAAGCTGAGACCAAGTTCCAAATCTTCCCAGTTTGATGTTCCAAAATTTCCTTGAAAGGTGCCTTTTCCATAAAAGAGGATCCAAAAGATGATGCATTGCTCACATGTGTTGCACAGGGTAGAGTTTCAAAAACGACAGTAGTAGGAGCCACTGATGGTACACAATTGGGAGGACTTAATTTGACCCCAAATTGCCTCCACCTAAGGCCTTACCCCTTCATAACAAAACCACCAAGAAGAAAATCAAGATTGGGATCTACTTTAGACTCATTGCAGAGATTCAAATCTGGATTAGTTGAAGAATGATCAGGCTGAAAATAACAAGTAAAAGAAAAGACAAAAGATCCAGATAGAGAAGAAATATTTTTAGGATTTTCGGATTTTTCATGTTTTTGATTTTTAATTTTATTTGGATGAGAAGTAAATGATGATGAAAAGGAAAAATATGGCTCTGAGGCAGAATTCAATCCTTGATTTAAATTCTGAGGCTGGAAAGAACTACAACTATTAGTAGGACCAACTAATTTAAAAAATGGGAGGAAGAAGAAGTGTCCTTCTGTTTCCCTTCCAGAACCAATTTAGGAGGATGACCAGGAAAATCCTGTTCCCAAAAACCAGAATCCAAGGAGCAAAGGGGGACTTCAATCTTCCTGCCATCAGCATCAGGGAGAAGAATTCTCTCCCCAACTTGAACAGAAAACATTAGGGTTGCAACAAAATATATTAAGAAAGGTCTTCCGAAGATCATAGGTCCATCAACACATTTAATCCAGAAATGATAAGTTCCAACAATATTTCATCCAATTTGAACTGGGACATCCTCAGCAATACCAACTAATTTGCATGACTGATTCCCTATGCCATATAAAGCAGAGTTAAAGCTGACCTTTGCGCTGAGTTCAAGTTTGCAGGCCATTACATCCAAAATTAATTTGAGCTGGGAACCAGAATCCACCAGAACAGAAAATGTTTGAGCAGAGTCACCAAGACAGCAGGAGAGGAAACCAAGAGGACAGGAATACAAGTTGTCATATGAAGGGGGATTGGTTCCACCAGAGTCCTCCATCAAAGTACCAGAAGAAACTTTGAATTTTTCTGGACCAATCTCCACTTTTCAACAAGAAAAACATTTCTTAATCCCTTCAGCCACAGATGGAGAGATTGAAAGCAGTTCAGCCACAGACAGATCAGGAATTGTTATATCAGAGATTTTTCTTAATACTCCTTCCACAGAGTTGGGGTGATCTTTGGAAATTCCCCTCTTAAATCAAACTTTGGGCTGGGTGGATGGAGTATGATCAGGTTGAGCAGGTACTGGATCAGGATCAGAAGGTTGAGGTGATTGAACAGATTGAACAGGAGGAGGATAAGATTGGTCCTGGAATCTTTCAATAAGTGGTTCTCTTTCCACTTCCATGTCTTGTACATCAGAGGAAGGGGGCTCAGGTGAGGATTGATGTTTGATGGGTTTTTGAAGGATTGAATATGGAACTGGAGTAGACTTTTGAGTTTTGGGTTCCTCATGGCGCTTCCTAGCTGGATCAGACTGATAAGTGCCAGAGAAGCTGGAAGAAGTGACAGCTGGAGGATACCAAGGTTGTAGAGTGCCACAGGATGATTTAAAATCCAAGGAGACTAAAGATGCCTTCTTGGGAGTTGGTGGTTGATAAGAGGCCACCACATTACTGATTGGACGCAAATGAAAAGGGATCAAAGCACCATTAGGAAGAAAGAAATTTTTTCCCTTCTGCTCCACCAATTTTTCCTCCTTGTCCTTCTGGAGTTCCCTAAATCTCCTAGTACCATGGCCTTCCTCATGAAAGTAATAGCAGAATAGAGTTAGAAGGTTTAGGAGTAGCTAAAGAAGGAATTTTCTGATCAATTTTTTTTTCAAATGCCTGAAGGAATTTAGTGATCTAATCTATGGTAGCAGTTTCCTTATTGGCCTGGGGATATGATTTAGGTCTATGATTTGCTTCCATCTTGTTCATTATTTCATTAGACTCTTTAAAGGAAGGAGCATGTGCTGGTTCAGTGACTCTAGTTTGTTCAAAAGTAGGAGCTGTTTGAACTTTCATCAATTTATCCAATGCAATCCTTAGGACCAGAAAAGCAGGGAGCTTGAAACAATTATCTCTCAATTATCTCTAGTAGTCCTCATAGATCCAGATTTAACTAATTCATCTCTAATCCTTTCCTGCACTCCTGGATAAAAAGACTTGAAAAACCAAATTAAAATTTTGTCCACCGTGTCAATTTGATTGTTTCTGATGAGTTAATACTGAATAGGATCCCAAGATTTTCTAAAAGATTGATAATCAGAGGCTCAAGAGAAACCAACATTGGAGATCCATTTGGAAACCAGAGCATCCAATTCCTGTAAGGTAAACCTAGCCACATCTACTCTTCCCCAATAAGCTAAAATAGCCTCCTTCAAGAGCATCCAATTATGAGTTTTGAATCCATCAAACAATTTGATCACTTACATAACTTCATCAGAGGAGATAAAAAATTGTAACTGATAATCCATATCATGTTCACTTGTGCCATCCACTTCATCAGCCATCTCATAGGAGGCAAAGAATTGTTTGACATTTTTTCCATTGAAGCCTAATTTCTTGTTTTGGGGGTTTATCTTGACCATTGTTACCCAAACAGAGGAGGAGGAGGTACCAGTTGATTCCATCTTCAAGAGCAGAGTTCCTACAAGATCCAAAGAGCAGAATTTCAATGTGGCTCCCAGGTGTGGCAAGAGTAAAGTTTTCACATAAAAGAGACAAGAATCTTGCTTAGATGGTGAAAAATTGGGAGGACTTACTTCTGCAAGAAGTTGCCTCCATGGGTCAGATCTGTATGATGATAGAAGAAAGAAAAAAGAAAAAAAATTGGATCCAATTTTTTGAAGTTGATTCTTCAAATTTGGGACTTTGAATCCCAAGGTATCTGGTTTGATCCTGGCCCAGGGGCCCAAACGTAAGACTCCAAAGGTGCTAGGCCATGGAAGTTTTGTGGAGGGGAAAGGTGCTGTTTAGGCTGCCCTTCTGGGTCTTACAAAAAAATTGAAATGTAACCAAGATCAAGTTGTGGAACTTTTAAGTGAGGAATCAAGTAGTAAGGATAAATTTCAATAATAGTCGGTAGTGATAAAAAAGCAGTATCTGAGGCAAGATTACATGGGAGATATTTGAAAAAAAGAAGTTTAAAGTTTGTTTAAAGTTCAAAAGAACAAAGCTGTTGTATGTAAAAAATTCCCACAAGCTAATAACTCTGGTTGTCAGCAGAAGATTGGGGATGATCAACTCAAACCCCAAAAAACCTGCAGGTTCTCATTGAACCCGCCCAACTCTCTGCAATCAAGCGCTTGAAGGTAGCAGATAACTGAAGGTGTCTGTACAAGACAAAGAACAGTGTTCTGAGAAGCTCTAAAAGAAAAAAGTAACTGGTTTGAACAGCAATAAACTCAACACTTCTCAAGTAACTCAATAGTAGGCTGGCAGAATGCAACTTAAAAAAATAAAAGGAGGTATAAAAATTCAGGTTTTAAGCTTAATAAAACCTCTTCAATCAAACGTGATTGGCTCCAGAAAGATGATCAAGAAAGGATTGAGACCAGTATGGTCAGAGAAAGGGATCAAAGAGTGGTCTAACACACTATAGAATTCCAACAGACAGAATTCTCTTCAACCAGCAAGTCTATTGGTTGGTGATAAGGATCAGGCCTCAGAGGGGCAAAGACTTAGGGGGAAATCAAAGATATACCCAGGATAATGATTATAGATCAGTATGATAATGGGGAGACGTATGCACACACTCCCATGGATAATTCAGAAAAAGGTAGGGGAGAGCCCCTCCTTTTATGGGAAATGGGTCCCTATAGGCTATGTACAAGTGAGAACACACATAGACCGGAAAAAAACACAATGTGAAAAAAAATAGCAGAAAGAACAATGGATGAGCGGGGATGGAAGGACACCAGCCCGTGCCGATGATGACATGGGCAGGACAGCCACGGTTGAGGAACCGCGTGGAAAGGCTGACAGGCCCAGAAAATTTCTGGCACACGGATGATTTCCTGAGAGCAGCTGGAGGAGAAGGTTGAGGGTGATGTGGCCGGGGGGGTGATGATTGGAGCAGGAAGAATGGATGAGATTGAGGAGATGGATCAATGGTTGGATGACCCACCAATGGGGGAGACAAGACTGCAAGATTGGTTGTGGGAACAAACAATTGGGTCAGGGGATGGAGGCCATTCCTGTGACCAAACTTGCGCGGGTGATTGGATGGATGATGGTCATGATCCAGGAGATTAGCCCATGATCAAGAATTGGAGCTAGAGAGAGGTTTCAAGGCAGGATGCTGAGGCCAATCAAGAGTGAAAGGATATTGGGATCCTTCCCTATGAGATCAATCTTCTGGCTTCTTGTCATTGTTGTGGTCATGATTGGAGATTGGATTGCAAGTGGATGAAGAGGGTTCTGGTTGACGGTTTGATTGATTGTTCATCTGTTCCAAAGATATATTGAGCAGTCTGGGTGTAGGTGGGTTTTGAGGAAGGCAGGATGGAAAGATTTAAAAGTTTTGGTTCTGAGTTGAAGGACAGATGGGATGGGATGAAGAGCTGATTGCCGTAGCCGTTTATGCCAACAACAATGCCTGTGCTGGCAAGGGTCAAGCCAAGCGGGTCTTGCCCTTCCATTTGGCAAAACAAGAACCAAAGGAAAGAGGAGAGTGTTTGAACACAAGATCTGGGGAGTTGGACACCCCAGGGACCCATCCCAAAACCTGTGGGAGATGGGGAAGCTGGAGGATCTGAAGGCTGAAGGAACCTGATTCAGGAAAAGGAATTCCAATTTTTTTCTTTTTTTTCTTTTTTCTTTTTTCTTTTTTTTTCTTTTTTCTTCTTTTTTCTTTTTTCTTTTTTTTTTTAAGATGAATGATGAATATAAAAAAATCATAAAAAAAATGAATTTTCCGCAGTGGTCCTGAGATGTCCATTTTTTATCACCACAGCGGCAGCTGCTTTAGCTACATCCTCCCCAATCTGGTCTTGAACGCAGTCAGCGGATGCAAATTGGGATGAAGTTCCTGCTGATTTTAACCGCCCATCACATCCAGAAATCTGTAACATTTGCGCCTGGCCATCAAGCCCAAAAATTCCTCCACCCGCAGGTGCAAACCCGTGTCATGGATAGTGAACAAGTTCAGACGCTGCATATCATGAACAATCCTTAGGAACTTCCCATTTTGCTTGATGACTGAAAAGATTGGGCTTGAGTAAATCAAATTGGATTGCTCTTAGAGACCTGTGCTCAGGCAATCATGCATTAACTCCAAATAGGGTTCCAAAACAGTCCAGGGGATTGAAATCAGCTTTATCTTGAACAGCTTCTGTAGAACTGTGGGCATAAGTTATGGGTTCCCAATTTTGCCATTCAGCAGTCCATGCTTGTCTGGGCCAAAGGCAAGGGCCTTCTCCTGCAGTACCAACATGGATGCCAACAAATCCTTTTATTCCATGCTCAACCATCCCCTGGGCCCAAAGTCAAGAGCATCAACCCGCTTTTCAGTGATCTGTGCTGATTGTTCTATCCAATTGGACTTCTTCAAAGGCTTCTCACATTTATCCCTGGACCAAGCAATTTTCCGCAAGGGTCCGTTAAGTCCCTGCGGCATGAGCTCATTTTGAGGCCAGACCTTCCGCACCACTGGCTTGTACTTGCTAGCCTTTCACCTTCCCATCCAAACCCAACCGTTGTTGTTGTAAGTCCTAGCAATAAAAAAACCAGGGCTTTTGCCTTTTCTCACAATTGTGGCACAATGATAGGGTTTTCAAAACATGGAACCTCCCAGAGATGCATACTGAGTAAGGTAAATTATTTCTGCCATTGGCGCTTCCTTCCCCTCCTGCTCATTTTTCGCCAACCGCTGGCACAAAGCTTGAGCTTGCTCTTCCCAGTAACTGCGGCTGACTAGGCAAAATCCTCTGTGGGGTGACCCTTGTGGTCTTCCCCCTGTCGCATGTTTCCGGTTGCTGCACCCATTTACCCCTTGCTTGGTTGTCTTGAACCACGCCCCGCAGGAATCCTTGACTGTTAATGCTTTTATACACACCTTGGAATTGAAGACCATTTGAGCCCACAACCCAAACATGAACAGATGTCCCAAAATCATGTCTCCAAATTCCACCAAAAGTAATGAAAGAGGCTTCCAAACCTTGGGGACCTCCACCTCATCCGCCTCTACCACCCCATTCACACAACATTCTCCGCCATTCAAATCCTGAAGTCCCATTGCGCATTTCCTCCGTACCAGGCCAAGCTCTTCCACCAAGCTTGATGGAAGCGGGTTGACCATAGAGCCGCTATCCACCATTGCCCATACCTTCCATCCTGCAATTTTCATTGCAACAAAAGCAAGTAGAAACAATACAGACTTCAACCAGCACATCTCAGGTTCCACCTTCCCAATACAGACTTCAAACAGTACATCTCAGGTTCCACCTCCTCCTCCGCTATGTTGTGGTGTCATTATATAGCCTTGGATTGGGAAATGTGTTGTGGCCTGCGCGCTCAGCATTTGGTGGGTCAGGCTCAGCAGTTGGGGAGCGCGCTGTGGTGACCAAATCTGGACACCCTGGACCAGATGCGGAAAATTCAAAATTTTATTACAATGCTTTTATTTAGGTTTCATTGAAAAAAAAAGAAAAAGAAAAAAAAAAGAAAAGAAAAAAAAAAGAAAAAAAAAAGAAAAAAAAGAAAAAAAGAAAAGAAAAGAAAAAATAAAAATTGGAATTTCTTTTTTAGTATCAGTTCTCCAACTTCCTCATCCTGTCAAAAATCCCTTTTTCCCATTGGTTTAGGACAGGCCTCTCTTGGCCTGACCATCTAGGTAGTCCATTTGATCCCTTCTCTCTTTGTTCCCCCCTTTCCTTTTGGCCAAATGCGCGGGCCAAGACCCGCTTGGCCCCAGATATCCCTCTCCAATATCTTCCCCACGACCTCCTTCATCCAATTCCATCCAATCCAACCAAGCTGCCGACACCACCCCCATTGTCTTCATCATCATCATCCTCCTTTTCAAATCAATTCATCTATCCTCATCCGCCATCCCCTCCCAGTCCTCATCATCTCATCACCCAGACCCATCCAGTCTGATGACGACAGCAACAATCAGGATGAGTCATCAGAACAAAAGCCAAGAGGTCATTGGTCTTGACCACCATCCCAGGAGATCAAGAATTGATTGAGCCATCCTGACCATTGTCTTGTCATCCATCCATTGTCATCATCCTCAATCCCTGCTTTCAGCCGTGCCTTGCAGAACGAACTTGAGGCGCTCACAACTACAACCATCTATGTATTTAAACTTCTGCTTGACAACCATCCCCAGGACTCCCATTCCCACTCTCAAGGGCTTGCTGCCTTCTCCAGATCTTATCCCTCATCAGCTCAAGCCTCCATTTGATCCCTCCCACGCGACCCCACTCACTCACATCCATCCATTGCAACCTCTCTCTCTCACCACCATCCTAGGACTAGCTTGATCCAATCATCCCATCTCATCCTGTATTTCTACTCTCACTTGCATTGTCTACCGCCTGCGGACACCCGCGGGTGGTCCAATCCATTTTCTTTTCCCACCCCTTTTGCCTTCAGGCAAGGGGTGGGTGTGATCTGGTATTTTTGCGCGCTTCCGTCCACGGATGGGCGCAGGATAGGTGAAGGGATGAAAGATCCCACCCCAGTCAGGCAGGCCAGACTTCCACTGGCCTGCGTGATCAAATTTTTCTGATTACCTAAAAATTCTGAAAATCATAAAAAAAAAAATGTTTTTTTCTCTTTTCCGCTTCATTTGTAGTATCTCTTGTACATATTCTAACAGGGCCTCCTGCCCATATAAGGAGGGGCTCTCCCCTGCCTTTTGGAAGAGATCCCAGCATCCCACCATAGAGGAGCACCAGATCATCCTTGATCCCACCATTAGATCAGATCAGATCACACCATCATCATCACATCCTACCATACCAGGGTATCATCATCATTTTCACCTTGAAATACATCATCCGTGAGTTCTTCATTCCCCTTAATCTCAGACAAAAATTTGGGTATATCTATGATTTCCCCTTGATCCTTGAGCCTCCATACTCAAACCTTTGATCCTTGATCCTTATCACCAACCAATAGCTTTGCTGGTTGAAGAAGAATTCAACTGATTGAATTCTTGAGTGTGTTACACCACTCCTGATCCCTTTATCAAACCATACTGGTCCTGATCATTCTTTTATTATCTTTCTGGAACCAGTCACGTTTGACTGAAGAGTTTTTATTAAGCTTAAAACCTGGAGTGCTAAACCTCCCTTCATTTATTTTGAAGTTGAATTCCGCCACACTACTCTTGAGTCCCTTGAGAAGTGTTGGGTTATTCTTGTTTGAATCAGTTATTGTTTTTCTTGTAGAGCTTCTTCAAACAATTAGCTTTGTCTTGTGCAGCCACCCACAGTTATCTGGTACCCTTCAAGCGCTTGATTGCGGAGAGTTGGGCAGGTTCATTGAGAACCTGGAGGTTGTTTGGGATTGAGTTGAACTTTCCTATGCTTCTGCTGACAACCAGAGCTATTAGATTGTGGGCGTTGTTACTTAAAATTGCCTTGTCTTGTTGAACTCTGAAAAAACCTTGACTTCTTCTATTCAAGTTTTCCCCGGCACCATCTTGGCTCAGATAGCCTTGTTTCCCAGCTACCGACCATTATAACCTTTATCCTCTTACATTTTGGTACCCCATTTACCAGGTTCTGGACTTTGATCTTGGTTACATTTAAATATTTTTGTAACACTTGGGAGGGCAGCCTAAACAGCACCTTTCCCCTCTGCAGAACTGCCACGGCCTAGCACCGTTTGGGGTCTTACAGCGCATTCTCAGCAGTGGCCGCTGCGGGATCCGAAGCAGTTGCTGCAAGGCTTAGCGGTAGGCGCAGCAGGACCAGCAAGCGCCTGCAGGTTGGGCCTTACTAAGGGGGGGATGGGCCGCAACCCATTTGGATACCCAACTTAGGAATGGAGCCCGGCCAATCATGTTCTTGGGCGGCTAGTTTGGGGAGGAATGAACGGGGAAATTGCAGGGCTATGTGTGTGGACAGCCGCGCGCAAGCGCAAGCCGGCCACAGGACTGGGAAATTCACAACGGCGCATCAGGCGGACATGGGCAGGTGCGGTGAACTTTGAGTAGCGCGCAATGGAGGGCTACGGCACAGGAGGACAAACCAGATGAATGTAACGGCAGGCGGTCTGAAGGGATAGGGTTCTGGGTCTAGGTTTTCTTCTTCAAATTGTTGTCAGGTTTTTCTTGTGATTTTAACTAGGTTATGGCTGAGGGGAGGGGATGTAAAAGGCCTCTCCCCTCAGCACAGGGAGGAGGGAGGACACACTGTGCAGGGGGGGGAAAGGAAGAAAAGAAAAGGAGAATCCTCAAATCTTCAAGATGCTAGAACCATTGACTCTTCAATCAGGGACAACTTTGTGAGGGACAACCTCTAAAGTTTCCACAACATTTACCCACTTAACCAGTGTTGTAACACAGCCTTTCCCACCCTCCTTCAACGCTTCAACCATATCATTAACAACAACTGGGGACAATGCCACTAATTCTCATTGGGTTAGAGGTTTTGGCAAGTTGTCCCCCATCACCCTTTGTACAATATCCACGGCCTTCCTTTCCCCTGAAAGATTAGTTACCAATCTGTCTCCTGTCAGTGTGCGCGCAGCTGGCTTGAGAGCAAATGACCGCTCCTTAATGTTTATTTTCATTGCAATTGGTTTGTCTGCCGCCAACACCCTCACCTTGGCCTCTACCCTTGGCGCTTCCCACATCCCAGGTTCAGTGAAAATTCCAAGCAATACCCAAGTGGTGTCAGCCAGCCCCTTTGCCTTCTCCCATACTTGTACCGTGGGAGGCGGCTGGTCTCTATTCAAATTCACCAATTTGCCAAACAGGAATATATACATCAAGTTGGATGTGCAAACCAGCCCTTTGTTCATGACCCAAGTGAAATGGTTGCATATTGACTTCTAGTGCCCCTTTTCCCCACAATATGTACAGTTGCGCACCCCCAATGACCCAGAGGGCCCTCCGGCAGGCTGGAACCCTTCCACAATATGAGGTAGTTTTGCACGCAGTTGAGAAGGAGCCACAGGATCCATTGGATCTTTTGTCCATTTGAGGAAGTTTCTCATGTCCCAAAAATTATCCAATATCTTGACCCCCAATGGTCCCAGAGCTTGTTGAGACTCTGCAGTGTTTGATGTTGAAAGGAAATCACAGATTACCATTCTCTCAGCGCACCTCCACCACTCAAATCAACATGTCACTTAATTTTAACACTTGTTTGCTTGCACGCTCCCACTTGTTACACCCCAAGACACTCAAGACCACCACTCCTTGATCTTGTCTCATCTCCCTCTTCCATTTGCCTCCCTTGAAAAATTCCTCATCTGCTTGGGCCCATTGGCTTCCTTCCATTTTCTTCCCTCTTTGCTTCCCTTCATCTGCTTCCCTTCCAATCCATGTCCCTCTCTAATCATCTTCCTTCCTCCAACTTCTTGATTCTCTCACTGCTTTCATCAAATTCTCTCCTACCTCTCCTCTCTTGCCTCTCTCAATCTCACTCAATTCTTGCTCTCAAATTCATCTACAATCAGTTGCCAATTCCTCCGCTTGAATCACCTCAACATCAAACTACTGCCCTGCTCATTTTCTTCACTACCAATTTAATTTTGTTGTTGTTCACATTTGAGGTTGTCCGAAAACTGTGATCTCAATCAATTGACCACTTATGCTATTTTCTTTTCCTCAAAATTGTGATTAGACCTTGATTCTGTCTCTCCTACTACCTGCTCATCTCTCACCATCCTTTACACTCTGTTTTCCTTAAGCTTCATTTCTTCCTCTCAGTAAGCACAGATTGAGAATTCTTCTTCAAAATTGTTCTTGTTTCTTATGTCCCTGATTCTTTCTTTTATCTGATCAAATTTCTTGTCTTAGTCTGTTGATCCAGGGAATGAGATAACTTGAGCTCTTCATTGGAGGGAGTTGGCCGCCGCGCGGCTGAAGTTTGGGAAGGAGCAGGAACCAAGAGAGTCACCAAATTTTTAGAGGCCACCAGGTAAATTCTTTCCATGTCTGTGATAAGCTTTTCCAGGTCAATTTTTCTCTCCAAAGCCTGAGGGATGACCAACAAGTCAGGGAGAATTTTTATGCTCCCATCTAGAAACCTTTTGACCAAGCCATAATTTTACAGGTGCCACTGGACTCTAGGATGGAGTTGAGGCAAAAGACCTCCAAGAAAAGCCGGCTTCATGACCCCTGTCTGCCCCTTCACGGCTTTTTTCTTTGACAAATACCCATAGATACATTCAAATTTTGACATGTACTCTAATAATCCCTTGCACCATTGCACCCCCCCTTCTCACTTGCTTTCTCCACGGCTTGCTTGAAATCGCTTTCCCGGAACCAAGGTTTGCGCTTTCTCCATTTTTCCAGCATCTCACCTTTTAACCTTCCCCAATCTTGCCTTTTGTACCCAACCATTTGCTACACATCCCGCAGTTTCTCCTCCTCAGGGATGAAGAGGGCAAAAGTCCAAACCTTCTCCATTCCTGTCCCGCCTTCCAAGTCCGCAATTCCTCAAGGCATGAAAAGAAATTAATTCACATCTGTGGTGCTGAACTAGAGGTGAGGAAAATCCCTTGCGCTCAGCCACACCAAATGGGGGACTTCAGCCACCATTTCCAACAACTTCCCCTCTGATGGTGGAGCAAACCTGCCCATCCTGGGAGCGGAAGCTGCTGCTGGCAGGGGCTGAGCTGGAGCATTAGGAGTTTTTCCTAAGGGAAAAGAGGGTGGCATGTTTGATTGCGGTGTGGTTTTTGGAAGCATCCTGAGTGCCTTTGAGAGACTTGAGACAAACAAAATTTCCCTGCCAGACCCCCAGATGTGGGAACAAGATAGAGGAACTTCCCTAGTTTTCCCTATGTTTTGGAAGCAATGGTCTTGGCATCTGTAAAGGTAAGGATGCCCCTTTGGAGAGAGAGAGTAAGAGTTTTAAAAGATGACTATTTAATTTTTTCTTTTTTTTCCCATGTCCCCCCCCCCCCCTATTTGCCGCACTGTGGGAGAGTGCTTTTATGTCCTCCCCCTCAGCCCTAAGCCGGGTTAAAATGCAAAGACAACCTGAAAGACAATAAAGAAGAAACTCCAAGACACAGAACCCTAGCTCAACCCTAACCCCGTTATCGAATCCCTCAAGCCCACCTGCCATTACCCACATCTGCGTTGTCCTTCTTGTGATGCGGCCCTCCTCTTCCCCCAAATTGGAACCCCCGCACTTGGTGTATCCGCCTGAAAAGCCATTGCAACTCCCCCCTGGCCCATGGGTCAGCCTGCGTGTCAGCCTCCTGGATGCCAAGACCCTTGCTATTCTTTAGCTACCAGAGGTGATAGAATGAATAATAAATCTATTATTTAATAAATGCAGCAGAAATCTGTAAAATATTTAGATTAAGCTTATTGCAAGGTTAAGTGGTTTGTTTATGGTTTATTGTTTTAAAGCATTATGAATAAATTGATTATTAAATATTTTTATAGAGGGGCCAAAATTATATTGGTGATCTTTAACACCTCTATTCAGGGATTTCAGTATGAAAAAACGTAGTCCTGTTTAATTTGGGCTCTTTAGTTTAAAGGATATTTTACCCAAAGATAATATGTATATAAAATACACGGTAGAGTGGCAGGGCCTTGTAACCAAGCTTCCACGGCAGAGAAAGGATAATAAAACTCACTGGTATATTATTAAATCCTTTGGGTATCTGTTTGAGACATGCACTGAGGGGTTAAACCTGTATAATGGGGCTATAAGTTTGTTCAGCAGTTTTAATTGATAAAAAAAGAGGTTGAGGACGGATATTATTGATCACAATCAGCCATAAATCACTTACTTATATCTTATAAGTACTTAACTACCTTGGCACGGTGTCTGGATATAAATATGAGTGTGCCTCTTCCCATCAATATCCTTGAAAGAGCTCTTTATTTATAGCTTGTGGAGTCCGAACATTGTTGTTCTGAGGGGTACAGGGGCTCAAAGGGACGGACACTAAGGCTAGCAGGGTAACCAGTGATGGCCTGTCACGTGTTCTTGGTGCTATAGCACGTGTAGCATCTAATCCCTCAGGGTATGGGAATTTTTCTACTTTATAATAGATATTAGGACATTTGAATAACACTAATCTGTCCCATTTATGTATTATTTAATTAATTATCCTTAGTAAATGTTCCAAGTAATTCAATAATTATTTAAATAGATATTTCTAGGGACATCCTGATGTCAGGTGACTTCACATTATGTATTATATAACTGGAGTAAAAGTCATGATATTGATTTTACTCCTAATTTTCAAGTTCCAGTTGATTTAATAAGATAATTGCTTAAAAATATAAGTCATGAAAATTCATGTAATAATTTTACATCATTAGTTTTCTTAGTATGTCAAGAAGATATTGATGTTTATAAATTCTCATAAAAGTATATAAAAGTATTTTAAGTTATTTTTGGAAGTTTTCATTGTCTTATTTTCGACATTCTTGGTACTTTGAATTATATTTAATAAAAAAATATGTAGAAGGGTTATTTAAGTATTTTTTATATAATATTATGTACTTTTAGACTATCTGCTATCCACGGGAACATTGTTTACATATGTAGAATGTTCCCGTGTGGGTTGTAGCATGTTTACGCGGTACCTAAGCCTCTGAGGCCGCCTGTCACTCTTTCAACCCGTAGTCACGCGGCTGCGTACTTTTCAGAGGCCCAGGGCTGCGTACACAACCTTGACGGGGTGACAGGGCTGTATCTCAGCCGCGCGTGGGTGCATTGGCTGCCGTGGCTGCGTGCGGGAATTGTGAAAAAACACATTTCCGTCCGTAACTCCTAAAATATACACAACACCTCACTTCTGACTGAATTTTAGGTGAGAAACCATACCTGACAATACGTGTGAAATATTTAATTGACCAAAAGCTCAATAGTGGAGCTGTAGTATTTTGGTCTTTCTTTCCTTAACTATTTAAAAATATAAGGAGTTGGATTTCCAGGGTAGGGTCAGTGAGTGACCCTACCTAATTTTGGGTAGAGAATCCATTTCTGTAATAATATTTTTGGTTTTCATACTCCTTCTTAGTTTAATTGTATTATTATTATTTTTTTGTTATTTTTGTTACTTTTGCAGCTTGCTTTGCAATAGTAGCAAGCTGACATTCCCCCACTCCAAAATATGGCTATATCTGAAAACAATCTGGAGGATGTTGGGATAAAATTAACTTAATGTGTGTTCCACTTCCTTTTGCTGGCCCTGTAGTTTCTAAGATGTTTTGGTCCATCGGTTATGTCATTTTCTGGTAACCATTCATCTTTTTCTGCAGATTCTCCTTTGTATCTCACTAAGTATAGTCTAAAATATTTTCCTTGTACTCTCTCTTTCTTGTCTCTCAATATCCTGCTGAATTTCCCTTTTTCTTTCACGGGGTCAGGTTCTATTGGGATTATTGCTGGAAAGAGGTTGCTACCTTCTCTTTGTTGAAATTGTTTGACTAGGCTAACAGGAAATAATGGGTGTTTCCATGATAATTCTTCACTCAAGATTACTTCCACAGCATTTTTGCATGCATCCTCTTGATAACAAATGGTCCAACAAAGGCTGGTTTCAGTTTTCTGTTACCTGCTAGATTGTTGAAATTGGTTGTAGATATCAAGATCTGATCTCCTATTTTAAAATCAGGTTCTTTATGTGATTTGAAACTCAGAGGTGAATTGGGGGTCTCTGTCACTGATTATAATCTTGGGTATACCCACATCAGCTATGATCCTGTTCCAGAATAGTAAAGCTACATCCATAGCACTATCTTCTTTGAGGTTAGGTAAGAATTTTGCCTTCTTAGAATATCTTTCAACTATAACTAGGACAGAGTTGTATGAATGAGTACCTCCAGGGGGGAGGCCAGTGACAAAATCCATATTGATAATTTCCCACCTGGTTTTAGGTTCAGAGATTTTCTATGAGAGTCCAAACCTTTTTTCAGTAGTTTTTTTAGATTTTTGGAAGGTTTCACAGCTAGTAACATATTTAATATTGATTTCTTTCCAGTCTATCCACCAAGCAGTTTGTTTTACTTTCTCCAAATTTCTTTCTCTAGATAGATTCCCTGATGAAAAGTTGTCATGGCATTCCTGGAGTATATGTTGTATGTGTTCTTTGTTGCTTAGTCCTAATACACTGGAATGTTGGTGTCTGTAGTAAAGGAGACCATCCCAAAGGTTAAACCTTCCTGCTTTATAGGTTTTAAGGAATGAAGCAGGTAGAATATTTATCAGAGCTGCTTCTGGGGATTCACATTCCATAATGTTAATCAGTAGCTTGATTTCAGGAGAGTAGTTGTCCCTTACTAGGTTGAAGAAATCAGTATCTAATTCACATAAGTGGATCCCCATTATTGGAGCATTCAATGCAAAAAGATTGATGTTCAAGATAGGAAAAATATCTTGATCTTCAGGGTCATATGCTGGATTGTTAGAGTCATTAGACAAAGCATTCCTACTTAGACTATCAGCATTCTGATTTTTAGCTCCAGCTTTATGCACTATAGTCATCTGATCGCTATACTGTTGTATGAAAATTTGCCACCTGAGCATATGTCTTCTGGGAGTTTTGATGTTCATAAGAGTTCTTACAGCATTAAAGTCTGTGCTTAATTGGAAATTGGTGCCTTCTAAGAAATAGTGTAGCTTTTCTAAAGCCCATACTACAGCCAAACATTCCAACTGACTGGCTTCATATCTCTTTTCTGTATCTTTGATCTGTCTAGGTATGAAGAGTACTGGTTTCTCTACTGGTCTGTCTTCTTCTATCCTTTCTTGATGTAGAGCAGTTCCTAACCCTTCCATGAAGGTGTCAATGTACAGTTTGAAGGGCTTGTAGTAATCTGGTTGGATGAGTAAAGAAGTAGAGTTCATAGCTATTTTTAGTTCCTCATAGTTTTTCAGTCTCTCATGAGTCATTTCAAATAGCGTGTTGTTGTTTTATACTTCATAAAGACTCTTATTTAGAATAGAAAACTTTGCTATGTATTGTCTTTAATAACTGCAAAAACTAATGAAAGACAGTAACTCTGTTTTGTTTTGAGGCATAGGTGTATTCATGACAGCAGATATCTTATTTCGATCAGCTGCTAGAGTTAGAACAGAGACTATATGTCCTAAGGCTTTCAATTCTTCGCAGCCAAAGTTGCATTTCTTCATGGAAACCTTCAATCCTGCTCCGGAGATAGTCTGGAGTACTAATCTTACTTGGTTAATCTGAGTATACCAAGCATCAGAGTATATGATAACATCATCTATATATACCATAATCCATTCTTTTCTGATGTATGTACCTAGAACCGTATCCATTTTTCTCCGGAAGTGTGATGGAGCATTCTTTATACCAAAGGGCATCCTAAGATATTCATATATTCCCAAATGAAAGATTATTCTCATAAACTTCCTGCTTTCAGGGCTTTCTGGTATCTGGTGGAAACCTTTAAGCATATCCATAGTAGTGATGTACTTGGCCTTAGAAAAGCTATGGAGAGCATGATCAATCCAGGGTATAGGATAATAATCTGCTTGAGTATAATTGTTGAGTATTATGAAGTCTCCTACCATTCTTGACTTGTCATTATGCCAAGCTATGATTACAGGTGTGGTGACATCTACCTGTTCATTATGCCCTACTTTCCTTAATTCTTTTAAGTCTATCAGTTATTGGATATGTTCCCTCAGAGCTTTTCTAGACTGAGTACTAGAAGGATAGGCTGGCCTTCTTAAGTTATGAGGATAAGGAGGCTTAATGGCCAATGTCAATACCATATCATGTCCTTTAATATCACAAATGGGATGATCTTGAGTACAAAAAGCATTCTGGTTCTCAAAGTAGATTTTCAATATATCTTTCTTCTGTTCCTCAGAAAGTTTCATATTCAGAGCTGCTTGAGACAAGTATTCTTGGTCAAATTCTTCTAAATTCTTTTGATAAGTAGAGGAGGGGAAGTTAGACTGAATGGTGCATATCTTAAACTTCTTATCGCAATTACCGTCTACTGTGAAGTATCTTCCTCTACTCTGGAACACATCTATACCATATAGACATAAGGCATCATTACCCAGTATCAGCTTGCCACATAGTCCGTTGAGCAATACTACAACTTCCACTTGTATCCTCAAAGATCCTTGAGTATGAGGTAGTATTATAGCAGCAGTCCATACCCCAATAGAATTCATGGTAGAGTTGCAAGAGCTGAACCTGGCTTTAAGGACTGGCAAAAGGTGTTCTTTCCAATTGGGTTCCCATTTGTTTCAGAATTCAGCACAGACACATGAGCAAAAGGCTCCACTATCCAGTAATGACCTTATAGGTCTGTTTTTATACAATACTGTTGCATAACAAGTTTGACCAGTGGTATAAATTTTCCCACTCATAGTTTTAACTTTTAATGGTTTGACATCCATAATATGTCTAGGAATTATGGTAGGATCCCATTTTTTGGGCAAGCTAGAATCCCCATGGATGTTATTGATTTCTACAGAAGTGCCTATATCTCCTTTATATGCATTTGGGTATAAACCCCGTCCAAATTTTCACAAACAATTTTGAAATTATGATGCATATCATTAGAAAAGGAAGTAATTTCATCAGAGGTTGGTTGGGCTCAGAATTAGAAGGTAATTGTTGTAAACTGTTAAGGTGAAGATTATTTTGACGGACATGCGGGACCATGGCGCAATCTGTTGGACCGCCATGTAGATACTCTAAATCTTCCAACAGTTCTTTTGACTCTATCTGCTCTCTCAACTCTTCTTTCTTTGTTTTCTTATCTTTTCATTTGCCTCTTGTCTCAACTCTCTTCCAAGGCCTCATCTTGATTTCTCGCCTCACTCCCTTATCAAATCTCATCTTTTTCCCATGCCCCCAACTCCTGTTCACCGTACAATGACTCTTTAACCACAAAAAACTCATCAAGTCCATCAATTTCCTGGTAAGAGCTCTAGTTCTTCGGGCCAACCTCCGCATTACATATCTGTTCTTCAATCCTCCATCTTTCAGTCTCTTGCCTTTCTTCCTGTCTCCAACTCTCTCTATGCCTTATCTGCCTTACCACTCTTCTCTACCCTTCTCCGGACTTAAACTGTTGGTCTTCATTTCTTTCTTCTTCTCTTTCTCATTTCTATCTTTATCTCAACATTATCTGACTCCTCTCATAATAGTCTGCTGGTTCTATTCATTGAAATAAATCTCATTCTTATCACGGTTAAAAGCCAAAACACTCCACCAAACTCAAGATGAGCAAACCAGCAGGAGCGTCCAATTATTTCCATCAAGTAGCTCTCAAAGCCTCAGTCAACGCAATACCTCCTCTCAACAAAGAAAATTATTCAATCTGGAAAGACAAAATGCTCATGTTGTTTAATCTCAAGGAAATAAAAGATGCCGTAACAAGGAACAAAGGTCCACTATCAACAAAACAAGACAGGGAAATTGGAGAAATTATCCTCTCCAAATTGGACAGCACCACACAAGCAAATGTTTTCAATACAAAAAACATCTTGTCGTGGAAATTACTCTGGGCTGAAATCACTCGCCAATTTTCTTCATCCAAGACGGCTAATCAAGCAAGAGTTTTCAATCAATTTCTTCACTCTCCTTTGAATGAACATGCTGTCAAGAGATTCTTCACCGGAATGCGTAAGGCTATCAATTGAATGCCCAACGTTGGAATCAGACCCCCCAAAGACATCTTGGCCTACCTTATCTTATTCAAATTCCCGCCTCCACTATAAAATCTGAAGCAACAAATCATGCAAATTGAGACACTTGTGACCATTGACGTGGTATTCAATCATCTCATTCAATACAACAACTAACAAAAGGCTCAAGTCAAGGTTGGAAAATCAACTCATGATGTATTGTTAGTGACTACTAAGAAAAAAGTGGACAGAGACAATAAGAAGACAAGGCTCCAATGTAAGGAAGGATATCACAATCCCAACTCCCCGCATCCTGAATCATCTTGCTTCCATCTACATCCGAAGATTGCCCTGGAATGGTGGCTAGAACAACAAAAAGAGTTGAAAAACAAATTTAAGAAAGCCCCTACGATTAACTACCACGCTCTACTCACTCTCTGGATCAATGCAAACAATCACCCAAATCTTCTTCTAGACTTGGGCGCCAATGTTCACATATTTAAAAACCTCAAATTCTTTGACTCCATCAAGCTAGAAGATGATCCTCAAGAAATCAAAACTGGAAATTTAGATGCAACTCTCAAAATCCAAGGAACAGGGACAGTGAAACTTGAATGGAAGGACTCCATTATCACCCTTGAAGACTGCCCTTACGTACCCAACATTTTGGTCAACCTCATAAGTTGGGGGCTCCTGGCAAAAAAAGGATGCAAACTCTCTCAGAAAAAGGGCCATTTTTCAGTCTCACGGAACGCTCAGACTGTGTTGAAGGGTCTAATCCGCAACAATCTGTTTGTCATCAAAAAGCCTTGAACTACTGGCAAGAATAACTTGGTTAATACAATGAGGCAAGACAAGACTCAGTTACTATCAGACATACATAAAATGTACGGCCATGCTTCTCTCTCTAATCTCAAACCTATCATAAATGGTTGCTTCTCCAAAGAAGAAATCAATAATTTTCAATGCAACAGCTGTGCAAAGAGCAAAATTAAAACATCCCCTTTCTCTGCTGTCTCTTCCCCTTCATGTAAACCCCTGGAAATAATCCACCTCAACCTGATTGGACCAATAACACCTCAATCAAAGGAAGGCCACCACTACATTCTAACTCTGGTGGACAACTTCTCCGGCTATCTGGCGGCATTTCCTTTAACGTCCAAAGATGAAACTCCCAGTAATATTATTAACATCCTTGAAACTGAATACAAGAGGTCTAAGTACTACCCTAATGAAATCTTCTCAGAAAAAGGGACTGAATTTACTAACTCCACTCTAAGGGACTTTGCAAGATCAAAGCACATCAAACTCATGACTTCAGGACCCTAAAATTCTCAACATAATGGTCAAGCAGAGAGAGCAAACAGGACCATTGTAGAATCTAAAAGAGCCACTTTCTCCTCCTTGAGGCTTCCCAAAAACTACTGGCACGTAGTAACAATGAGTTTCTGTTTCTTGCTTAATCGAATTCCCAGGGAAGGTAATCACCTGTCCCCTTGGGAGCTCATGTTTAACAAGAAGCTCCCCACTAACTACTTGAAACCTGTAGGGTCTCTTGTGGTTTATCTATCAAGTTGGATTCAGAAAGTTCAAAAATTTGACAAGAAGGGATTGGAAGGAATTTGTGTTGGTTTTAATCCTCCTTTTCACTCTTACTTGATACTCAGCTCATCTGGCTCTATTATTTAAACAAAACACATTCAGTTTCTCAAGACCCACTCCAACAATTTTCCTTTTCTTGAATCCTCCGGTCTTGAAATCTTCTCTCAACCCAGCACTGAACTAACCAAATCTGAATTCTCCTTGCAAGAATAGCAATACACAATAAGAGATATAAGCTGTGAACATTACAACTCCAACTCTACTCAAGAAGAAGCCAAGTCTCCTCCTTCTTCCTCCTCTGAACCTTTCTGCTCTCTTTCTCCTCCTCCGCACGTTCTTGAACTGAATCAAAGGCCAAAACGGGAAACTAGAAAACCCCGATGGTATGGTTTTCATCATTACTATGAACAACCATCTTATCAAGCAGCACAAAAATGTTCCAAGTGGCCTAAGTGGAAAACGGTTTCCAACGACAAATTGGAATTTATTGAGTCTCAAGGAGTGTGGGAAGAATACTGTGGTTCACCGGATAACATTCTAAATACCACCTGGGTCTTTAAAGTTAAGGAGAATTGTCACGGCAAACCAGCAAAATATAAGGCACAATTATGTGTCCAAGGTTTTGATCAGGTACCCCGCGTCAATTATAATGAAACTTGGGCTCCAACTGCGAAACTGGGATCGCTCCGAATAGCCCTGGTGTATGGTCTAAAAAATAAAATGAATTTCACTTAATTTGATGTAAAGGGAGCTTTCCTCCATGCCCCAATTCAAGAAACTTCATCATAAGAACTCCAGAGGGATCTAATTCTATTTCTCCTTTTTGAAGCTCAACAAATCCTTGTATGGAATTAAACAGTTGCCAAAAAATTGGCACAAGACGTTAACCCAATGGATCATATCTCAAGGCTATCATGAATTGACCAGCAATCTGCGCTTATACATTAATTGCCTGACCAAAGAAATTGTCTAATTCCATGTAGATGATATGATCCACATGGGGAATACTGACAGTTTCAAAACCCACTTCTTAAATTGCTTCAAAAACTCATCATGTCACTCTCCAAACACAATTCTTGGTATGCTGATGGAGGTTCAAGATGAAAAAATCCTTCTGAGCCAGCCAAATCACATAGAATTTTGTGGAAGGTAAAGAAGAGTTATGCTCCTAAGTTGTCTGCAAGTCCGGAAGTTATTGATCTAGGCGTCTTTAAGGAGGTGGGATGCAATGAGTTCTTAAGTGTAGTGAGATAAAAGAGAGATAATGAGATTAATTCTTCTTCCTTCAATCCTTCATCTTCCTTTCCTTTCCTTCTCCAATGGATTGATTGATTGATTGATTGATCATAACTCAACCCAGAGTTGAGGGTGAGGACTTGGATCCCCCCCCTTCAACCCTAACCTAAGTACAACCACAAACGCAAAAGAACAATGAAACACAACCCCTAAGCACAGAACCCTAGCCCAACCCTACCCCTCCATTCCTTGCCCCATAACCCGTGCCCCTTGATATCAACGTACGCCCAGTTTTTCCTTCTCATGGTGTGGCCCTCCACCGCGCCCTACTTGGAGCCCCCCAGTTTGCCAGCCCGCGGGCATCTGCAGACCTTGCGGTCCGCAAGTTGGCCCGCGCGCGCCAAACCCCTGATCGCCCCGCCCTTGCTTTCCGGACTAGCCAACCGCAAGCTTGCTTGGGCCTGCTCCATTACTTGGTCCGGGTTTCCTGGGCGGGTCGCGGCCCGGCGCCCTCAGAGTAGACCCAACCCGCACCTGGTGCTGAGCCCTGCAATTCCTACTGCTGAGCCCGCAGCAGCTGCTGCTGAGCTCTCAGCAGGCACTGCTGAGACCGCGTGCACCCAAATGCTGAGCCCAACCTACCCAACTGCTGAGCGCACAGCCCGCAACGCAGCTCTTGACCCAAGGTTATAAATACAACACCACATCCCCCCCCAAGTTGAGTTCTGTCCCAAGAGGTCTCCCATTGCTACCTTGCCTCCATCACCCTACCAATCCACCTCTCCCCCACCCACCCCAACTCACCCCAGACCCTTTTCCCCTTCCGCTCAATTGCCACCATGGTTCCCTGTGACTTCTGCGCCCGGAACGGGCTTGCATGCTCAATTGTTCCAGGTTGTTGAGACTCCGCCTCCCCATTCCGCCGCACAGGGCCCCCACAGAAGGAGGACTATCCAAACTTGGCAGCTTATTGGTCCGCCTGACGGCTCTGGGCAGACCGCGTTTGGGTCACGCAAGGCACAAGTGACCCGCGCATCAATGAGATCCTCCGAAGCCGCGCTGGCCCTCCTCTGGTCCCTACCCCAGCCCCGGCTCCTCCTCCGACTCCAGCTCCTCTGTAATTGTCGGACTCGGACAAGAGGCCCCCGACCCCGCGGGGCACCCCTCCGCCACCTGCGTCACCGGTCGTTATCTCATTGTTGCCTCCGGCTGGACCAAGCCCCCCCAATGGTCGGCAGGGGACCCCTTCTTCACCGGTCCCGCCTCCTCCCAGCCCACCCAAGATTCCAGATATCCCCGTCTTCCCAGCTGTTCCGCTTGCAAGGTTTGATGCAATGGTGGACAACGCGGACGGCCTCCTTTGGCAATTCCTGGCAGCCCCTTGCGCCCACACCACCGGCAACCGGCGGCAACTACTGGGGGCCTTCCGAACTTTAGCCGCAGCAGCTCGCGCGGACGCGGAGGAGGTGATGAGGACTTGTCTGATTTAGATGGATTGCCCCCCTTTTCTTCCTTCTCCTCTTGTATCCTTTTCCGCGCCTTCTTGAAAAGAAATAAAACTTTGCCGCGCCTTCCTGAGTAGCCTCCGGGCTTGTGAGAACCTTTGCGCACAAGATTTGCATCTTGAAAGCGATCCGCACGAGTGAGGGCAAGAGTAAGTGAGAAAGAGGTCTGCGCCTGCATCCTGAGTGAGAATGAGAGTGAGAATAAAGGCGGAGTTGAGAGTGAGGATGAGTGAAATTAAAGTCCACACCCATGTCCTGATCCAACAAAGTTCCCCTGAAGGTACCTGGACTTCCTCAGCCAAACTTCCACACAGTTCCCCGTACCCAATCCTGCAACAAACGCAACAATCCTACACCAGCACAGGCACAGTCATCCAAGAGAGGCAATGAAGGAAGTTGAGAAAACAAACATTCTGGGGTGTCTAGTTATTCTGGCTGTGAACCAGCTAGGACACCCCCTTACCAAATTAGAACTGTCCCATACATGTCCCGCGCCAAGAGGAAACAAGGAAAAGAACCAAGCCCATAAAAAAAAGGAAACCAAAACCCCAAGAAAAGAGATTTTTTTTTTTTTTTTTTTAGGGCCTCCATAGGGCCTCCGCCCCTTCTGCTCCTTGTCCCGCATTTCCCAATCCGCGGGGCTTGTCCTTGCGTTTAAGGACCCATCTAGCGCTGCACCTGCGTCCCTGTGATCAATTATAACCAAAACCAGTACCAATCCAAGAGCCAATCAAATATTAAAGAAGTAGGAGAACGGAAATTATGGGGTGCCTAGTTATTCCAACTGTGAACTGGCTAGGACACCCCCTCACCAAATCAGGCCTTTACCCTACCCGCGTCCCCCCCCAAGTTTACGGCTGTCCCCAGCGGTTTGTAGCCTTTCACTCCTCCAAAATGGCGCGTTGCACGCGGGCTCCTCCTCAGATGAAGGATCCAGCCCGTCCACTGATCCTGAACTTCCAACGCCCTCCCCCACGTTTGCCCCATCCCCGGCCGTCTTGTCGAAGGAGGTGGAACCGCGCGCAAAGAAACACTTCACGTGCGAGGCCGCGGCCTTGCGTTTGAGCGGCGCCCAGTCCAATTCCTCAAGCTGGTAGCTCCCGCCCTCAAACTTGGATGCCACACGGAAGGGGCCGTTCCATTGGTTGTCAAAAAGCTTTCCCAACTGAGATTCCAGACTCTGGTTGTACAACAAAACCAAGTCACCCTTCCGCAGCGGATCCCAAAGGCGGTGGGAGCAGCGCTTTTCCCAATAGCGGACCAAAGCCGTCCATGTATTCTGCAACCTTTCAGCGGCCTTTGCAAGGGTCTTGTCCCGTCGGAGAAGCTGTCCGGCGCGCGCTTACACGAGTTCCGCAGAGGTCTTCACCTTCCACCAGTCCACACCCAAGTAGTTTTTGAGCTCAATGTCCACCGGGAGTACTGGATGTTGTCCGTAGAGAAGTTTGTAAGGCAAGTAGCCTTTCAAGCATTTGACCAAGATCCTTTTCGCAAAGAGGACCGCCGGAAGGGCCTCCTGCCACCGTTTACCATCCTCCCCACACATCTTTACCAGGGCGTCCTTGATGGGCTGATGGCCGCTTTCAATCATCCCGGAACCCTCTGGATAGTATTCCGTTACCCACCCAAACTTAGCTCTGCAACTCCGAACCAGTGCCATCAAGCGCCCCCAGAACTCCGCGCCTCCGTCGACGGTGACCAAGCAAAGTGAACCGTACCACGCAAACCAATCTTCCTCCAAGAACTGAGAAACCTTCTCCGCCGACAACTTCACCAGAGGACAAGCCTTGACCCAACCTGACAGATCTTCCTGCGCAACCAGCAGGTACGCAAACTTCCCTGCCTTTATGTGGACCACGTTGAGGGAGACCCTCCCGAACAACGCGTCCTCCCCCGTAGGGTGACCCACCTCCCTGGGAAGCCTAGAACTCCGCCTTTGACATGCTTTGCAAGACTTCACCCATTCCCTTACCGCGCGCACCACACCCGGGCACCAGAACCTTGCCTTCACCCGCCTCCGTGTTTTGATCTCTCCCCGGTGCCCAAGGTTGTTGTGGAGACACCTCAGAATCATTTCCTGGTCCCTCCTTGATGTCGCAACCACCAAAGGCACTGGGGTGCTTTGTTGCCACAGTTGCCCATCATGCATGTAGAAGTTGGTCGTCCACCGCTTTTCCCACCAAATTTCTGTTCCTGACGTGTCCTTGGGAAACCGGAGATTCTGCAAGAAGGAGCACAAGATTGCGCAGCACCTGGACTGCTGAAGCGGAAGGGAAACCTCCGTCTCCATCATACCCATGCAAATAACTGGAGACTCCACGTCCAAGGGCTCCGCCCCCTCAAACGGATCCTCCTGCGGATACCGCGAAAGCGCGTTGGGCATTGTGAATGCCTTCCCTGGAACATGAACCACGCCAAAAATGAAGAGCTGGAGAAACGCCACCCACCTATTCATAGGAGCGTTTGGCAGCGTTGGAGAATTGATCATCCTTGCCAGGGCCTCCGCGTCCACCAGAAGCTCGAAGTGCACCCCCCAGAGCAGGTGCTGAATCCTCCGCAAGATCTTGGTGACTCCGCATAACTCTAACTTTGGCTGCAAGTACCAACTCTCCATTGCTGTAAAAGTCATGGACTCGTAGAGAACCGGCCTATCCTTACCATCCTCCTCCTGCGTCAGGACACCGCCTGCGCCAAACTTGCTAGAGTCAATGGCCAAGCGGATCCCTCCCGCGTCGTAGTCAAGGTTTCAGAGGACAATGTTGCGGCCCAAAATATCCTTGAGCTTTGCAAAGGCCGTGTCACACTTCCCCGTCCATTCCCATGCCACGCCTTTCCGGGTCAGCACCTGCAGCCGACTTGCGACTTCCGCAAACCGTTTGATGAACATGCAAACATAGCTGCACAGTCCCAGAAATTGGAGAATATGCAAGGGCGTCCGCGGGGTTGGCCATTTGAGAACTTTGTTTTGTTTCTTCTCCGCAATTCTCCTGCCGTCAAAAGCCAACACATGGCCTAGCACTTCCAACAACAGAACACAAACTGCCAACTTACCCCCAAATACCGTAAGCCCTGCCTGCCTCAATCCAAAACAAGATCTGCTCTAATGTCTGCGCGTACTCCCAGATGAAGTGGCGGATCTTTGGGGCCTCCTCTAGCACTGCACCCCCGTAATCCGTCTTTGGTCCTTTGATACCGGCGTTGTCGATGAAGATCAGAACCCCGTCCGGTATGTTGTTCCGCAGGATCCACGTCATCTGGGCTTGATAGACTGCCACCAAGTTTGTCGCCCCCTGCGGCAACCGCCTCAATTGAATCCTTCCCAATCCTGTCTCAAACGCGGTCAGCGGCTGCAAGTTGGCATGGAGCTTGCGCTGATCATACCCCCCATTACATTGACCAAACCGTAACACGCGCGCCCCGCCATTGATTCCAGGAACTTGTCCATGCGCGGAGGCAATCCCGCGTCTTGGATAGTGAACGAGTTAAGCCGCTGTAGGTTGTGAACAATCCTAAGCAACTTCCCATCCTGTTTAACAACCGCGAAAATTGGGCTAGAGTAGCTTGATGTTGAATGCTTGTACAACCCCGTCCTCACACGCTCCCAGACCAGTTCCAGGAAGGGCTCCCGCACGGTCCGAGGGATCAGAATTTGCTTGATTTTCCAGGGCTTGTGCGGCACCGTGGGGATTACATAGGGGTCTCCAACCTTGCCCTTCAGCAATCCGCGCTCTTTGGGCCCAAAGGCAAGGGCCTTCTTGCAGAGCACCAACACCAATGCTAACAAATCCTTCTCCTCCATACTCAAACATCCCGCCGGCCAAAATTCAGCGCCTTGATTCGCTTGTTCATGATCCGCGCCAACCGTGTTACCCACCGGAACTTCCTCAATGGACTCACCCAGGGATCCTGAGACCAGGAGATTGGCCTCAGAGGCCCATTCAGCCCCTGCAGCATGGGCTTGTTCCAGGGCCGGACCTTTTGCGCCACAGGCTTGTATTGCCCCGCGTTGCACCTAACCATCCTTACGCGCCCGCCCTCATTGTTGTGAATCCTGGCAACAATCAACCCGGGGCTCTTGCCTTTGCTCATGAGCGTGGCACTATGGTAGGGTTTTTGAAACACAGTACCCTCCGGTGGCGCATACTGAGGAAGAGGACTTACTTCTTCCGCTTTCCCCCTCTGCACACTTCCTTCCACCTTTTGCTCCTCCCTAGTCAACCGCCCGCACAAGGCCGGAGCCTTCCCCGTGCGGTACCCACGGTCAACTAGGGAAAACCCTCCACAGGGCGGCCCTTGTGGTTGTCCTCACCGTCGGACCCTGCCTCTTTGCCAACTGCTGCCAATGGCACCCATTTCCCCTTCCCGTGATCGAAGATTGTTGTCTCAAACCTTGCCCTGGACGCGTCCTCCACCGTCAGCGCCTCTGTCCCTTCCTCTGCATTGAATGTCATTCAGGCCCAGAATCCAAAAATGAACGGCCGACCCAAAATCATGTCACCGCACTCAACCAAGAGGAACAACAGCGGCTTCCAAAACTTTGCTACCTCTACCTCTTCTTCCTCCACCACCCCATCTACCCAACATTCCCCCCCATTGAGAACCCGCAAACCCATAGCACACTTCCTCTGCACCAAGCCCAACTCATCCACCAGTTTTGAAGGGAGAAGGTTGACCATTGACCCGCTATCCACCATTGCCCACACTTTCCTTCCCGCGATCTTCAGTGAGACATAGGCAAGCGGCACCGAAACGGCTTTGGATTGGCACATCTCCCGTTTCGCTTCCTCTGTTGCCACATTCACGCGCTGCACTTTTGCAGGGATCCTGCTGCCCCCGTGCTCCTTCAGCGCCTGAACCATTTCCTTGACAACCACCGGAGAGACCTCAACCAGCTCCCGTAGCGTGAGAGGTATTGGTACCTCACTCCCCATCACTCGCCAAACCACTTCCGCGGCCTTCCTTCTTCCTCCGGAGCTGATTGCCGGCCCATTGCCCCCCAACCCTTGCGCCCCAGCCCTTGGAGCTTGATTTAATGGCCGCTCCTTTGCATCCATGTCAATCTTTTCCGACACGATCCGCTCATTTGCCGCTGGCATCCTAACTTCCCCCTCCACACACGGTGCCCGCCACGTTTTGGGCCCAGTGACAATCCCGAGGGACACCTTAGCGGCCCCTGCGGGTTGGGCCCTTGCCCTAACCTGCTCCACCGGAGGTGGCCGACCGACCCCCAGGTCCACCAGTTTGCCCAACGGCAATATGTAGGTCCCCCCGGACGCGCAAACCAACCCTTTGTTCATGTCCTTGGTCAGATCCGCGCAACCAGACTTCCAATGACCTTTATTGCCGCAATATGTGCACTGACAAACCAAAAACCCCCCCGTTGGTCTGCTACTGGGCTGAAAGCCCCCTCTTGCATGGGGCTGCAGATTGCGCGAGAAAGCAGGAGGCGGAGCTGTTGGCTGGGCCGCCATCCAATTCATGAGTATCTGAAAGTCACATAGCATGTCCGTTACCTCGTTCACCGGTACTCCCATTGACTGTGAAGAGGCCATGGGCCTTTCTGTCACTGGCGGATTGGCGAGCAGTACCAGAGTCGGGTCTGGGGTGAAAAAGGGCATTGGCTTCCTTGAACTCCCCAGGAACAACCGGGCCGTATCCTAGATCAGCTCTTCCAAGTCAATCTCTCTCTCGACCGCCTGGTTGATTAAGCCCAGGCTCGGAAGGAGAGCAACGCTCCCATTGACTGACCATGTTACCAACCCACACTCTAATAGGTAACGCTGGAGCCGCGTGTGAAGTTGGGGCGGGAGCCTTCCTAGGAACGCCCGCTTCATGGCCCCTGTCTGACCCGCCACCACCTGGTTCTATTCTAGGTAAATATAGATTTGGTCAAACTGGGACTTGTACTTGGACAGATTGCTCTGCGTACGCACCCCACCTTGGGAAATTGCCTCACCCGCCACTCGCTGGAAGTCTGTCTCCCAAAAGCAGGGCTCGCGCTTCCCCCACCTTGCCATCATCTCACCCCGGAGCCTTCCCCAGTCGCAAGCCTTGTACCCTGCCATATCCTCCACGTCCCGGAGCATATTCTTGTCCAAAATGAAGAGAACGATGTAAGACTCCAAACGGTGCTAAGCCGTGGCAGTTCTGTGGAGGGGAAAGGTGCTGTTTAGGCTGCCCTCCTAGGAGTTACAATAACATTTAAATGTAACCGGAATCAAGGTCCAGAACCTTATGGATGAGAAATCAAAGTAACGGAAGAGGATAAGAGTTGTCGGTAGCAATGGAAACAACACTATCTGAGGCAAGATGGTGCAGGTAAAGACTTGAACAAATAAGTCAAGGTTTGTTCAGAGTTCAATAGAACAAGGCAGTTGTAAGTAACAACGCCCACAAGCTAATAACTCTGGTCATCAGCAGCTGATTAGGAAAGATCAACTCAATCCCAACCAACCTCCAGGTTCTCAATGAACCTGCCCAACTCTCCACAATCAAGCGCTTGAAGGGTACCAGATAACTGTGGGAGGCTGAAAAAAAACAAAAGCAATTTTTTTTATGAAGCTCTAGAAGCAAATCAATAACAAATTCAACCAAGAATATCGCAACACTTCTCAAGGGACTCAAGAATAGCGTGGCAAAATTCAACCTTAAAGAAGAAGGGAGGTATAACACTCCAGGTTTTAAGCTTAATAAAACCTCTTCAATCAAACGTGATTGGCTCCAGAAAGATGATCAAGGAGAGATCAAGACCAGTATGGTCGGATAAAGGGATCAGAGTGGTATAACACACCCAAGAATTCAGACAGGAAATCTTCTTCAACCAGCAAGGCTATTGGTTGGTGATAAGGATCAAGGTCACAAGGGACAGAGTTTTAGTACGGAGGCTCAAAGGATCAAGGGGCAATCATGGATATACCCGGATAAGTTGCTCAGATAAGTGGGGAAGGATGCCCAAGGATAAGTTGATTATGATGATGGGGGAAACAGATGAGATGAGATGATGATGGTCTCATGGGATCCTGGTCCAAAAGGCAGGGGAGAGCCCCTCTTTTTATAGACATGAGGCCCTGTATACTATGTACAAGAGATACTAAAAATAGGTGCGGGAAAATGAAAACATATAAAAAAAAATAACATGAGAGGAAAAAAAAAGTAATGTTGCCCGCGTCAAGAATGACCGCAGGCAACCAGATGGACACCCGCGACAGCGGTCGCGGGTGTCGACAACGGCTGTCGTTGCCCAATTGGCGGCGACAGCGGGGTGAAGGTTCCGATGGCCGCAAGCGGTCGCTCGCGGTCGTCAGTCGGATCAGATGATGGGCAAGGATGATGATCATCGGTGGTGAGATCAATGATGATGTGATGATGAGGATGATCCGATTGATCTCCTAATCCTCAATTGTTTCCTTCAGTGATGATGATCTCATCGTCATTCGAGTCGATGAGAGGGTAGTAGTAACTAGTCAAGTTGGATGAATTGTTAGGACCATCGTTGGAGGGGGGTATGTTATGGTCAGGGATGAGATTGATGGATGGATTGAGGTTTGGTGATCTGACTGAGAGCCATGGATGGGGGCGCGACGGGATGGATGGGCAAATGATCGATGACGACTGGTGGGAGTGGGGAGATCAAATCAATGGTTGACAACCACCGCAACAAGCAACGGCGTCGGTTGGATGAGAGGATCGGGAAGGATCGAAGGGATCTTCAAAGGTGGTTTGACAATTGCTCGCGTCGCCAAAAGTCAGGGCCGCGAGCGCAACAAGTAGGAGTTGAACATAGGAGGGGGGGATCGAAGCGGAGAGACAGGTAAGAGGCCTTTCCTAGACCGCTAGGACAGGGAGAAGTTGAGAGATGGGGGGAAATGAAGGTACCCATAGGGGTACAACCAAAAAAAAATATTTTTTTTTTTTTTTTTTTTTCCGTGGTGACCCGGATTGGTCACCACATCTCTACCCAACTTACAGACTGTCCCTAGTCTGCATCTAAAATTTGAAGGGATTTAAAAAAAAGGCAGGGAACAAAGAAATTGAAGCAAAGATTGGCCATTTGTTGATCATGAGAGCAATTGAAGAGTTGAGGAAAATATCTTGATTCTTCCAAATGAGCCCTAAAAGCGGCAGGAATAGAACAAGGAGGGCGTCCCAGGTGCTCACATATGTGGCATACAGTAGAGTTTTACAACAAAAACGCAGCAAATGACCCTGGTGGTGCACAATTGGGAGGACTTACTTCTGAGATAAGTTGCCCCCACGACAATGAAACTTCTTGACTTGATCAGCAGAGAACCTTCTGGCCAACCGAGTACCATCCAGCTCATCCAAAACATAAGATCCACCTCTAACTTGATGAACCACTTGATAAGGGCCATTCCAACGATTAGAGAAAAGCTTGCCCCACTGGGTCTCCAACGATTGATTATAAGCTAAAACTAGGTCACCAGGGTTCAAGGGCTCCCTGACTCAATTAGAGTGCTTGTCCTCCCAATACTGGACAGATATTGCTCTGGACTCCATCATCTTTTGATAAGCTTCATCACAAACGTCTTCACTTCGCTCCAGTTGCTTGGATCTAGCAACTAACAGATCAGTGGTTGAGGAAACCTCTTCCCAAGAGATACCCAAGAAAGATTCCATTTCCAGATCCAAAGGAAGGACTGCTCTTTGACCAAAGATGATTTCATAAGGTGAGTAGCCTGTAGTCCTTTTGGTTGAGATTCAATCAGAGAATAGAACAACAGGAAGGAATTTGCAACAATTCTTGCCACTTTCACCAGCCATTTTAACAAGTGCAGCCTTCAAAGGGGCATGGCCTTGTTTCACCATGCCTTGGCCTTCAGGATAATAAGGAGTAGTAACTCTATGTTGTCCAGGAAGGGATTGGATCATTTCAGCAAGCTTGCCCCCAAATTCAGAGCCACCATCAGTAGAGTAAGATTGAGCAAGGCCATAACGCATTGTCCAGGTCTCGTAGAGGAAAGCTGCCACTGATTCAGAGCTAAGGTTCTTAAGAAATTTTGCTTCAACCCATCCGGAAAAATCATCTCTAGCCACAATGAGGTACTTAGCACCACCTGCCTTAATAGGAACCACATCCATAGCAATCCTTCCAAAGACAGTGGACTCCCCAGTAGGATAACCAATTTCAGCTGGGCGCCTAAGGTCACGTTTTTGACAAACTTCACAACTCTTGCACCATTGGGAGACGGATTTCTTCAAAGATGGCCACCAGAATTGTTTGGATAATTGTTGATAAGTTTCAGTTTCCCCACAATGACCAAGGCCTTCATGGAGACTTTCAAGGATAGAATCTTGTTTAGAGGGAATAGTAAAAACAATAAGAGCACAAGGATTTCCTCTCTTCATAATTCTAGAGCCTTGAACAAAAAAATTAGAAGACTTTTGTTTAAGAGATTGAAATTCCTTAGCAGAGAGATCAGGAGGTTTTTGAAGAGTTGAAAGGTACTGCTCTAATTTAAGCCAGAAGCCTTGTTGAAAGCCAGAATAATTTTGAGAAGAAAAAGAGAAAATAGGTTGGATTAAAGGTTCCTCTTCATTGAAATCGGTTCCAACATCAGATTTGTTGTCCCCAAGAGGTCGTCGAGATAAACTGTCAGGCATGGTGAAAGATTTCCCCGGCCTGTGAACAATATCAAAAGAGAAAAACTGGATAAAGGCCACCCAACGAGTCATAGGAGCATTGGGAAGACTGGGAGCCTTGATCATTTCAATGATGGATTGAGCATCAACGTGCAATTCAAAATGTTGGCCCCAGAGAACGGTTTGAAGTTTCTTCATCATTCAAGCCACACCACAGAGTTCCAGTTTGGGCTGGGAGTATCTAGATTCTACATCTGAAAACAACAAAGATTCATAAAGAGCAGGACGGTCCCAGCCATTTTCATCTTCCTGAGTAAGGACGGCCCCAACAGATTGATAACTAGAATCGACAGCCAGCTTGATCTTGCCAGCTCCAGGTCCATAAGAGATCTTTTTCAAAACTATGTCTTTACCAACTATCCTTTTTAGTAGCTGGAAAGCACATTCACAATCTCGGGTCCAAATCCATTCAGCATCTTTTCTGGTTAGACGAAGCAAGGGTGCACAGATTTTGGATAAAGATGGGATGAAGATTCTAACATAAGTGACAACACCTAGAAAGCCCCTAACTTCAGTTGGATTGATTGGGGTAGGCCAAGAGATGATCTTGTTGACTTTGGCTGGTTCCATCCTTCTTTCTTCCTTGCAGACCACATGACCAACAATTTCCAGAGCAGGGACACAAGCCGCCAGTTTGGATCCAGAGACAGTAAGGTCAGATTCCTCGATTCAAAACAGAATCCTCTCCAAGGTAGTAGCATATTCCCAGATAAAACAACGAATTCCTGAATGCCAAGGTAAGAGCTCATTATCATAGTCAGATACTGGACCTTTAATTCCTCCATTGTCAATAAAGATACCAGCATGATCAGGGATTTCATCCTGGAGGATCCACATCATCTGAGCCTGATAGACTGCGACCGAGTTGGTGGCTCCTTGAGGCAATCAAGTAAGTTGAAATCGACCAGGAGGAGTATTGAAAGTAGTGAGAGGACGAGAAATAGGATGTAAGGATCGTTTGTCATAGCCACCCATAATATCCCCTAGACCATAGCAAGCTCTCCCCGCGAAGGATTCAACAAATTCTTCAGTAGCAGGAGGGATACCAGAGTCTTTAATAGTAACTTTATTAAGAGGTTGAAGATCATGAACTATTCGAAGTTTACCATTACTCTTGAGGACACAGAAGACGGGGCTGGAGTAACTAGAAGTTGACTGTTCATACAGGCCAGTTCAAACTTGTTCCCGGACCAACTTGATGAATTTGTCAACTTTAGCAGCAGGGATAGGGATCTTTTTCTTTTTCCAAGTATCATGTTCAACTACAGGGATGATATAAGGGAGGCCATAGGATTCCCGCAAGAGACCTCTCTCTTCTTCACAGAAAGCAATAGATTTTTCCCTTAGAGATAAGACATTTTTGATTAAATTTAACTCATCAGGAAGAAGCCATCCATCTGGACCAAAGTTGACCACCTTCAGAAGTTCTTCAGTGACCCGTCCATTAGGCACAAAGGGACCAGTAAGAGATTGAGGAAGACCACAGTAAGGATTGCGAGATAGAGGAGGAAGCATAAGGGGAGGATTGAGATTGAGAGGCATAGGCTGGTTGACTGGTTGGATCTTCTTAGCAACTGGTTTATACTTAGTGGCAAAAGAGAGAAGTTCTTGTTTCCTCCAAGAGTTGACCAGAGAGACTTGATTACGAAAGCTGAGTCCAAGTTCCAACATCTTCCAAGTCGGATGTTCTGCAATATCCTTGAAGGGTGCCTTTTACATAAAAGGAGAACCAGGAGATAATATGTTGCTCACATGTTTGGCACAAGGTAGGGTTTTGAAAACGACGGTAAAAGATTGCCCTGGCAGTGCACAATTGGGAGGACTTACTTGTACCCCAAATTGCCTCCACTGAAGCCCATATTCCTTCATACCAAAATCACCAAAAACGGAATTGCAATTAGGATCTAGTTTAGACTCATTGCGGAGATTTGAACAGGAACTGAGAGAAGATTGATAAGACTCAAAAGTAGAAGGAAAAGAAGACACAACAGATCCAGAGAGAGAAGGAGATGGAGAAGAAATATTTTTGGATTTTTCTATTTTGACATGTTTTTGTTTTTTGATATTCTTGAGCTCAGAAGAGTATGATGAAAGGAATGAAAAATAAGCCTGAGGGATGGGAGTTGACCCTTGAGTTGCAGTCTGAGGCTGAAAAGAACTATCAACTATTCCCCTAAAAAATGAGAGGAACTAGAGTTATCCTTCTGCTTCCCCTTAAAAGATGATTTGGGAGAATGACCAGGAAAATCTCTTTCCCAACAACCAGAATCCAAAGAGCAAAGAGGAACTTCAATTTTCCTGCCATCAGCATCAGGGAGAAGAATTCTCTCCCCAACTTGATCAGAAAACATCAGGGTTGCACCAAAGTCCATTAAGAAGGGTTGTCCCAAGATCATAGGACTGTCCAAACGAGTGATCCAAAAGTGGCAGGTTCCAACAATATTTCGACCAATCCTGACCGGTACATCCTCAGCAATACCAACCAGTTCACAAGCTTGATTTCCTATCCCATACACTGCAGAGTTGAAGCTGACCCTAGGACTAAGTTTGAGCTTGCAGGCCATAGCATCCGAGATTAAGTTAAGCTGAGATCCAGAATCCACAAGAGGAGAAACAGTTTTAGCTGAGTCACCAAGATAACAAGGAAGGAAGCCAATGGGACAGGAATAAAGGTTGGAGTCTAAAGAAGGACTGGTTCCACCAGAGTCCTCCATTAAAGTGCCAGAGGAGACTTTGAGTTCTTCAGGGCCAATTTCCACACGTTGACGAGAGACCCATTTCTTCATTCCTTCAGCAACAGATGGAGAGATCGATAGGAGTTCAGCCACAGATAGATCAGGAATTTTGAGATCAGAAATTTTCTTTAATACTCCCTCCACAGCATTGGGGTGATATTTGGAGATGCCCCTTTCAAATCGAACTTTGGGCTGGGTGGGGGGAGGAAGTTCAGGTGACGCAGAATCTAAGATAGGATTAGAAGGTTGAGGTGAGGGAGAAGGATCAGGGTGATCTGGGAACCTTTCCATGAGTGGTTCCTTTTCCACCTCCATGTCTTCTACATCAGAGGAAGGAGGCTCAAGTGATGATCAACGTTTAACGGGTTTTTGAAGGATTGAAGTTGGCAAGGAAGGAGCCTTATGAGGTTTAGGTTCCTCATGTCGTTTCCTGGCTGGATCAGATTGATAAGTAGTCCCAGCAAGACTAGAGGAAGAAATAGCTGGAGGATACCAAGGTTGGAGGGTACCACAGGATGATCAAAATTCAAAGGAAGCAAGAGATGCTTTCACAGGAGGTGATGGCTGGTAAGAGGCCACCACATGTCAGATAGGACGAGACGAGTCAAAAGCGATTAGGGCACCATTAGGGAGGAAGTAATTGTTCCCCCTCTGTTCTACCAACTTTTCCTTTAGGTCCTTCTGAAGTTCGTGGCATCGTCCGGTTCCATGGCCTTCCCTATGACAGTAGTAACAGACCAGAGTTGATTTGGGGACAGAAGAAGGAGTTTTAGGAGTAGCTAGCAAAGAAATCTTTTGATCTATTTTGTTCTCAAAGGCTCTAAGTAACTTGGTGATTTCATCTATAGTAGTTGGTTCTCAATTGGAATTAGGATCTGCTTTAGTCCTACGATCTGCCTCCATTTTAATCATAATATTGTTTGACTCTTTAAAAGAAGGAGCATTGACCGGTTCAGTAGTTCTAGGCTTTTCAAAGGTAAGAGCAGTTTGAACTTTCATGACTTTATCCACAGTACTCCTAAGGGTGAGAAAAACAGGGAGCTTGAATTGATTATCCCTGGTGGTAATCATGGATCCAGATTTGACCAGTTCTTCTTTAATCCTTTCCTGCACAGCCAACGAAAAAGATTGGAAGAACTTTGCTCGAATTTTGTCCACTGTGTCAAAGTGACTGTTTTGGATAAGATATTCTTGAATGGGATCCCAAGACTTCCTAAAAATCTGATAGTCAGAGGCTGAAGAAATACCACCATTGGAGATCCACTGAGAAACCAGAGCATCCAAATCCTGCAGAGTAAACCTAGCCACATCTATTTTAACCCAGTATGCCAAGATAGCCTTCCTGAGAAGCGTCCATTTATGGGATTCAAATCCCTTGAAAGACTCAATTACCTCCATAACTTCATCAGAGGAGATAAAGAATCGCAACTGATAAGCCATATCAAATTCACTAGCTCCATCCACTTCAGCAGCCAATTTGTAGGAGTCCAAGAATCGCTCGACATTTGTACCATTGAAGCCTAATTTCTTGTTCTGAGGGTTGATCTTTACCATCTTAGGTCGGACAGAGGTGGTTGGAGTAGCGGAAGATGCCATATCAAATAACAGAGTTCCTAGGGGATCCAAAGAGCAGATTTCTAAAGTGGCTCACGAGTGTGGCAAGAGTAGTGTTTCGCCAAAAACAACCAGTATCTTGCCCAAGCGGTGCACAAATTGGGAGGACTTACTTCTAGGATAAGTTGCCTCCACGGATCAGATTTGAGAAGAGAGAAAAAAAATAGGAGAAAGAAAAAAAAGATTGGATTTCAAGGTCGATTTTAAATGTCCTGGGACTGTAAATCCCAAGGTTGCTGGTTCAATCCCGGCCCAGGGGACCAAATGTAAGACGCCAAACGGTGCTAAGCCGTGGAAGTTCTGTGGAGGGGAAAGGTGCTGTTTAGGCTGCCCTCCTAGGAGTTACAATAATATTTAAATGTAACCAGAATCAAGGTCCAGAACCTTATGGATGAGAAATCAAAGTAACGGAAGAGGATAAGAGTTGTCGGTAGCGATGGAAACAACACTATCTGAGGCAAGATGGTGCAGGTAAAGACTTGAACAAATAAGTCAAGGTTTGTTCAGAGTTCAATAGAACAAGGCAGTTGTAAGTAACAACGCCCACAAGCTAATAACTCTGGTTGTCAGCAGATGATTAGGAAAGATCAACTCAATCCCAACCAACCTCCAGGTTCTCAATGAACCTGCCCAACTCTCCGCAATCAAGCGCTTGAAGGGTACCAGATAACTGTGGGAGGCTGAAAAAAAACAAAAGCAATTTGTTTTATGAAGCTCTAGAAGCAAATCAATAACAAATTCGAGCAAGAATATCCCAACACTTCTCAAGGGACTCAAGAATAGCGTGGCAAAATTCAACCTTAAAGAAGAAGGGAGGTATAACACTCCAGGTTTTAAGCTTAATAAAACCTCTTCAATCAAACGTGATTGGCTCCAGAAAGATGATCAAGGAGAGATCAAGACCAGTATGGTCGGAAAAAGGGATCAGAGTGGTATAACACACCCAAGAATTCAGACAGGAAATCTTCTTCAACCAGCAAGGCTATTGGTTGGTGATAAGGATCAAGGTCACAAGGGACAGAGTTTGAGTACGGAGGCTCAAAGGATCAAGGGGCAATCATGGATATACCCGGATAAGTTGCTCAGATAAGTGGGGAAGGATGCCCACGGATAAGTTGATGATGATGATGGGGGAAACAGATGAGATGAGATGATGATGGTCTCATTGGATCCTGGGCCAAAAGGCAGGGGAGATCCCCTCCTTTTATAGACATGAGGCCCTGTATACTATGTACAAGAGATACTACAAATAGGTGCGGGAAAATGAAAACATATAAAAAAAAAAAATAACATGAGAGGAAAAAAAAAGTAATGTCGCCCGCGTCAAGAATGACCGCGGGCAACCAGATGGACACCCGCGACAGCGGTCGCGGGTGTCAACAACGGCTGTCGTTGCCCGATCGGCGGCGACAGCGGGGTGAAGGTTCCGATGGCCGCAAGCGGTTGCTCGCGGTTGTTGGTCGGATCAGATGATGGGCAAGGATAATGATCATTGGTGGTGAGATCGATGATGATGTGATGATGAGGATGATCCGATTGATCTCCTAATCCTCAATTGTTTCCTTCAGTGATTATGATCTCATTGTCATTCGAGTCGATGAGAGGGTAGTAGTAACTAGTCAAGTTGGATGAATTGTTAGGACCATTGTTGGAGGGGGGTATGTTATGGTCAGGGATGAGATTGATGGATGGATTGAGGTTTGGTGATCTGACTGAGAGCCGTGGATGGGGGCGCGACAGGATGGATGGGCCGATGATCAATGAAGACTGGTGGGAGTGGGGAGATCAAATTGATGGTTGACAACCGCCGCAACAAGCGACGGCGTCGGTTGGATGAGAGGATCGGGAAGGATCAAAGGGATCGTCAAAGGTGGTTCGACGATTGCTTGCATTGCCAAAAGTCAGGGCCGCGAGCGCGACAAGTAGGAGTTGAACATAGGAGGGGGGGATCGAAGCGGAGAGACAGGTAAGAGGCCTGTCCTAGACCGCTAGGACAGGGAGAAGTTGAGAGATGGGGGAAATGAAGGTACCCATAGGGGTACAACCAAAAAAAAATATTTTTTTTTTTCCCGTGGTGACCCGGATTGGTCACCACAATGACCGTGCGGACCTTGTTCCCACCTGTCGCATTTTTGGAGTCAGCAATATCCTCAAATCTTTCCAGAAAGCGCCCAATGTCCGCGGTGTTAAATTGGAGGTGGGGGAAATTCTGCGGCCTAAGCCACACCCGTTGCGGAACTTCAGCTGCCTCCAAAGGCTCCAACCGAGGAGGAGCAAAACCGCTGGACCAAGCAGTTGGCAGTGGTAGAGGTGTTGGCCCGCCAGCTCCCGGCCAGAGGGGGAACAAGGGTGGAACATTCAATCCTGGGGTAGTTGTGGGCAGCATTGCACCCAATAGCTTTGAGAGACCTAGACAAAAGATTATTTCCCGGCCAGACCCCCAGTTTTGGAAGTTAAAGGAGAGTTACACTCCTAAGTTGTCCGCAAGTCGGGAAGTTATTGATCTAGGCGTCTGTAAGGAGGTGGGATGCGATGAGTTCTTAAGTGTAGTGAGATAAAAGAGAGATAATGAGATGTATTTTTATTCCTTCAATCCTTCCTCTTCCTTTCCTTTCCTTCTCCAATGGATTGATTGATTGATTGATTGATCATAACCCAACCCAGAGTTGAGGGTGAGGACTTGGATCCCCCCCCCACTTCAACCCTAACCTAAGTACAACCACAAACGCGAAAGAATGATGAAACACAACCCCTAAGCACAGAACCCTAGCCCAACCCTACCCCTCCATTCCTTGCCCCATAACCCGTGCCCCTCGATATCAACATACGCCCGGTTTGTCCTTCTGATGGCGCGGCCCTCCGCCGCGCCCTACTTGGAGCCCCCCAGTTTGCCCGCCCGCGCGCGTCCGCAGACCTTGCGGTCCGCAAGTCGGCCTGCGCGCGCCTAACCCCCAATTGCCCCGCCCTTGCTTTCCAGACTAGCCACCCACAAGCTTGCTTGGGCTGGCTCCATCACTTGGTCCGTGTTTCCTGGGAGGGTCGCGGCCCGGCGCCCTCAGAGTAGACCCAACCCACACCTGGTGCTGAGCCCCGCAATTCCTACTGCTGAGCCCGCAGCTGCTGCTGCTGAGCTCTCAGCAGGCACTGCTGAGCTCTCAGCAGTCACTGCTGAGACCGCGCGCACCCAAATTCTGATCCCGACCTACCCAACTGCTGAGTGCGCAGCCCGCAAAGCAGCTCTCAACCCAAGGTTATAAATACAACACCACAACATGGCCTTCAGGAACTTGGTCTATCTTCTTGCAAGGACACAAAGGCTCCCTTGACTCAAAATCTGCAACTTGAACCAGCTTTGGATTCCGACCATGCTGAATTCTCACAGCTCAACATTAACTACCAATCTGCAGTTGGCCTTCTCAACCATCTCTCGCAATATACTTGACTCAACATTGCCTTTGCCGTCTCCCGCCTGGCCAGGTTCAACACCAAACCTGGTATGACTCACTGGAGGGAAGTTTGCAAGGTGTGGAAGTACCTAAAAACCACCAAAACACTTAAACTGGTTATCAGATGTGACTTAGATAAGGAAGTTATCACAAGCTTTAGTGATGTCACATGGGGTGACAATCCAACATTTTATAAGTCTCAGATGGGATATATAATCTTTCACTATGGTTGTCCTATTGTATGGAATTCCTCAAGACAAAGAAATATTACATACTCTTCCATGGAGTCAGAGCTCAATGCACTTCTCAACAGTTACTTGGAACTCAAGTGGATCAGGCAGCTAATTACTGAGGTGCATGGTTTCACTGACGTCAAAACCACGCTATATATTGACAATAAGTGTCTAGATGACAAGATAAAGCAATTTGGATCCCATTCCAAATCCAGACACATTGACATCAAGACTAAGGGATTACGTGAATATTTCAATTAATCCCTATTCAATCTCTTGCTGATCCAGACCAATGCTATGGTTGCCAATTCTCTAACCAAAGCCTCAAGCATCACCTCCCTAGAACTTCTATGCACTAAGGTATTTACTCTCTCTACCAACTCTGACCCTTTGGACAACAAGCTCTCCAGTCACCCGGGGTGTTAAGATGAAGATTATTTTGACGGACATGCGGGACCGTGGCGCAATCTGTTGGACCGCCGTGTAGATAATCTAAATCTTCCCAATGTTCTTTTGACTTTATATGCTCTCTCAGCTCTTCTCTCTTTGTTTTCTTTTCTTTTCATTTGCCTCTTTTCTCAACCCTCTTCCCAGGTCTCATCTTGATTTCTTGCCTCACTCCCTTATCAAATCTCATCTTTCTCCCATGCCCCCAACTCCTGTCCACCGTACAATGACTATCTAGCTGCAAACAACTCATCAAGTCCATCAATTTCCTGGTAAGATCTCTAGTCCTTTGGGCCAACCTCCACATTACATGACTGATGTTCAATCCTCCATCTTTCAGTCTCTTGCCTGTCTTCCTGTCTCCAACTGTCTCTACGCCTTATCTGTCTTACCACTCTTCTCTACCAGTCTCTGGAAGTAAACTGTCAGTCTTCATTTCTTTCTTCTTCTCTTTCTCATTTCTATCTTTATCTCAACATGATCTGACTCCTCTCATAATAGTCTGCTGGTTCTAGTCATTGAAATAAATCTCATTCTTATCATAAACCTTTTTCCATTTTTCAGCTAGGGATATTATCTGATCCCAGTCTTTCTTTCCCTTTGGTTTTGCATGGGAAGAGGATCTCTTCTTTCCTGATCCTTTGCCTTTCAGTTGGACTAATTGATCCCAAGGATTCAACTTTTCTACGTAGGATTCTACCTCTTTCCTTGGAATCATTTTCTGAAGAGCTATCTGGGTGGCTTTTTCCTGGGAGATTATCTTTTTCATAGACACCATGTCCTCCTTGGCTTGGGCTTCTTTGAATTCTTCCCAATATTTCACGTTCTCTTTGACTAAGTCTTTGATCCTGGCTTCCTTGGCCAGATTCTTCTGAGGTGGCTGCAGGGAATTTTCTTGTAAAGGAAGTTGGCTTGATTCTGCTACCTTCTCTGGCTCTAGGTTGGGAGAGGGCAGAAGTAATTGGTGCTGCTCCTTGTCCATCAACATTTGATTCACGGTTTCCAGTCCCTTCATGGTTTTCCTTATTGGTGGTCTCATGGTTACTGGGATCTGTTGGCAAAGATCCATAGGAGGGAATTCTCCCTGAGGCTCTTGTGTTACGTCTATTCATTTTTGAATAATATGTTTATAAGTATTTTACAGAAAAAATCCGTAAAAATAGGTTTTATTCAAAACTCACTTAAGTTAATGTTCAAAGGTACCAAGACTTTATTGGGATTAAATTGATCCTTATTAGGTAATCCTATGGGGTCTTGGTGTGTTCAAATGAGGTCTTCACCTGCCCAATCAATATTTTCAGGGCGTCCAGAGATATCTGGGATTTCTTGATCCAATAAATCAACTTCAGTGGCGGTGGTTTCTGGTACAGGAGGGTTCACTGATAAAAAAGTTTTTTTTATTAGTTAATAAAATATATTAATATTATTTTTTAAAAAAATAACATGGTAATACCAGTTGTATACTGACTTTTATATTTCAAAAAGTAAATTATACGGTATTTCTTCCAAGTGTTATGTTTCCTTGATAGGGCCTGAAAGTTGATGCACCTTTCAAGATCTTCTTGTGCAAGGATTTTATCTAAGTGTTTACGTGCAGAAGAGATATTAAGTTGCTCAGCTTGAGTTAAAGCTTTCCAACAAGTAGGTTTATAATTTGTAATATATTCTTCTTTTCTTATTTTTAAAAGATTTAAATAATAGATTATTAATTCTGCATTGTTTTTTAAATCCACTGCAAAAGAATTTAATGATAAATCACGGTTATAAAGTCAGATAAATTTATCTGTGATTTATTTTTTTGTGAAATGTCTGGTCCAAGGTATTAAATATAATAAAATGGAATATTTCCCGGCCAGACCCCCAATTGTCAGCCTTCTGGATGCCAAGACCCTTGCTATCTATTAGCTACCAGAGGTGATAGAATAAATAATATATATATTATTTAATAAATGCTGCAGAAATCTGTAAAATATTTGGATTAAGCTTATTGCCAGGTTAAGTGGTTTGGTTATGGTTTATTGTTTTAGATCATTATGAATAAATTGATTATTAAATATTTTTATAGAGGGGCCACAATTATATTGGTGATCTTTAACACCTCTCTTCAGGGATTCCAGTATGAAAACACGTAGTCCTGGTTACTTTGGGCTCTTTAGTTTAAAGGATATTTTACCCAAAGATAATATGTATATAAAATATACAGTAGAGTGGCAGGGCCTTGTAACCAAGCTTTCACAACAGCAAAAGGATAATAAAACTCACTGGTATATTATTAAATCCTTTGGTTATCTGTTTGAGACATGCACTGATGGGTTAAACCTGTATACTGGGGTTATAAGGTTGTTCAGCAGTTTTGATTGATAAAAAAAGAGGTTCAGGATGGATATTATTGATCAGACTTAGCCATAAATCACTTCCTTATCTCTTATGAGTAATTGATTACCTTGGCACGGTGTCTGGATATAAACATAACTGGGTCTCAGCCCATCAATATCCTTGAAAGAGCTCTTTATTTATAGCTTTTGGAGTCCCAACATTGTTGTTCTCAGGGGTACAGGGGCTCAAAGGGACGGACACTAAGGCTAGCAGGGTAACCAGTGATGACCTGTCACATGTTCTTGGTGCTATAGCACGGGTAGCATCTAATTCCTCAGGTTATGGGAATGATTCTACTTTATAATAGATATTAGGACGTGTGAATAACACTAATCTGTCCCATTTATGTATTATTTAATTAATTATCCTTAGTAAATGTTCCCAGTAATTCAATAATTATTTAAATAGACATTTCTATGGAAATCCTGATGTCAGGTTACTTCACATTATGTATTATATAACTGGAGTAAAAGTCATGATATTGATTTTACTCCTTATTTTCGAGTTCCAGTTGATTTACTAAGATAATTGCTTAAAAATATAAGTCATGAAAATTCATGTAATACTTTTAACTCATTAGTTTTCTTAGTATGTCAAGAAGATATTGATTTTTATAAATTCTCATAAAATCATATGAAAGTATTTTAATATATTTTTAGAAGTTGTCATTGTCTTATTTTTGACATTCTTGGTACTTTGAATTATATTTAATGAAAAAATACGTATTAGGGTTATTTAAGTATTTTTTATATAATATTATGTACTTTTAGACTATCTACTATCCACAGGAACATTCATTACATATGTAGAATGTTCCTGTGTGGGTTGTAGCATGTTTACGCAGTACCTAAGCCTCTCAGGCCGCCTGTCACTCTTTCAACCCGTAGTCCCGCGGCTGAGTACTTGTCAGAGGCCCAGGGCTGCGTACACAACCTTGATGGAGTGACAGGGCTGTATCTCAGCCGCGCGTGGGTGCATTGGCTGCCGTGGCTGCGTGCGGGAATATTGAAAAAAAACATTTCCGTCCGTAACTCCTAAAATATACACAACACTTCACTTCTGACTGAATTTTAGGTGAGAAACCTATACCTGACAATAAGTTTGAAATATTTAATTTACCAAAAGCTCAATAGTGGAGCTGTAGTATTATGGTCTTTCTTTCCTTAACTATTTAAAAATATAAGGAGTTGGATTTCCAGGGTAGGGTCAGTGAGTGACCCTACCTAATTTTGGGTAGAGAATCCATTTCTGTAATAATATTTATGGTTTTCCTACTCCTTCTTTGGTTAATTTTATTATTATTATTATTTTGTTATTTTTGTTACTTTTGCAGCTTGCTTTGCAATAGTAGCAAGCTGACATTGCGCTTGCACGCGCCTGCCAGCATACATAGCCCTGTGATTTCCCCACTCTTACCTCTCCAAAGTAACCCCCTGTGAATGTTGTTGGGCCGGCTCCATTCCTAAGTCCGTAAAATCCAAGCAGGTTGTGGCCTGTCCCCCTCCTAGTCAATCCCAACCTGCAACTTGCATGCCAGTCCCGCTGCACCAACTTCCAGTCCTGCTTCACCTGCTGCTGAGCTTTCAGCAGCTACTTCTGAGAGCGCGCACACCCCAACTTCTGAGCCTGACCTACCAAATGCTGAGCGCGCAGGCTGAAATGCAGTTCCCAATCCAAGACTATATAATGACACCACAGAGTGCCAAACAACTATGGGCATAACTGATGAAGGTTTCCTCAATGTGCAAAATATCAGGGCCAACATTCCTCCTTCCTAGACATGAATTCTTGATTGTTTGTATCTCACTGTTGGAAACCTTTCTATTTGAGAGCACAAATTCCAACTGTTTGGGATCTGTGAACTGGCTGTAGAACTACTGAAGGACTTTGTGGCAAGGTGCTGGTGGGATAGGTCAAGAACCAATCAAGCCCCACAAGATTTTAATGTGAGCATAGAGGGCCAGCTACACAGGAAAATAACCACATCAGGACGTCAAAAAAGAACATATAGCACATAAATCAAACAACATATGTACCTTAGTCTTGTTGAAGTTTGGAGGGAGGTCTTCTAGCACAAACTGGTTGGACTTCTTTAGTGTGACCAACTTTGGAGTACTTTCACAGCTTTTATGATTGGAATTAGTGGGTTCTGACTTTGGTGTTTTTTGTTTGGGTTGCCCCCTTACTGAAATTATAAGAAATTTGACTAATTAGGGTCAATGAAACATCACAAGAAAGATACAATACTCACCAAAGGCATAGGGGTTGCCTGTTTCCCTTTAACAGAGGATTATGGGTCCAATCCAACTTGACTGGACTTGGTCTTTCTAGCAGATGTTGGAACCAATTCGGAACCATCTTGCTGGGAAATTTGGAGCAACTTGATTGTTATCAAAAGCTCTTGGATTGTGATGTCTTTCTGGTCAAGCTCCTTACACATCTCTCTCAATTGCTGAGCCTTCTCAGTCATGTTTAGAGTAACCAACTCCTGAAAACCTTGATTGGAGCTAGGATCTTCAGTGTGGTAAGGAGGGACACTCATTGTGAGCTAGTAATTTGATGGTAGAAAGCTAGGCACAGTTTGATATGGGGTTGACAGTAGACAAGAAAGCTAAAATCAAGCATGCACTGCTGAAAACATGATAGTTCAAGTCCAGAGGGGGGGTGAATTTAAAAGCTGTCAGTGGTGGTGGTTGCTTCCTGACATGAACTTGTTGTGTGGGCTGATTTTGTTGGATTGTTATGCACACATCTTAAAGCTGACCAAAATGGCTCAGCTGGGTTGATGAGGCTGGTTGATCAACTCACAACCCCAGGCTGATTGTGTGGGTGGAGTTTTTTTAGGAGGCTAGAAGACCCTATTTATGTTGATTAGGCTGGTTGATGAACTTACATTTGCTCACATTTCAATGCATGCTGACCTTTATATGATTCATACCCAAGTTGGTTATGGATTTAAATAAAAATGTAATCATGTGTAGTATATGTAAAGTGAACTATGGATCACACCCAGCAAGAATCCTTGAGAGCTTTGGCAATGTTTCTGCCACACACCAGGCAACATATTTTCAGAGGGGGGAGTGCAAAAAAATTTCAGCACAAGGTATTTCAAAAAACATTGGCTGTTGGCGCAGAGTATAAGCTATGACAACAGTGTGCAGGTTAGAGCATCCACAATTGTTGTCAACAACTTTTTGTTAGCTAAGCCCTTGTTAGCTAAAAAAAGATAGTCAGCAAGGGCTTAGCAAGCGTGGGACGCAATTGCACTTGTTAAAACCGTGCGCCAGCTAGCTAATGAGGTTTGGCCTGCAATCAACCACCTCTCCATAGCCACTTGGTGTCTTTGGATGGGAAAAAGGGATATGGGGGGGGTGGATGATATGGAAGGATGGGAGAAGATAAGGGAGACTTACCTTGATGGCAAAATAATATGATTGATGTCATTAATGGATGATTTGTTGATGGTGGGTGTTGTGGAGTTATGGGAGGTATGGTAAATCCTGCCAAGGGTCGGCGCTAGCGAGCTCCATAAGATTTCATAACTTTGCCGATTTTTGATCGAACTTATGGAGCCCGCTTGTAAGCGAGGGTCTGTTTTTGCCACGGCTGGGGACGCCACTCGGTATATTTACCTGTCGAGCGGGGTTAACGAGCACGATTGCAGATGCTCTTAGTAACTCTAACATTTCTCTCGCCTTGTTGAGCTAGTGAAGCCAATTGTAGACTTCTAACGCGTGCCGGTCAATCGATTTCGCGATATGTACTCACAAATTGTATATAATCACAACAGCCCGTATCGGCGACGGGTACTGCTGGCCCCACTCAATCACAATGTCGAGTTCGTTCATACCAGTGCGAAGCTCAACCCGTGGAGCTTAGAGGCAAAGTTCCAGCAGTGTGCTGTGGAGTCGGACCGCCAGCTCAACACCCCACTGGCACCCTTGCGATGAAGCAGGGAAAACTAAAGGCAATAAGAGGAACTTCCCGATTGGTGCGTTCTAAACTCGTGATGGGAGATCTAAAGTGTGATCGCTTGATTCATGATCAGATCGTGACCATCACCGATACAAGCGCTAGACCTAGTTCGTCAGCCTTCACTCATTGTCTCGGTTGAGCAACTAGCAATCCGAAAGTCCTGCAAATGCCAGAAACGAATTGCCATGCTATATTTCCTCAAAAATCAATGCAGCATGAAATAGTCCATGGGGATCGAGCACTGATGATAGCAGAGAAATAGTGTGCACAAGTAAATGCCAAAGGTACTACGAGGCAACACGCCTTACCGCCTAGCTCAAACCGTCTGATTTCTCCCGAGAATCCACACAGACCTACCATTTGAATGCTCGTTGAGCACCTCGCCGGAGAGCAAAAGTACTAGCCACTCACTCCCTTGTCTCGATCGGCAAGGCAGGCAAAAGTGTGAAGGAGGACTACATTGCGTGACTGCCGGCTGACAATATAAATCCACACCCCCTGAGGTGCGGGATGAACGCTAGCTCCAGTAACATATAACCCTGGTCGCCAACTCTCACCGGTCCGGTATCATCCATTCATTTATTGCGCCCAAAAAGGACAAGAAAAAAAATAAAAAAATAATAATTTACCTCACCAAAACATCACATACCTACAATGCGTCTTACCTTGTGTTACGTCTCATTTGCCGTCTTCCTCGGTAAGTCCAAATAGCCATCCTTCTTCCTCACCAAAAAAAAGAGAGAAAACCAACCTGATCATGGTTTTGCACTTCAAGCGGAACAAGCTCAGGCTGCTCCCTTGCTTGGGCTACCGAGTCTTCCAGTTGTTGGTCAACCAAGTCAATTGGTAGATGGTGTTGCACAAACCTTGCTACCCGTTCCAGTAGCGGGAGCCTTGATCGGTGACTTACTCCAAAGCACCAGCAGCGGTAACTTACTCTCCACCGCTGGCTTGACTGGCGATGAAGCAACCACCGACTTCAACAGCCCGTCGAATGGCGAGTCGGAAGCCCTTCAGCGACGACAAGAGCTTCCTCTGGTTGGCAACCTCGGAGGTCTCCTCAGCGGTACCCCCGTCGGACCTTTGTTGGGTGCCGTGACCAACATCATTCCATTAACTTCCGACAGTCAGACTGATTCCTCACCCCTCAGCGGCCTCGTTAACAACTTACCTGTCGGTGGCTCGTTATCTCCTGTAACCAAGCGTGACCCACAATTCGCAGGGCTGCCGATTGTGGGTCCGGTTGGAGGATTGACTAGTGGAATTTCCTCGGTACCCTTGCTCGGGAGCTTAACCGACATGCTTCCTGTAACCTCAGTCTTAACAGGTGGCGGTCGCGCCCACGCTACATCGCCCCTGGCTGGTCTTGTCGGCGCGCTGCCTGTCTCTGGCTTGCTGTCCTCTCTCAAAAAACGCGAGCCCCAAAGCGACTTCTTGGGCCTAGGAAATTTGTTCAGCTCGATTCCATTCGTTGGCTCCTTCGGATCGGGCTCTTCTCCCAGTGCCTCATCACCACCTTCATCCGACAGCAACTCCAGCACCTCCACCGACTCCCCCCCCGCGTCTGGCCTCTCCGGTCTATTGTCTGGGCTTTTCAAGCGGGAAACTGGGGGTGGCATCGGCAGTCTTCTTGATGGTCTACCAGTCGTCGGATCGCTCGGAGCCCCCCACCCTTCCACAGGCTCGAGCGGAGGCTCCCTCCCCATTGTCGGAGGGCTAACTTCATCTCTTCCAGTCGTCGGCGATTATCAACGGAGTAGTGGCCTCCTGTCGTCACTTCCTGTCGTGGGGCAGCATCAGGGAAGTAATGACCTTCTTTCGTCTGTCCCGCTCGTTGGTGGTGGTGCAGGCAACAATGGCCTTTTATCGGCTCTCCCAGTCGTTGGTGGCCACCACGCCGGTCATGCCCATGCTCAACCATCGTCCCACCCAACAGCTGGTGCTCAGGCGAGCGGGCAGGGCCTTCTAACCTCCCTCCCAGTTATTGGCGGCCACGGCGGCAACGGAATCACGTCAACTTTGGGTGACATCAGCCAGTTGCTTCCTTCCTTCTAGAGGTGTGGCTCGAACCCTGGGGACCTCGTGATCCTCGCGGTCTACTTTTTCGTACTCGCTCATGCATACTACTGTGACTCTTAAATTTATTCTTTGCAGCCGACGCGCCCCTTGTTAATCAGTATTAATTGTGCAAGCACCCCAAGAGGGGAGTATTAGTTGTGCCTAAATACATTCCTTCGTTCCGGATTTATTCGTGCAGTAAACCAACTCTGTGCGCTGAGCGGCTGATCGTCGCGGCGTCGCGGCCTACTTTTTCGTACTTGCTCATGCATACCCCCGCAGCTCTTAAACTTATTCTTTGCAGCCGACGCGCCCTTTGTTAATCAGTATTACTTGTGCAAGCACCCCAAGAGGGGAGCATTGGTTGTACCTAAATACATTCCTTCGTGTCGTATTCATTCGTGCAGACAGCCATCTCTGCTGTGCGTTAAGGGCAGGTCACTCGCGAGTACTTTATTCATTAGCATCAGCACAGTATCCAGCGGAGCCGCAAGCCTCGGAGTGTAAGGCAACCTTTTCTTATGAGCACAGGGACAAAGCTGTCTACGTCGTCAGGGCGTGGCACAGCTAAACAGCCGGACTCTCGATTTTCAAAATGGTGAAGTGGCCACTAAAGGAATTGTACGACGAATCAAGGGCGGCATGCCAGGTCGGCTACATCCTTGCCACTGGGTCCTGACGTCTCAGGTTCGTACGGGAGCACGCATCCTTAGCCTGTTCGTCGTCGAGTGGCTGTAAGAATGTGAAAATAACATGTGTCCTCTGGGAATTGAACCCAGCACCCTCAAGTGCATGCCAAGTGTACTACCAACTATACTAAGGACACTTGCTTCCCTGTGGTCAAGATATGCTTCTAGACGTCAATGACAATGTCACTTTGTGAGGACATATGATGAATGAGTAACCAACTACAAGCATGCAGGGACTGAGGCCCTGAAGACTGCATGAAAGCATTGATCATATCTCAACAGTGGCAAGATGTTGACACTCAGTCTCCCCCCTTTAGAAGGGTGAATCACTGTTTCATTGGTTGCGCTGGCTCCTAATCTTATTGTTACTGTTAGTTCCTTGTCATTGTAGTGACCGCTCTCACTTACTTGACCATCCACCACATTAGCTGCCTGCCTAAATGTTTGGCCAATCCCGGATTCAAATTTTGGTAAGGAGGGGCCAGGATTCCTGGGTTGGGTGGATGGTTGGGCACTTAACTATCTACAAGGTATGTGACATCTGAGGAATATATGGAATCTAATAGTTTAGTTCTAGTGACATAATTGTTTTAACCACATCTCTTAACACCACATACTCTTCCACGCAGGTAGATAGCACCACAATGGTTTGCCTTCTTGCACCCCAAGCTACTGTATTCCCCATGTGCTGGATCAGGTAGCAGCTGGTGGACCTCTCATGCTCCCCCCCAAAATTTGCATCAACCCACATATTTAGCCTGCCGGATCCACCGCGTGTGTATTGTAGACAGTTTCCAGAAGATCCCCTTAGATATCCAATTAGGTGGTCTAGTTCCTCCCAGTGTGGGCATGATGGGCATGAGTTGACCCAGCAAGTAAGGTTACTGTGTAGAGATGTCCGGCCTTGCCCACAGGAGAGAAACATCAGAAAACCTAGAATATATTGATATTCAGTTTTTGCAACCTCTTTGCCAGGGTGCACCTCAATTAACTTCCTGCTCAATGGTGATCTCTTCTGGAAGGTTGGCCTAGGTTAGTTGGTCATGTTTTCCTTTGCAAAGAGTTCTTGATCCAGCATCAGCTCATCTCCAGTTTGCCCTGTTCTGATACCAACAATCTTGTCAATGGATGACTTCCACTTGATCTTGAATTCTTTCTCCACTCCAGCCCTGAATTGCCGCATCATTTCTCACAAATAGGTTAGTACCACCCTGTCATCTATTTGCAACCAAAAAATGACAAAATCACTTCTGTCCTGGCACAAGGACAGTGAGTCCCCAAGTTCACTGGCATTCAGTCCAACCCACCCAGAAACTTCTTTTAAATTTTTCCACCAGCATCTTGCTGCCTGACAGGTCCCATACATGGATTTCTTTAGTTTCATAAAAAAACCGTCCCATTCCAGAAAAATCAGGACTGTTGGTTGCACATAAACTTCCCCATTGATAGTCCCATATAGGTATGCCATGCTGACATCAAAGCTTGCCAAGGGAAACAACCCATTAAGCGCAATCTCCAGGAGAAGCAATAGAGTATTCTGTAAGGTGGTAGGTGCATAGGTTTCATATACATCAATCCCCATCCATTGGCTGCATCCCTTAGCCACATACCTGGATTTTTGCTGAATTAAATTTCCATCTGCATCCTGTTTTTGCGCCAGGACAAATTTTGCTCCCAAGACCTGCATTCCCTTATGCTGCCGGACCAGTTCCCAGATGCCCATGTCATCAAACTTCTGTATTTCCACCTTGCCCAAGTCAGCCCATCTGTGGCCAATTCCCCTTTCAATGCTTCCAGCATTGACCTTGGAAAGGCCCTTTTGAGGTTCCTCAGCAGAGCTTCAATAGGATTTTTCTCAGCTGCTTTAATTCTGTTGGTGTCTTCCTTGCCCAATTGGAGCTGGTTGATGATGTCATTGGGCTGCCCTTCCAATTCCCTGAATGGTAAGGCTTGTAAAAATGGGGAGTTTGGGGATTTTGAATGGATGACCCAACTGTCCTTCTCAGACCAGAAGAGCCACCCAGCTCCCCTGGGCGGGAAACCCAGAAGTTTGCAGCACTGGCCTGGCTTATCCAGTTCCCCCTCTGTTCCACTGGAATATGGAAGATAGCTTCTGCCCCAAAGGGGTATAATATAGCTGGGTTGAGTGCCATAACATACAGGAGCTCCAGTGGGGAGTTGTTGCCTGTCCTGGAATTTGCTAGCCAGTTGATGAGTTAGGCAGCCACTTGGTACAAAAAAGACCAAACATTTGGGTCCATGCCTCTCTCACTAAGCATGGTGCGGGCCATATTGCCCAGGGTCCAGTTCACCCTCTCTGCCTCTATGTTCTGTCCAGGGTGGTAAGGTGGGACGGGAGCCGTTTGAATCCCCATTTGTTCCACCTTCTGCTTGAGCATCCCACTGAAATCCACCGCATTCTTGCTTTGGATGAATTTTGGGTATCTTCTCTGGGTTACTTTCAAGTTCTTGAGCCACCCCAAAAATTTTACTCATGGGTACCTCTGTTTGTGATTTCAAGATCAAGATGAAAGTGTATGTTGAAGCATGGTTGTGGAAATTCAGCAGGTTTTAGCTCCAATGAGGTCCTCCTCAAAGGTTCCAGCCACGTTGGTGACAAACAGATCAAGAGGCTCATCCCTGACAATACCCAACTCCATGCCAGGAGTCTCTGACTATCCAGGCTTTTTGGAATTGTGCACTGCTTTCAGAAAAATGATTTCCAACGGCCCCAAATATTGTCTGGCTAGCTACTTTTAAGGAAAGCTCTCACCACAGCCTCAGACCTGTGCCCAAGGAAAAAATGCCATTTGGATGGGTCAAAAGATGTTTTAGAACTGATCTTCATTGCTAAGCATTGCGCATTACATGCAGTTATCACCCAACCATAGTTTTGAAATGATTTCTTTTATTCATTCCACATGGGGTCCACCAGAGTAGCGTTCAAGCCATTGTATTTTAATGTCCACCACTCAGTCAAAAGACTCCCCATAGATAAGATTATCCCACCAACTGTTGGGCACAGGTAGAAACAATTAATGATTATCCAGCCAGTCTTGGTTGGAATCTCAAGCCTGCAAACAATAACGGCTTCCACATTGTGGAAAGTAAGGGAAAACTACTCCCCTAGTTGTTCTTAAATTTGGAAGCAATGGTCTCAGCTTCTTTAAAGTTAAGTATTCTCCTTTATTTTCAAGAAAGAGAAAGAGAGAGAGAGAGTAAAAAAACATGACAAATTACTTTGCTTCCTTTTCCTTTTCTGCCAAAGATCCAATGATAAAATATATATGATAAGAGCTGGGGTTGAGAGCGCGGACTTTATGCCAACGCTCTCAACCCTAACCTAAGTACAAGGGCAATGACAGCCCAACAAAAAATTTAAAAGAAACCCTAGGCCCAGAACCCTAGGCTAACCCTAATGATTTCCCTGCCCACTTACCATTACTTACAACCAGTTTGTCCTTCTCATGATGCAGCCCTCTGCTGGGCTCTACTTGGAGCCCCCCGCTTGCCCGTATTGGCCCAGCATGCCATGGGATTCCGTGCATGCAAGTCAGCCTGCGCCTAGAGCCCCAATTGCCTCGCCCTACCTCCCCAAGCTAGCTACCCACAAGACTGGTTGGGCCAGCTCCATTCTTGGGTCCATTGTGGTGGTTATTTATAGACACGGAGGCAAGTACGCTCACTACCGGACATTTGACTGGAGCGGCTCAGCTGTGGTTGGAAGTCTTTAGCACCATAGGCTTAGAAAAGGGAATTGGCAGACTGTCTATTCCCGATTACATTAGCTGAGGGCTTGGCATTTGTGCAGCATTCCCTTTTTGCAGGAACAATGACAAGAATGGGCCGGAGTTTGGCCTTTTGAGGACATTGAGCATGGTCAAACATAACTTTCCCTCTGCGGGAGTGGTTTTACTAATGGGGAATCAAGTGATCAAAGCTAAGTAGCATGGATTAGGCAAATTATGGGATATACACTGAGATTGTGGAGCGCTGTGCGGAAATGAATGCTAAAGTTGAGGAGGCAGCATGAGGGATTGGAAGTGATCTGCTAGGGGAGATTGACAAGGATCTTTTGTTAGTTATGCATCAACACAACTCAACTGTTAGGGGGAATTGGCAATGGGATCACTAAATCTACTGCAAATCATTTGATTGGGTAAGGATTGGCCTATTTGTGAGGAGGATCAGTGCAGATGCACGGAGGCGGTGGGAAAAGGGGTCTTTCATTAGCAGTTCAAATTGCTTTTTTGGAGTAGCTAAGGCAGGTCAGTGAGGAATGCACGGAGACAAGAGGGGTCTTTTGTTTGCAGCTTGCATTCTTTTGTTGTATATATAAGGAAGCTTTTCTTTTGTTGTAACAGGGGAGGTGGGGGTCATTGGAGTTAATTATTGGACAAATCAACAAATATTGGAGTATCAGAGTATATCTCTATGGAAAATTATAGTGAGATTATTTTATTTTGTTTCTTTGGAGTTCAATAACCAGCAAGAGTTCTGGGAGGTCATATTTAGGGAAATAGTTAAAGTGCAGAGCTTGTTGGGGAGTCCGTCTTGTTTATTTAATATGATTTCACCGCAAGTTAGCTTTAGTAGTTTCCAGCTTGGGTATGGAAGCAGATTTTGGTTAGGAATTGTGGAGGTACAGGAGTGTAACTCAAGGGCTAGTGGTCTTTCTGGAACTCAGAGCAGGATTTTTGGGGAGAATTTACCACACACAAAATCTCTTTCCACACCTTACTGTCCAAGTGGGCCACAGAACGCCACATCCAATCAAGCTCAACCTATGCCAGGAATGCCAAGCCCTGTGGTGCGTACTGCCAAGCCCACTTCAGCTGCTTCTGAGCCTGCAGCAGCCACTGCTGAGAAAGTGTGCATCCAAGTGCTGAGCCTGACCTACCAAATGCTGAGGGCGCCAACTGCAGCGCTTTTCCCCATCCAAGGCTATATAATGACAGTACATCCCCCCGCACCAACTACCTAAGTCACTCCCCTCCCCTACCTTTCCCCATCTCATCGTGGTTACACTGTGCACCTTGTGTGCCAGGAACAGGTTTTCCTGTACCCTCCTCTCCGGCCCTTGCGTGTGCTTTTCATGCCACGCCGGTCATGGACGTTGCTTGCTCAGCAACACCATGCCACAGGCTTGTCCTGGACCCAAACTAGCTTGCCTGCACAAGAGGGCTTGCCATGGTTTGTTTGTAGTCTCTAGCAAGAAGTCAATCTTGGAGCAATCATGGACCCCGCCTGGCTCCCCTTCATCCCATTGTCCCTGTGCTCCGCCTCTGCAAAACTTGGTCAAAAGCTGCCACTCAGCCCCCCCGCTTTGCCGTGCCCAACTGCCACGGAAGGAGGAATTTGCAAATCCCGCAGACTGGCACGCGGATTTCTGCTTCTGGGCCAACCAATTCCCCATCAATCAAGGTGCAACCAACCCACATGTTGAGGAACTCTTTGGACAGCGCCTGGCTCCTCCTTTGGCCCCCAGCTTGACTCCTGGTCCTCCACCCCCTCCTCCTCCAGCTCCTGGAACCCCCCTCTCTGGCGCCTCCAACGGCATCACTTTCAACAGCCCCGCAATCATCACCAGAGCCTGCGGGACGCGGGTTGTGGAAATTAAAGGGGGCAACTCCCCAGAAGTCGTCCTTGAATTCCGGAAGTTATTGATCAAAGCGTCTGTAAGGAGATTGGATGCAGCCGTTCAAGAGAGGGAGAGGGAGAGAGAGAGAGCAATAATAAGATGAATTCCTTCCTTTCCAATCCAATCCAATCCAATGCCATAAAAAGTGATATCCTAGAGTGCAGTCCAGTCCGTGAAGTGAAGTCTTTTTATCCCCCCCTCTACAACCCGGAGTTGAGAGCAAAGTATTTAAGTCCTCCCTCTCAACCCTAACCTAAGTACAACCACAAGTAAGCAAGAATGATGAAATACATCCCCTAAGCACAGAACCCTAACCCAATCCTACCCCTCCATCCCTTGCCCCATAACCCATGCCCCTCAATATCAACGTACGCTCAGCTTGCCTGCCCGCGCGCGTCCGCCCAACAACCCGTTCCAGTTATCCGCGTACCCGCGTGACCCAATCCGCGCGTCTTGCAATGCGCGGTCCGCCTGGTCCGCGCGAGCCGTCCGATCCGCGCAAGCTTTCCGATCCACGCAAGCCTTCCGATCCGCGCAAGCCTTCCGATCCGCGCAAGCCTTACAATCTGCGCAAGCTTTCCGATCTGCGCAATCCGTTGTCTCCCGTCTCCAGGTGCTGAGCCCGACCCAACCGCTGCTGGGTCTAGCTGACTGCTGCTGAGCCCGCAGAGCGGCTAGCTGCGGCAAGGCCCTTCCCATTGCTGAGAGCTCTGCCCGCAGCCCTTTCCCAACTCGCGTCCATAAAAGAGCACCACATCCCCCCCCAACTTGAGTTCTGTCCCCAGAGATCTCCGGCCATCTCACCTTCCGTAGTTATCCTTTCTCCTTTGTATTTAGCGCCTATACACAAAAAGACATAGGTTGTGCGCGATTGAATAGCCTTTGGTCTTGTGAGTCCTTGAGCAAGAATAAGAACCGCGCGCAATATCCGCGCCTTGGAGAGAGAAGATCAGCGCCAGTGAGAAATCGGAAAAGGTGAGAAATCCACGCCAGTGAGAGTCTGAAGGTGAGAAATCCGCGCCAGTGAGAGTCTGAAGGTGAGAAATCCGCGCCAGTGAGAGTATCCGCAAGAGTACATGGGGAGACCTTGGCGTGCCAGTGTGCGTACGCAATCCTTGAGAGAGAAAGGAAGAGGAAAGAAAAGAAAGAAGAAGAAAAAAAAGAAAATGAAGAATGAATAGATAAGAAGGAACAAGAGATTTTTTTTTTTTTTTTTTTGAGCCCGCGTCCTGCGTCCCAACTCCGACCTTCCACCCCGCGCTAGCTCCCCCCCAACTTTGCTGCTTTCCTCAGATGACCGCGCCCCACCCATTGCCAGATCCACGGAGCATTCCCTCAACCAATTCCGCAGGGACCTTGTTTGCAAATTGTTGTCCCAGACCGCCTAGGTGCACCTCCCGCCGCCAAGACCTTCCTGCATCCTTTAAAATTTAAGCCCATCCGTGCGCAAAAACCAAATAAAAGAGAACACCCCCAGACGTCCTTACAACAACCCGCTGTGGAGGAGGAAAGAGGCTTTGAAACCCTTTCAATCCCAGCTCTCTCCTCCCCCACCCCGTCCACACAACATTCCTCGCCCTTTGCCGTTCTTGCGGCCTTGTTCTCCCCTCCGGAGATTTCTGACCGCTCCCTGCCCGCCAGACCGCGCGTGACCACTTGATCCTTCCGCTCCGCCCCACCATCTGTCCATTCCGCGCCCGTCCTTTCCGTTGCTGCCACTACCCTTTCCAAATGCGCGCTCCCCGCCGTCAAAGAGGTCCGGCTCGGGTTGTGATTCTCCAACGCGTGGTCCGTCTCTTCCGCCGCCGCGTGTACCTTCTTTGCAAGATATGTACGCCGCTTTCCAATTCCCAAACCGCACGGAGCATCCATTTCCCGTTCCGTTTTCCTTGCCCGCTTCCTGTCAGTAGGCCGCACCGGTTCCATCAAGTCCCGCTTCCCCAACACGTTCTTAGCCCCCACTGGGGAAACCAATTCCGCGTTTGAATCCACTGTCTGGTCCCTTTGTCCCTCCAACAATGGTCGTCGTCCTCCCCATTTGCGCACATGCGGGGCGCAGAAGCGCTGGGAGACTGAATACTCTCCAGATAGGCCTTGAGGCCCCTTGCCACCTCCGCAAGTTTGCTAGCCCAAGAGATGGTTGCCGGTGGTGGGGCCGGAACATACTCTGCCCTGTAGTACTCCAGTTCCGCGTAGTCCACTTCTGCTTGCAACCGGGTCCCGTCGCGCGCGCCTGCCTTGTAACCCAATTCCGCGGATGGCTTGAGATCGTCCTTCCAAAAGCAAGAACCGCACCTCCCCCATCTTGCCAGCATGTCCTCCTTCAGTTCCGGCCAATCCAGGTTCAGGTAGCCATCCATCTCCTCCACATCCCGACGCGCTTCCACGTCCTTGATGAACAGGACAACATGGCGCGCCTTCTCAAAATCTGAAACCCCTTCAGAGTCCGCAATTGTTTCATACCGCAAGATGAATTGCTCCACTTCCGCAATGTTGAGTCGAATATGCGGGTAAATCCATGGGGTAGTGCAGAAGCCGTGGGAGGAGGAAGGAAGAGAAGCGGCTGTTGGTAGCATCCGTGAGTACCTTTGAGAGACTTTGACAAAAGATATTTCCCGGCCAGACCCCCAGATGTGGAAACTAAAGGGGGCAACTCCCCAGAAGTTGTCCTCGAATTCCGGAAGTTATTGATCAAAGCGTCTGTAAGGAGATTGGATGCAGCCGTTCAAGAGAGAGAGAGGGAGAGAGAGAGAGCAATAATAAGATGAATTCCTTCCTTTCCAATCCAATCCAATCCGATGCCATAAAAAGTGATATCCTAGAGTGCAGTCCAGTCCGTGAAGTGAAGTGAAGTGAAGTGAAGTGAAGTCTTTTTATCCCCCCCTCTACAACCCGGAGTTGAGAGCAAAGTATTTAAGTCCTCCCTCTCAACCCTAACCTAAGTACAACCACAAGTAAGCAAGAATGATGAAATACATCCCCTAAGCACAGAACCCTAGCCCAATCATACCCCTCCATCCCTTGCCCCATAACCCATGCCCCTCAATATCAACGTACGCCCAGCTTGCCTGCCCGCGCGCGTCTGCCCAACAACCCGTTCCAGGTATCCGCGTACCCGCGTGACCGAATCGGCGCGTCTTGCAATGCGCGGTCCGCCTGGTCCGCGCGAGCCGTCCAATCCGCGCAAGCTTTCCGATCCGCGCAAGCCTTCCGATCCGTGCAAGCCTTCCGATCCGCCCAAGCTTTCCGATCCGCGCAATCCGTTGTCTCCCGTCTCCAGGTTCTGAGCCCGACCCGACCGCTGCTGGGTCTAGCTGACTGCTGCTGAGCCCGCAGAGCGGCTAGCTGCGGCAAGGCCCTGCCCATTTCTGAGAGCGCCGCCCGCAGCCCTTTCCCAACTCGCGTCCATAAAAGAGCACCACAGCATCAACTCCGGCATCCCCGGAATGGGTTGTTATTTCCTCTTCCCCAGCTCCACCCCCACCCCCACCTTGCGCAACCACTCCTGAAATCCCGGAAATACCTACCAGACTGGCGCTAAGGGATGCCTGCTTCAAGGACTTTGTGGCCAAGTTGGAAAATCTCCTCCAGCGGTTCCTTTCAGCTCCGGGAGCTCATGAAGACAAACCCCAACGCAAACTCTTGGTGGCATTCCAAGGACTTGTGGACGCGGCGCGGTCAGAAATGGTAGCGGTTATGGACTTGATTGAGGCAGATTGACCACTCCCCCTTTCCCTTCTCTTCTTTCTTTGTCTTTAACCTCACAATTCTGCACCTTCCAAAGAAATAGACTTTTGGAACGCTATCCTTTGTTGAGTGAGCCGCCTTGGTGCCTGAAGTGAGAGTGAGAGTGAGTTGGAAATCCATGCCCACGTGTGAGCCCTGAAAGCAACCTTGAGTCTGAGTAAGAGTGAGGAAAAAAACTAGCTTGGCATCCGCTCACAAGCCTTAGAGGAAAAGCACCATTATCCATGCCCCATATTGTCAACACCTCCAGAAAAGAGCACCTGGAACGCCCCAGAAGAACTGCAACATAGTTCCCCGTACCTTTTCTACAAATGATAAACAGAAAAGCGGCCAGCACGCGCAAACAACCATCTAAGAGAGAGAGAGAGAGAGATAATAAGGGAAACAAACATTCTGGGGTGCCTAGTTATTCCCGCTGTGAACCAGCTAGGAAACCCCCTTACCAAGTCAAGATTTTCCTGCAGGACCCCAAACATACTTCCACCCCATTATGCCCCTCCGCAGAAAAAGAAACAGAGAAAAATACCCAGAGAAAAAAAAGGAAAAGTAAAAGAAAAGGAAAGATTTTTTTTGCAGCACTCCTTGTCCTGCTTTTGGCTCCACCTTTTGTTTCCTCTGTGTGGCTTGTCCTTGTGTATAAGGGGACAGAATTGGGCCGCGCCAGCATTCCTGAAATTTTACAACCCAAAGCAAGTACCAATCCAAGAACCTAGCAAATCAAAGAAATAAAAAAAAGGGGTATCTAGTTGTTCCGTCTGTGAACCAGCTAGAACACCCCCTCACCAAATCAGGATTCCCCTTCTTTCCTAGCACCCCTCAGCTTTTCAGCTGTCCCCAGCAGTTTTCAGCCGTCTACTCCCCTGGAGCAGCGCATCAGGCACATGCTCCTTAGAAGCCAAAAAGTACGAGCCAACTGGGTCCTCCATTGCTTCCAAAGCTGCGCTACCAGTCCCCAAGTCCGCATTTTCCCCTGCTGTTTCATCAAAAGAGGTGGACCCGCGCACAAAAAATCTCTTCACATGCAAAGCTGCAACCTCCGCTTAAGAGGCGCCCTGTCCAACTCCTCAAGCTGATAACTTCTACCCATGAACTTAGAGGCCATGTGGTATGGGTCGTTCCATTGGTTAGAAAAAAGCCACCTCCATTGAGACTCCAGACTCTGATTTTACAGCAGCACCAGCTCAACCTTTTGAAAAGGGTCATGGAGGCGGTAGGAACAGCGCTCCTCCCAATACCGCACTGATTCTGTCCGTGTTTTCCAAAGCCATTCTGCGGCCTTTGCAAATTTTTCCGTGCGTCAAAGAAGCTTCTTGGCAAAGTCCTCAATAAGATACGCGTAGGTCTTGAATTTCCACCAGTCAACATCCAACAACCTCTCCAGCTTGATTTCCACCGTAAGGACGGGCCACTGCCCAAAAAGCAGCTTTTAGGGTGAATAATCTGTTGATTGCTTCACGGAGATCCAATTGGCAAAGAGAACCACCGTAAGGGCCTCCTGCCACTTATTTCCATCTTCTCCACACATTTTCAACAGTGCTTCCTTGATGGGTTGGTGCCCCCACTCAATCATCCCCCAGCCTTTGGGATAGTACTTTATCATGCAGCCAAACTTTGCCCCGCAACTCTGAACCACCCTCATCAAGCAACCTCAAAACTCCGCACCCCCATCCACTGTAACCAGACGGAGGGATCCATAGCGCGCAAAGCAATCTTCCTCCAAGAACTGGGCAACATTTTCCACTGACAACTTCACCAAGGGGGGCGCCTCCACCCATCCCATCAGGTCATCCTGGGCAACAAGGAAGTATGCAAACTTCCCCAATTTGACGTCCACCACATCAAGAGAAACAAGTCCAAAAAACAAGTTCTCCCCGTGGGGTGACCAACCTTCTTGGGCAACCTTGAACTCCACTGCTGGTATGCTTTGCACAGCTTTACTGACTCCCAGACGGCGCGCACAACTCCCAGAAAACAGAACTGTGCCTTCACCCTCATCCGCGGCTCAATTTTACCCCAATGGACAAGGTGGTAATGCAAGCACCTGAGGATCACTTCCTGATCTGTCCTAGATGTTGCGACCACAAGAGGGACAGGGGCACTCCGCCACCACAATTGCCCATCCTGGTGGTATTGGATCACCGTATCCATTATGCCTTTGGGGAACCATAGATCTCACAAACAAGAACACAAAACTGCATAGCATTTGGACTAAGGCAGCGGCAAGAAAACCCCTGCCTCCACACCCCTGCCCAAATGACTGGAGATTCCACATCTAAAGGCTCCGCTCCCTTGTACAGATCCTCCCAAGGATACCAAAAAAGCGCATCTGGTGTGGAAAGAGATTGTGCGTTTGGTAAATTCCCGGCAACAATATAAAATTCTCTGCAAAAATCTTGCTCCAAGTCTAGGAAGCCCACTAGCCCTTCAGTCACATTCCTGTAACTCCACAATTCCTAATGGAACTCCGCTTCTGCACCCAATCTGAAAAACACTAAATCCAACTTGCAATGAAATGATAGTAAATAAACAAGTGGGAATCCCTGAAAAGCTCCACACTTGAAATAGTTCCCTAAATATGACCTAAGAGAACTCTTGATTTTAATTACACTCCAAAGTAACAGAAGAAAAGAATCAAGCTATAATTCTCAGTGATAATCTCCAATAACGATGATGCGATCTCTGCTAAAAGTTCAATCCCCCAATAATCATCCATAAAATGGTCTCCCCCCCTCCCCTTCCCATCTCCAATGAAAGAAAAGCTTCCTTATATATACAAAAAATAACAAAGGAATGTAAACTGCTAATGAAATACTCCTTTTCCCACTGTCTCCATGCAAATGGCAATGATCCTCCTTACCAATAGTCCAATCCTTACCCAATCTGATGATCTTCAGTAGATTCAATTATACTGTTGCCAATTACCCCTAACAGTTGTGTTGCACCAATTCACAACCAACAACAGATTCTTGTTGATCTTCCTTAGCCAATCACTCCCAATCCAGCATGCAGCATAACTACAAATCCCCAATGATCTGAATGATGCCTCCTCAAATTTAGCGTTTGTTCCCCACAGCGCTCTGCAACCTCAGTGCATATCCCATAATTGGCCTTATCCATAATACTAAGCTTTGATCACTTGCTTCCGCATTAGTAAACCCACAGCCATGGAGGGAATATTCTGAGCTGCTCCAATTTTAATTTCCAGTGGTAAGCCTACTTGCCTCCATGTCTATAAATAGCCACCACATTCCCCTATAACATGAATTCTGTCCCTAGGATTCCCACACTCCACAACACCAGAACATCCGCCAAACCCCTCAACTCCTATTCCCCTCCAAACCCCAAAAGAAAGAAAGAAAGCCCCACCATGGAAAAGTGCAAGTACTGCGCTAAAATGCGGAGAACATGAACAAAAACCGCCAGTTGCCCAGCCTGCAACACCTGCAGTCAAGGCCACCGCAGGTGTTTGTTTGTTTCTCTGACCCCTGGATCCTTGCAAACTTGTCCTCCTCCCCGTTCCCGCCGCGGACCAATGGCCAAATGTGTGGTGGACAATGAAAAATCCATTGAGAACAAAGACTGGACTCTGGAGATGGACCGCTCCACCTCCTTGTTGCCTGTTTAAGAGGCCACTCACCACCTTTACCCCCTCCTCAATGCATGGACTACCCCCCTGCCGCTGCCTGGGGAGATGCCACCAAAGCCTGGGGCTGATTCCACAACCTAAATGTTGGACTTGGCCAGGTACCACGCAAGCCCAAAACAGCTCTTGTCTTTTTTTGAGTGGCTACGCCTCCAATACCCCCGCCAGCAGTGCCCAATGTCTCCCATCACCCACTCCTCTGGCATCCACCACTGCAACCACAACACCTCCTGCAGAGGTTGAGTCCCCGCGCTTGGTCATTGCAATTAGCTCCAATTTGGTGCCCATACCCTGGGAGTTTTTTTTTCTTAACCCTCCAAATCTTCACACAGCTCCCGCACCTCACGCTGAGTTGCTGTTGTCTCCATTGCCGGTCCAAAGATCTCTGTGTTGCTTGTCTCTAATCCAGACCCTGTCAGATTGCCTCTCCTTTTAGTCCTCTGACTCCCACCCTTCTAGGTTGACCCAATTCCGCTTGATCTCTCCATACCATGTGGCCATCCAAAAAACAATAAAGAAGCCAGCCAAGGAATCAAGGAAGCCAAAATCAAGCGGTACCTCCGGAAATTGGATGAGCAAATACTGGCCATCCTTTGCCGTTGGGTTGGGATCCCAGCCGCAGGGAGTTGCAAGCTCCTCTGTGGGCATCATTGTGCCGGTGGTGATCTTTGCCGCAGGCTCTGCCGCGCGATCTTCCTTCCTTAGATTTCTCCCTCTTCTTAAATTATTGAAGCGCCCCCTGAATCTTGTATATGGCTAAATAAATAAATATGATGCCTTCCCCGCCCCAGAAAGGAATTCTCTTGATTCCCCACACCATCCTACAAAACAAGACACAAAAAGAAACTCTTCAACCCCTAGTGAGAACCCCTCAAAAGCTAAGAATGAGACAAATAAAACAAAGACACCTGAGACAAAGAATAATTAAAGAAAAGACTCCAAACTCCGGAAATAAATATCACCTAAGGGACCTGGACCACCCCAGACAAAGTCCTTTGAGACTAGACCTTCCACGCTTCTCTGGTGATCTGAGCTTCCCCATTCCCCCACAACTTGGATATTGACCCCAACATTCATTCATCCAAGGACTCCTCATCCAAAGACTCCTTCTCCTCCGCAGCTGGCTCACTTACATTGGCCATCTCTTGATTGTCATCCCCTGAACCCGCGGTTTCATCAAAGTAAGTTGTGCCCTGCACTTGGAACTTCTTCATGTGATCCGCCGCAGCATTCTGCTTGAGTGGAGTTCCATCCAATTCCTCCAACTGATAACTCCCACCTGGAAACTGACTAAAAAACTCTACAAGGACTTTTCCAGAAATCCTTGAAAATCTTACCCCAATGTGTCTCAAAGATCCAATTATAAAGCTGAACAAGGTGGCCTCTCCACAAAGGGTCCCGCAAGAAATTGGCACAATGCTTGTCCCAGTACCAAACCAAGTTAGCCCAACTTTCCCAAAGCCTCTTTGACCCCCTTGCCACCACCTCCTTTTTCAGCAGAAGTTGCTCCGCCAGCCCCACAAGTAGATCTTCTGTGGTCTTAACCTTCCCCCAGTCAATAGGGAGATAATTCAAGGTTTTGATATCCACTGGAAGCACCAGCTGCCAACCATAAAAGAGCTTGTAAGGCAAATAACATGTCCCCCGCTTGACCTGTATCCAATCCGCAAAAAGCAAAACTGGAAAGGTCTCTTGCCACTTCTTCCCATTACTTCCACAGATCTTGACCATTGCATCGTTGATTGGCTGATGGCCCCGCTTCCTCCGGATAATATTCCATAATTTGCCAAAAATTTTCCCCGCAAGATTTGACCAGCCTCCAAAGATTGTCCCCAAACTCCCCCAACTGTCCACCATGATGAGCTGCAAACACCCAAAACAAGCAGTCCAATTCCCCTCCAAAAAACTGCCCCACCTTCTCTGCCAACAGCTTAACCAATGGAAGCGCCTCCACCCACCCCAACAAGTTGTCTCAAGCCACAAGCAGATACCAGAACTTTCCTGTCTTGATATGGAAAACATCCAGAGAGACCCTCCAAAAAAGGGCGTCCTCACCGGTTGGAATACCCACCTCCCTAGGTAATCTGATACTCTGCCGCTGACAAGCTTTGCAACACCGCACCCAATCTTGCACTGTTTTCCCCAGACCGGGCCACCAGAACCTGGTCATGACTATCCTCTGAGTCTCTGCCTCTCCCCAATGGCCTAATTCATTGTGAAGACTCTGCATAACATCCTCCTGATCCTCCCGCCTTGTGACCACAACCAAGGGTATTGGAAGTTCCCGCTTTCAACCTGCCCGTCCTAGCAAAAGAAAAGTGAAACCTTCCGCCAATCCCATCCAACCTCCGTTTCTGACAAACCTTCAGGAAAAAGAAGCGTCCAAAGAGACTTGTCCAATGCCTGAAAAATTCCACACTGTTTCAGGGGAAGATCCCCAACCTCCGCAGCCATTTCTGCCACCTTCAGAAGCTATTTATCCATGTCCAAATCCCCTTCCACCGCGCGCCAGACCTCTGGATACCAAGACAAACCATCTGGCATTGTAAATGCCTTCCCCGGAACATGCCTGACAGTGAGTTGAAATATTGTAAGTATGCAATCCACCGTGTCATAGGAGCATTAGGCAAGGTTGGGGTATTAATCATCCTACCCAGTACTTCTGCATCCACCGGGAGTTCAAAAGAAACCCCCTGTCAGATTATTGTCTCTATTGCTGTAACAAGCTGTTACAAATACCTGAAAAAAAACACAATAACAAGTGTTATATGTCAGTTTTATCTTAATTTCAATGCTTATATCAGTACAACTCAACTAATACTACGGTTTTAGGAGCAAAATAGCCACACCTTAAACCTTTATAAAAGGCAAGGGGCCTGGCTTTATATAAATAAAGCTCAAAGGAGATTTGCCTACACCTGGAAGCTCACACCCTTTATAGTAGCCAGAGAGGGCTACAACTCCAAAAGGGACCTTGAACTCAGATTTGAAGTTGTATTATTGATTGTTGGATTGATGTGTTATTAAATTAAAAGGCCCCAGTCAATCTTCTTGATTAAGTTTAATGGGCTTGTTAACTATGCAATATCTGGTTCAAAAATACAATGAGGAAAAGGACTTATAGGGGCAAGACCCTCCTCTTTTATATTAACATGAGTCCTCAGGGGAATCAGGGGACCATCAGGGGAGTAGACCAATGTCCTAGATTTCGTCTCCAGTGGCTCAGAGCCCCTTGTAACATTCCCCAATGAGTAGCAGGAATTACATACTCATTGGGGGTGATTTTCAATGTAAAGTTTAATCTAATCACCCCAACAGGTATCATATAGACTGTAGATCATCCCAATAACTTAATTAGAAGCCAATTGGACGCTCTCAGGGCTTCAGAATAAGTATACATCATCATTTAAATCCAAACAGATCTCTCTTGGCATGTGTTTAAAGATTAAGACCATACTCTTAACCATATTATGGCTTATATTAGTATGTACATTCTTGGTAGATGATCCCACAGAGTTTATATGCCCCAATTGAGTTTAATGGCCTCTGTGTGTACGTTATTCCAGCCTGTATGGGTTCCTGAAAGTTATCCACAGGCTGGAAGGAGAGAAAAACAGAACATTTATAATAATTTACCCCTGTATGGGTTATGGTAAATGGAATTTATTAAAGAATATTATTTCCACAGAGGGAAATCTTTATGGACATTCATTGTGCATCGAAATGGACGCATCCCGGTGATTCCAACTCAAATTTAAGCTATAAGATCTTCCGTAACTTATAATATAATTTATCAAAGTTTTATGTGATAAAATCTGGGTTAAAAACATACTATAAAATAATATTATAAAATATTTGTAAAAATACAAAATGCTTGATAACATCAGAATAGTGACACAATGGAGGCTTGAACACAAGACCTGGGTGTTCTGTAGGCAGAGAACTTAGTCATTACTTAACCACTGTACTAAGTAGACATACGAGTTGTGCAGACAATTGGACATCTATATATGTCTCATGGCTGACACTCCCCACCTCCAAAAGAAAATTACTCTATGAGGAATTTTGGATCTATTGGAAGCTCTATATCTTCTCAAAACAATATCAGCATTTTTAATTTCCTTGGCTTCTAGCCATAGATCACTATCTGCTAGCTTATGCTTGAACCTCACTAGATATAATCTTACATCTTTCCTGTCTTTTCTAATGACTTTATGTTGCAGTATCTTATGCGGCATATATTCACTAGCCTGTTCCATTGGTGGTACCACAACCCTAGGAAAATTTCTTTGAGGGAAAAACTCTACTGGATCAATAAATTTTTTAACAAGACTAATTGGAAAAGTAGGATGTTTCCTGTCAAATTCTTTGGTTAAAATGACCTCCACTGCATTTTTACCATGAAGTGCTTTTACAACAAATGGACCAACAAAAGCATCTTTTAATTTTCTGTGTCCTGAAATATTATTAAAATTAACAGTAGAAATTAAAACCATGTCCCCTACTTTGAAGTCATGATCTCTATGACTTTTGTCCCACCTACTCTTATTATACTCTACCGCATCACTAACACACTTACTAGCATATGTTTCAGCCTTATTCATCATTTCTCTAAAACAGTCAGCTGAAGGGTGTAACATTATAGTCTTACTTAGTAACATGTCCTTAGGAATGTGAGGTATCCAACCTCTTTCTAATTCAAAAGGGGAAATATTAGTTGTTGAATGCTTGCTTGAATTGTAGGCAAATTCTAAAGCTGGTAAAAGAGATACCCAGTCATGAGTGTATCCATCACTGTCCTTGAATTTAATGCCATAAGCACAATATCTCCTGATCATGTCTTCCAAAGTTTGTATCATCCTCTGTGCTAGACCATCAGTCTGGGGATGATAAGCTGTTGAAAAGGATAATTTTGTTCTGACCAAATTAAAAAGACTCTGCCAAAATTCAGATGTGAATTTTTGGTCCCTGTCACTGATAATATTTCTGGGGCATCCCACGTCATTGACAATACTTTTCCAGAATAGCATAGCTATGTCCATCGCAGAGCTATCTTTATAACATGGTAAGAATCTAACTCTCTTAGAGAATCTGTCAACCACCACTAGAACACAGTTGAAATTATCTTTACCCCCAGGGGGAAATCCAGACACAAAATCGATGTTAATAGTGTGCCATCTTTCTTTTGGTTCTTCTATAGTTTGTAATAGACCATACCTTTTTCCTGTGGACTTATTTTCTTTCTGGCATCTCTCGCAGGACTCACAGTATGAGCTAACACTGTTTCTCCAGTTAGGCCACCATGCTAGAATTTTAACCCTTTCTACAGTTCTATCTTTTGAAAGGTGTCCAGAGCAAACATTGTCATGACATTCACTCAGAATCAATTGTATGTGATAATCTTGTACTAACACTACTGAGTAGCAATGGGCAGACTTGTTATATATCAACCCATCTAAAAGGACAAACCTTCCTTCCAGGTAACCTTTCTTCCAATCTGCATCTAGTCCTTCAACAAGATTTTGTGCACTAGACTTAGATCTTAGTATCTCAAGGAGTAGTGATGAGTTCTTGTTGCTGGCATATGACTCAAGCACTGAGGTCCAGAAGCTTTCAGCCAAACTTGTGACTGAAATACCCATAATTGGTAGTGTGTCCACGTCATCTTCTGGGTCATAGGCAGGATTATTGATGTCATTGGGTAGAGCCCATCTGGATAACCCATCTGCATTCTTATGTATTAGCCCCTCTCTATGCACTATTGTCATGCACCCTCTCCATTGCTGAATAGCTATTTGCCATCTTAACATGTGCCTATTAGGTGTTTTTAGGTTCAGAAGTGACTTTAGCGCTGTACAATCAGTAATGACTTCAAACTGACACCCATCCAAATAGTAATACAACTTTTCCAGAGCCCAAACTAGGCACAAACACTCTAGTTGGGAGGCACCATACCTCTTTTCACTATCTTTGAGTGTCTGGATATAAAACATATGGGTCCTTCAACTGGCTTGTCATTAACAATCTGGACCTGGTGTAATGCTGCCCCTAAACCTTCCATACATGCATCTACATATAACTTAAATGGTTTCTTAGAATCTGGGTGGAAAAGCAAAGGTGCCGAGGTTAGACAACTTTTTAATAACTCATAAGCCTCAACTCTCTCTTTAGTCATTTCAAAAGAAACATTGAGACTACAGATTTTGTATAGACTGGAAGCTATTATGCCAAAATCTTTAATATTTAGCCTGTAGTAACCTGCAAAGCCTAAAAAACTTTGCATCTCCTTAATGCTGTTAGGAGTAGGCTTTAATAAGACTTCTGCTACTCTGGTTTGATATATTCCCAAGAATAGTCCATTTACAATATGTCCTAGGGCTTTCAATTCATTGAAGCCAAATGAACATTTACTCAATGAAATTTTCATGTTCATCTTAATAACTTTCTTCAAAATAATTGATAGTCTGTACGTATGCTCTTCCCAAGTTGCTGAAAATATAATAATGTCATCTATGTAGATGATCAACCAATTTTGCATCAACTCTTCATGGAACTCAGAATCCATCATTCTCTGGAAATGAGATGGTGCATTCTTGATACCAAATGGCATCCTCAGATATTCAAAAACACCTAAATGACAAACTATTCTTAAAAACTTTCTGCTGTCTATGTCTACAACATTCTGGTGGAATCCTTTCAGCACATCCATACATGTGATATATTTTGCCTGGTGAAGTTTACTTAGGGACTCAACAATCTTGGGCATAGGATACCTATCTGGTGTGGTATAAAAGTTTAGAGCTCTAAAGTCACCAACCATTCTAGATTTCCAATTATGCCAAGCTATTATCACTGGTGTAGTAATGTCAACATCCTTATTAGCTCCTACTTTCCTGATAACTCCCAATTTCAGCAATGTATCTATATGTTCCTTAAGTGCTTCTCTGCTCCTAGGGCTGGCTGAAAATGGGTGTTTTCTTAAGGCAGGCGGGTATGGCCTATAAATAGTTAAAGTTATTTTAACATCATGACCTATTATGGATCCAAAGGGTTCATCTGTAGTAGCAAAAGCTCCTCTATGTTCAAACAATACTTGTACCAGATGGATCTTTTGTTCATTACTTAGTGATGAATTGATCTTGGATTCATCACTAACTTCTTTGTGAAAAGCTTCTTCATTAAGATGATCCACTGAGTTAACCTGCTCTTGATCAAAGGGGAACTTAACACTGTCACCAACCGTAAAGTATGAAGCCTCCTTGCTGTGGAACAAATTGAAAGAATACTCCTTCATATAGTAACTTCCTATTATGAAATAATCTATGGAAGTATTATCAATCACTAAAAATTTAATAATGAATACATATGAAGCAAAAAACAAACTAACCTTGACTACACCTAATGAAACTAATGACCCTGAGCAGCTATTTAATTTCACCACAGGTGCACTTACCAAAAAATCCTTCCAATTTGTGAAGAAATTTTCCAAGTAGCTTCTGCCCACTATTGACTTATATGCTCCACTGTCCAATAAGACTTTACAAGGCTTATTACAAAATGTCATGTTGATTAATTCATTAGTTACCTTAATAGAATTTATGCATCCTATGATAGGCTCCTCCTCTTCTCCTAATGAACTGTCTGAGTCTGATCCTTCTACACAATCATTACCCTTATCAGTACTTTCACTCTTGACATTATTAACTTTCCTGGTTTTTTGCAGACATGCCCTAGAGGTATGTCCTGCTTTACCACAAGTATAGCATGATATATCTGTATTGGGGACAGAATTTCTTACAACAGTCTTGTCCTTTTCTGTCTTGGCTAAATTGTTGTCTCTGGTCTGGTAGATCTTCTTCCTTCCCAGTGACGTGTCCTCTACTATGTCTTCTAATATGTTGATTAAACTGGAACAATCTCCATCTGCTTTCATACTTGTTTTAACTGCAAAGGAAATTTCCCCATCCATCAGTGAAAGTAGCTTAAAGTTAATACTGTCTTGGTCTAATAGCAGATCAGAAGCTCTAAGTCTTTTCCTTTGCCTGGTCACCCATGTAGCTGGTGGTGTCACACCAGGCAAAAATTTGTCATTGTTGAAGGCAGTCAAGCACTTTCTTTTCCAATTAGATGTGCCAAATTTTGCATTTATTTCTCTTTTCCAAAACTCCCAGTCTTGCACGCCTACAGCACTCCTTCTATCTCTGTACCAGTCTGAGGCTATACCTTTAAACAAAATACTTAATCTACTAGTAATCAATGTGTCAGGGAGCCCAGTATCTTCCTTCAAGGTGTCTACCCATGAAATAAATTCAGTGTGATCATACTCACCCTCCCCAGAGAATTCAGGCCAATCACTTATCTTAGGTAATCCCTGTAATACTTGCTTAAAAACCTCTCCTTTACCAGAATCCAGCTCCAGATCAATTTCTTCTGCAATAGCCTTGCTTTTCCTTCTCATCTCTGGTGCTCTAGATTCTGTAACTGGACTGTGGCTATTTTGGGACAAGGAAGACAATCTGCTAATAAGCTCCTCATGTTTGTGTCCTAGCTGCTCAATAACTTTATCAATTTTGGTACTCAATTTCTCTTGACTTTCTTCTGACATGATTTGACACTTCAATATATCTTCTTTGATAGAAATCAAATTTCTATCAAATTTATCTTCTAACACTTCCAATGAGTGACCCACTTGTAAAACCATTGAGGTCAGTGAGCTGACATCTCTCTTAATACTGATAGATTCTCTGCATGTTTCTTTTAAATTGTTATCAATGTTTGTCATATTATTAATCAGATTACTCAAATCTCCTGCTTGTGCTTTCTTCAAGCCCATTTCTATTTTCTTATTAGTCAAGTCTTCTATTTCTTTAACAGAGCTTGCCAAAATTGATTTCAAAGTCAGACTATCTGCAACAATACAGGAGTATTTTTTATCTATAGATGCAAAGCCTTCTATAGAATATTTGTTTATGTGAACTAATGCTTTTTTGATATGAAGTGTATCATTGAAGACAATATCTCAAAATTTATCTAACAATATTTCTGATTCTAAAGACAGTCTCAGCCCCTCTTGGCTCTTTTGGCTCTCTCTTCTTCTAAGAATTGGAAGCCTCCTTGGAGAGACCTGGCCATCCTCATCATCTCCCCATAGATGGAGTGCCTGTGTTCTCTCCTCTTTCTCATCCTTGCTCCCTGACTCAGGGGAGGGGACGGTGCTCTGTTCCTTAAAGGCTCCTGGGAGCATGAAGCTACTGGTTGTGGGGCTGCCCTCTCCTGCGGTTTCTTCTTTGGCTTTGGCTTGGGGACCACCGGTTTCTTGATCTGGGTTGGATCCCAACTCTCTGTTTCCTTCATCAATCTGTCCCTTCCCAACAGTTTGATGAGGGCCCTGTACGTCGCTGAGGCCTGGGTCAGAAACTTCACCTTGTTCTCGACGTTGCTTTCTGCCACTGCCTCCAAGTAATTTATTTTGTTCTGGCTGTGGCAGGTCAAGAGGTTCGCCGTGCCCGGAGGTAGGCCGTCTCCTCCTCTGGCTGAATTCACCTGGGGGCACAAGCTCAGCGCCCTTGCTCCTTGTGTTCATCATTATCACGACGAAGGCTTTTTATTTGTTTTTTTTTAATAAAAAAAAATTAATTCAATAGTTCTGAATCAGTCTGACTGGTCTCTTTGTTTCTGAACGTGTCAATGAATCTAGGTCCCTAACTCTGAGTGACTATCTCCGTCAAAGGAGTCCTAGATCTGATGTTTTCTTTGGCGATGCTGGTGTCAATGCTGCTTTCTTTGCTCCTTTGCAAGGAGCTTGATTCTGACACGAAGCTGCGTGCCCTGCCTCAATTCTCAGGCATAAAGGAATCTATCAATAACTGTTTAGACACTGTTTCACGAGGATGTAAGTTCCTCTCTCTACTATTTCTAGCCGTCACCATCTTGTTACTTACTTTTCAGAAAGCAATTGTCCAACTTATAGAACTATTATTCGTGGTACTTATGTGATCTGCAGTATTGGTTTGATCTTGGTTGCTCGGCTTTCTTTGAAACCCAGCGGTAGAGCCGTTGCTTTTTGTTTGGTCAGGAGCAATTGTGCTTGATACTATCAGGCTCACTCCTGAGACGACAAAAATCTTGGTTGTTTTATCAACCTGCTGGGACAACACTCCTTGTCTGATCAGTAGCTTACTAACAACTTGATGAGGCCGTCGCGGCTACTCAGTCCAATCAATGATTCTGGGTGCTGGCTGTTGGGAATCTTGTTTTGTCTTGGTCTCCTGGTGACTGTAACTCCAATGGTCAGTATCAACAAGGATGCCAAAAAGAATTTTTTGACGCCTGGTGATAGATGCCTTCAGCGGTTCTAATCCTTTAGATATCCACCTGCTTGTTTTGATAGAGGAAATTATTTCCCTACTCTATCAATTACCCGCGGTTAAGTTACCGGTGCTATGACAGAGAGCTTTATAGAGCTTTTCAAAAATTCTACAATTTTCTTTTCTGTTATTTTCAGACCAAATTTTAACAATCAGTAATTAATTAAAAATTTTAATATTAATATCTTACTTTTTGGATAAAAAAATTCAAAACTTTTGTGCTTAAGGCACTTCAAATCAATATCTATAACAGAATTAACACCAAATTTCGAAAATTTTGGTTATTTTTTTCAAAATATCTTATATAAGTGATTAATTTAACTTCAGGGGGTTAAAATAATCAACAATAACTCTTACTTCAAATGGAAAAATGTCTAAAACTTGGCTCAAAAAGGAGATGAGGCCCCCAATTGTCAGAGTATTTTCTCTATTGCTGTAACAAGCTGTGACAAATACCTGCAAAATAACACAATAACAAGTGTTATATGTCAGTTTTATCTTAATTTCAATGCTTAAATCAGTACAACTCAACTAATACTACGGTATTAGGAGCAAAATAGCCACACCTTAAACCTTTATAAAAGGCAAGGGGACTGGCTTTATATAAATAAAGCTCAAAGGAGATTTGCCTACACCTGGAAGCTCACACCCTTTATAGTAGCCAGAGAGGGCTACAACTCCAAAAGGGACCTTGAAATCGAATTTGAAGTTGTCTTATTGATTGTTGGATTGATGTGATATTAAATTAAAAGGCCCCAGTCAATCTTCTTGATTAAGTTTAATGGGCTTGTTAACTATGCAATATCTGGTTCAAAAATACAATGAGGAAAAGGACTTATAGGGGCAAGACCCTCCTCTTTTATATTAACATGAGTCCTCAGGGGACTCAGGGGACCATCAGGGGAGTAGACCACTGTCCTAGATTTCTTCTCCAGTGGCTCAGAGCCCCTTGTAACATTCCCCAATGAGTAGCAGGAATTACATACTCATTGGGGGTGATTTTCAATGTAAAGTTTAATCTAATCACCCCAACAGGTATCATATAGACTGTAGATCATCCCAATAACTTAATTAGCAGCCAAGTGGACGCTCTCAGGGCTTCAGAAAAAGTATACATCATCATGTAAATCTAAACAGATCTCTCTTGGCATGTGTTTAAAGATTAAGACCATACTCTTAACCATATTATGGCTTATATTAGTATGTACATTCTTGGTAGATGATCCCACAGAGTTTATATGCCCCAATTGAGTTGAATGGCCTCTGTGTGTACGTTATTCCAGCCTGTATGGGTTCCTGAAAGTTATCCACAGGCTGGAAGGAGAGAAAAACAGAACATTAATAATAATTTACCCCTGTATGGGTTATGGTAAATGGAATTTATTAAAGAATATTATTTCCACAGAGGGAAATCTTTATGGACATTCATTGTGCATCCAAATGGACGCATCCCGTTGATTCCAACTCACATTTAAGTTATAAGATCTTCCATAACTTATAATATAATTTATCAAAGTTTTATGTGATAAAATCTGGGTTAAAAACATACTATAAAATAATATTATAAAATATTTGTAAAAATACAAAATTCTTGATAACATCAGAATAGTGACACAATGGAGGCTTGAACACAACACCTGGGTGTTCTGTAGGCAGAGCACTGAGTCATTACTTAACCACTGTACTAAGTAGACATATGAGTTGTGCAGACAATTGGACATCTATATATGTCTCATGGCTGACACCCCCACAGCATATGCTGTAATCTCCGCACAATCCTTGTCACCCCACACAACTCCAGCTTGGGCTGCAATTACCAAGATTCAGCTCCAAAAAGGTTGCTGACTTTTAGAGTACTGGCCTGTCCCACCCTTCATCTTCCTGGGTCAGAACACCCATGGCACCAAACTTGCTTGAGTCCACCGCTAGCCAGATCCCTAATTTTTCACAGTCAAGGTCCTTCAACAGTATTTTCCTCCCAACAATCTCCTTCAGTTCCTGGAATGCGCAATCAAATTCCTCTTTCCACACCCACTCCACCCTATTTCTAATCAGTTTCTACAATGGGCTAACCATCTTGGCAAAAAGAACAATGAAGATCCCTACCCATCCACAAAGACCTAGAAAATGGGAAACGTGAGTAGCATTCCGCGGATTAGGCAATTCCAAAAGTTTGTTAACTTTGGCCTGGGTGATTTCGCTCCCTTTTGCTCAAAAGCAATGTCTTTTTGAGTATATTGAGCAAGGTGATTGAGAAACCAGGTGATGGATTGGAAGTTAATTTTCAGTTGTGCAAATTCCCCGTGGTCTTTGTCAGTGGCGGGTTCAAGGTGAAGATTCTGTGTGAGCGGTGAGTGAGTTTGTTTACAGTCTGAGAGACCAAGTTCCTCAAAACTTCAATCAATATTTTTTTGTTGAATAAGGAGAATTTGATTGTCTTTCACCTCCATCAGCATGCCAAGGATGGTGTTTGGAGAGTGACAGGAGGAATTTTTAAACCTGTTTAGAAAATTAAACTTGAAGGTCTTGTACCTTCCAACATGGATAAGGTTGTCCACATGGAAGTAGAGAACATCCTTTGAGTTATGGTTGATGTATAGACAGGGGTCCCTAGTGGATTCTTAAAATCCTTGAGATTTGATCCAGAGAGTAAGTGTTTTGTACCAGGTTTTAGGAGATTTTTTGAGACCGTATAAAGACTTCTTCAATTTGAGGTATGGAGAACTCCTGTGCAAACCTTCAGGAGTCTTGATGATAAAATTTTTATTAAGGGGAGCATGGAGGAATGCGCCCTTGAAATTGAATTGCGTGAAATTAATTTTTTCTTTTAGACCATATAGGAGAGCAATGCATAGGGAGCCAAGTTTTCCGGTAGGTGCCCAAGTTTTGTTGTAATAAACCCCAACAATTTGATAAAACACTTGAATGCATAGCCTAGCCTTGTGATTTACCGGTTCCCTGTGGCAGTTTTCCTTCACTTTGAATACCCATATTGTATTTAGGATGTTTTTGGGTGTCCCTTAGTATTCCTCCCATACTTCTTGCAATTTGATAGACTCTAGCTCTTCTTTGGAATCCTTCTTCCATTTGGGCTACTCTGGGGACTTTTATGCAGCCTTATAGGACAGAGGCTTGTAATAGTGATGGAAGACGTAGCGTTGAGTTTTTCTGGTTTCTTGTTTAGGTTGTTGATAAGCTCCCTGGGTAGTAGGTATTGGAGAGGGGATCCAAGTAGTTTCTGGTTGGGGAGAGTCTGAAGGTTCTGAATTGAGAGAAGCGGAGTTGTTGTGATTAGAGTTAGACTCTGGTGAGTCACTATTGTGGTCCCTGGCCACAGATTGTTTGTCAATCAAGGAGAAGTCAGATTTTTTGCTGTCTTGATGAGTTTGTGAGAAGATGTCCATTTTAGGGGATTCCAGAATGGGGAAATTGGTTGTGTGAGTCTTGAGGAAGGTGAAATGCTTTTTTTTGAGAATAGAACCAAGTCAGTTAAGGACTAAGGAAGAATGAAAGGTAGGATTGAACCCAACTAATATTCCCTCATATTGCTTTTTGTCAAACTTGCATCCTTTTTGGAGGTTTCTTGCCAGGTAGACCAGAGGAGTTCTCAAAGGTCTCAGATAGTTAGCAGGGAGTTTCTTACCAAACATAAGCTCCCATGGAGAAAAGTGATTACCTTCTCTAGGGATTTGGTTGAGCATGAAGCCCCAACTTCTTGTGACAAAATGCCAATAATCCTTTTTTAGTCGGGAGGAAGAAAAGGTTGCACGGGCTGATTCTACAATGGTTCAATTCTCTCTTTTGGTTTGGCCATTATGTTGGGAGTGATAAGTTTCAGAGGTGAGGAGTTTGATTTTTTTTGTCTTGGAAAACTCTTTAAGCGTGACATTGGTGAACTCTGTGCCTTTGTCTGAATAGATCTCGAAGGGATAGTACTTGAGCCTCTTGAATTTGAATTCCAGTATGTTGATGATTGTCTCTGGGGTTTCATCCTTGGAGTTTAGGGGAAAGGCTGCAAGATAGCCAGAATAATTGTTGACCAAACTGACCATATAATGGTGGCTGGATTTTGATTTTGGGGTAATGGGTCCATCTAGGTCTAGGTGAATTTGTTCAAGAGGCTGAATGGCAAGAGTAGAGATGGCTGCAAAGGAGGAGCGAGTGATTTTGCTTTGGGCACAAGCTTTGCATTGAAATTGTGTTAGTTTGTCTTTAGGAAAAAGATCCTTTAGAATTGTTTAGAGGGTGGAGATAAAAGCGTGGCCTTACATTCTGTGAATGTCTGAAAGAGATTGAGCTGTGTCAGAAGGATCATGGGTAGAATGATTGATATGGTTGACTACATTTTCCAATCCTATTGTCCAAGGCTTTTGATTACAAATAGGTTTTTGCGTATCAATCCACTGAGGACAGTTGCCCCATTGTTAGTGACTAAGAATCCATCTTGTTCTTGGTTTAAGCGGCATCCTTTCTTAGCCAAGAGACCAGGACTGATGATTTTGACTACAATGTTGGGGATAAAGACGCAGTCTTCCAGCTTTATGACCAAGTCTTTCCATTCAAGTTGTACCGTGCCAGTCCCATGGATTTTGAGGTTAGCCTCAAGCTTGCCTGTCTTTACTACTTCATTTTCTTCAAGCATCTTTATGTTTGAGAAGTATTTGAGTTCATTGAAAACGTGTACGTTTGCAACCAAATCCAGAATAAGGTTGGGAGTGTTGTCTGTGTTGATCCAGATGGTTAGAAGAGCATGGTAGTTGATAGTTGGTTTCTGTTTCTTATTTCTGTTTTTCCATTCATTTTTTTGTTCAATCCACCAGCTAGGGGCTGTTTCAGGGTGTAGATGAAAGCACAAGGATTCTGAGTGCGGAGCATTGGGGCCATGGTAACCTTTTCAACATCACATTTTCACCTTCTTATCATCTTTTGGGGCCTGTGTCTTTGTTTTTACTAACAAGACTTTGGAAGCGGTTTTGGACACCTTCCCTTGAGCTTTGTGTTTGTTATGGTATTGAAATAGGTGATTGAAAACTACATCTCTCCATGTGCATGATTTTTTGCTTGAGATTCTAGGGGAAAGGGGTGAATTTGAAGAGAAATAGATAAGCAAGTATTTTGTTGGGAAGTTCTATCCCCACATTGTTCATTCTGGTAAGAGCTTCCTTGGTGTCCATTATAAAACCTTCAATGGTGTGTTTGTGAAATTTGATGTGAAGGAAATGGTTGAAGATTCTAGCACCGTTGGAGGTCTTGGATGAAGAAAAATGCCTGTTTATCTTGGCCCAGAGTAGCTTTGATGAATTAAAGTTTTTTGAAATGACTACATTGGCATGCTTTGTGCTGTCCAACTTTGAGAGCAGGACTTCTCTTATTTCTTGGTCCTGTTTGATGGATAATTTTCCTGTGTTCCTTGTAATGGCATCTTTGATATCTTTCAGGTCAAAGAGCATTAGCATCTTGTCTTGCAATATTAAGTAGTTTTTGTCTTTGAGTAGGGGAATAGCATCTACAGCGGCCTTCAAGGCAACTTGGTGAAAATAGTCTGTAGACCCTGTTGGTTTGTTCATATTGATGTTGAGATTTTGAGTTATCCGTGAGGTTTTTGGCTATTAACCATGACAAGATTTCAAATTTGAAGTAGAGGAATAAAACCAACAGACTGAGGATCAAAGTTAGGGAGAGCATTGAGATTTGAGAAGATAGGAAGGAAGGAAGAAAAGAATAACAAAAACTAGCAGAAATGGAATGAACAGGTGAGGTTGGACAGGCAGAGAAAGATGAGTAGTTTCAGGACTGAGAGTAGATAGAAGAAGTAATACGGTGTCAGGTTATGCACGGAAATGAGATCAAGAATGGCAAGTGGTCTTACCAGGCAAGAATTTTGAGATGGTGTTTGGAGGAGAGTCAACGGAGTTGGGTTTTGAGTCATAGAGAGAATAAGAATAGAAAGAAGAAATAATCAAAAGAAGAAGAAGAAAAAGATCAAAAGAAAACAGAAGAAAAAGAAGATCACATCAGAGAGGGATATGCCTCCAAGAGTGGGAACAATCAGTCTGATTTTGTCTAGATTTGGAGTGTGTTTTGACTGGAGCATCCTCACCCCCGTGGGAAGCTTGGGAGGAGAAGGATCTTAACACCCCTTGTGACTGGTTAGACAGCTAGAGGAGTCTGGTTGTGTTTCAAGGGGAGAAAAGATTTATTTTTGAAGCAGAAGAAGAGAGTTGCGGCTAGAGGCCTTAGTCAGAGAGTCCGCAATCATTGAGTCTGTGGAAATCAGATTTAGGTCAAATTCAGAATTTTTGTAGTTCTCTCATAAGCAATTGGTCTTGATGTCAAAGGTTATCTGTGGTAGGAATGTAAAATTTGATGAAAGTACCTTTCCACTCAAAAGGAGTGAAGATTTTCTGGTGAATAAGTCACAGAAAGACATAGAATTAGCACCTATTTCACCAGAAAAGTTTGAGGAATATGTGGTTCCAGAAGATGATGAGATGGCAGACGTTTTTCCAGAGGGTTCAGTACCCGCTTCAGGGGAGTCTGATAATTCAGAACCTGATGAGCCTCCACCTCCGATTAGAAGAAGTGGTAGGGTGAGAGTACCAGTTGACAGGTATGGGGAATGGAAGTCCCATTATGCTGCCGCAGGATATGAGGAAGATACATTTCAGGAACAGGGTATGCTCAATGAAGTTCTGGAGTTGAGTTCAGAAATGGGTAACAGGGTTGACCCAAATAGCTTTGGCCAAGCTATGGATTCCAATGAGAGAGCCAACTGGAAGAGTGCTATTTTGGGGAATTTGATTCTCGAGAGAATAATAGTGTCTTTTAATTGGTTAAGCTGGATTCTGTTCAAAAAGGAAAGACCATTGTGGGGTCTAGATTGGTGTTAAACAAAAAGTTTGAGACAAATGGAGTTTTGAAAAGGTTCAAAGCTAGATGCGTTGCACAGGGCTTCAAGCAGAGAGAGGGTATTGGTTAAAAAGAAACTTTCTCACCAACTGGAAGGCTGTCCACCTTCAGGTACAACATTGCTCTGGCAGTGGAGTTGGGTGGAGTAATCAGAAAAGCTGATTTTGTAACAGCATACTTGAATGCAAAGCTTGGAGAGGAGGAGACTGTTTATATGTTGATTCCTGATGGTTTCGGTGAATGGTTAGTAGAGACTAAACCAGAAACAATGAAGAAAATCTGTGTTAGAAGTTTTCTTTCAGCAGATAAAGGGGATTATATCCTCAAGCTGTGTAGATCCATGTATGGATTGAAGCAAGCAGCTAGGTTGTGGTATAATACCATGAGTGAGAAACTGATACAGATTGGTTCAAAGAAGTCTGAGGACAACCCCTTGTCTCTTTGTACTTGTCAGAGGCCTGGGGCTGCGTACACGACCTTGAAAGGTTGACACGGCTGTATCACAGCTGGGCATGGGTGCTTGGCTGCCGCTGCTGCATGCGGGAATTGTGACAAAACACATTTCCGCCTGTAAATCCTAAAATATACACAACACCTCAATTCTGACTGAATTTTAGGTGTGAAACCTATATGTGAAAATGTGTGTGAAATACTTAATTGGCCAAAAAGCTCAATACTGGAACCATAGTATTTTTGTTCCTTTTTCTTTAATTATTTAAAAATATAAAGAATTGGATTTCAAGGGTGGGGTCAGTGAGTGACCCTACCTAATTTTGGGTGGAGAATCCATTTTGGTAATAATATTTATGGTTTTTCTACTCTTCTTAGGTTAGATGTATTATTATTATTTTTATGTCATTTTAGTTACTTTTGCAGCTTGCTCTGCAATAGTAGCAACCTGACATTCCCCCACTCCAAGATATGGTCATATCTGAAAAAAAATCTGGAGGAAGTTGGGAGAAAAAATTAACTGCATAGGTGCTTCAGTGCCTTTTACTGGCTCTGTAATTTTTGAGATGTATTGGTCTGTCAGGTATATTTTTTTCTGGTAACCATTCATCTTTGTCTGCAGATTCCCCTTTGTATCTCACTAAGTATAGTCTGATGTCTTTTCCTTGTACCCTCTCTTTCTTATCTCTCAATATACTTATGACTTTCCCTTTTTCTTTTACAGGGTCAACTTCTATTGGGATTATTGCTGGAGGGAGGTTGCTGCCTTCTCTTGGTTTAAAGTGTTTGACTAGGCTAACAGGAAATACCAGATTTTTTCTTGATAATTCTTCAATCAAGATTACTTCAACAGCATTTTTGCCATGCATCTTCTTGATGAAAAATGGTCCAACAAAGGCTGGTTTCAGTTTCCTGTTACCTTCCAGGTTGTTGAGGTTAGTTGTAGATATCAAGATCTGATCTCCTATCTTAAAGTCAGGTTCTTATGGGATTTGTCCCATCTTTGTTTGTTGTATTCAACAGCTTCTTCCACACATTATCAAGCATGGTTATTTTCCACATCTATCATCTTCTTAAATTCAAGAGATGTTGGATGAATAGTGGCTAAGTTATAGTTCACATTATTCCTAGGCAGTTTTGGAGTCCATCCTCTTTCTAGTATATAAGGAGCTTCTTTGGTAGTAGAATGTTTACTGCTGTTATAAGCCATTTCTAGGGCTGGGAGTAGGCTGACCCAATCATGGCAATAACCATCAGAGTTTTTGTATTCTAGACCAAAGCTAGAGAAACTCCTTAGCATATCTTCTAGGGTCTGTATCATCCTTTCAGCTAATCTGTCAGTTTGGGGATTGTATGCTGTAGAAAATGCCAGAGTAGTACCCAGTATATCAACTAGATTCCTCCAAAATTCAGATGTGAATTTGGGGTCTCTGTCACTGATTATAATCTTGGGTATACCCACATCAGCTATAATCCTATTCCAGAATAGTAAGGCTACATCAATAGCACTATCTTCCTTGTGGTTAGGTAAGAATTTTGCCTTTTTGGAATATCTGTCAACTATAACTAGGACAGAGTTATAAGAATGAGTACCTCCAGGGGGGAGGCCGGTGACAAAATCCATATTGATAATTTCCCACCTGGTTGTAGGTTCAGATATTTTCTGTAAGAGTGCAAACCTTTTTCCAGTAGTTTTATTAAATTTCCTGCAGGTTTCACAGCTGGTAACATATTCTTTAGTGACTTCTTTCCAGTCTTTCCACCAGGCAGTTTGTTTCACTTTCTCCAAGGTTCTTTCTGTGGATAAATGTCCTGATGAACAGTTGTCATGGCATTCTTGGAGTATATGTTGTATATGCTCTTTGTTTCTCAGTACTAATACGCTGGAATGTTGGTTTCTATAGTAGAGGAGAACATCCCAAAAGGTAAACCTTCCTGCTTTATAAGGTTTAAGTAGTGAAGCAGGCAGGCTATTTATCAATGCTTCTTCTGGGGATTCACATTGCATAATGTTAATCAGCAGCTTGATCTCAGGAGAGTAGCTATCCCTTACTAGCTTCAAGAAAGCAGTTTCTAATTCACATAAGTGGATTCCCATTATTGGAGCACTCAATGCAAAAAGATTGATATTCAAGATAGGAAAGATATCTTGATCTTCAGGGTTGTATGCTGAATTGTTAGAGTCATTAGGCAATGCTTTCCTACTTAGACTATCAGCATTCTGATGTTTAGCTCCAGCTTTATGCACTAAATTCATCTGCCCTCCATATTGTTGTATAGCAATTTGCCACCTGAGCATATGTCTGCTGGGGGTTTTCATGTCCATAACAGTTCTTACTGCATTGAAGTCCGTGATTACTTTAAAAGTGGTACCTTCTAAGTAATAGTGCAGCTTCTCTAAAGCCCATACTAGTGCCAAACATTCCAATTGACTGGCCCCATATCTCTTGTCAGTATCTTTGATCTGTCTAGATATGAAGAGTACGCATTTTTCTACTGGTTTTTCTTCTTCTATCTTTTCCTGATGTAAAGCAGCTCCTAGCATTTCCATGCAAGCATCAATGTATAGTTTGAAGGGCTTAGAGTAATCTGGTTGTATAAGTAGAGGAGTAGAGGTCATAGCTATTTTTAATTCCTCATAGTTCTTTAGTCTCTCATGAGTCATTTCAAATAGTGTATTGTTGTTGCATACCTCATACAGACTTTTAGTTAGCATAGCAAACTTTGGTATATATTGTCTGTAATAACTGCAGAAACTGATGAAAGACATTAATTCTGTTTTGTTTTGAGGCATAGGTCTATTCATGACAGCAGCTATCTTATTTTGATCTGCAGCTAGAGTTAGACCAGACACTATATGTCCTAAGGCTTTCAATTCTCCGTAGCCAAAGTTTCATTTCTTCATGGAAACCTTTAGTCCTGCTTTGGAGATAGTCTGGAGTACAAATCTTACTTGGTTAATATGAGTATCCCAGTCATCAGAGTATATGATAACATCATCTATGTATACCATCATCCATCCTTGTCTGATGTAAGTACCTAGAACTGTATCCATTGTTCTCTGGAAGTGTGATGGAGAATTATGCATACCAAAAGGCATCCTAAGATATTCATATATTCCCAAATGAAAGATTATTCTCATAAACTTCCGACTTTCAGGACTTATTGGTATCTGGTGGAAACCTTTAAGCATATCCATTGTAGTGATGTACTTAGCCTTGGACAAGTTATGCAGAGCATGATCAATCCGGGGTATAGGATAATAGTCTGCTTGAGTGTAATTGTTGAGAATTCTGAAGTCTCCTACCATTCTTGACTTGTCATTATGCCAAGCTATGATTACAGGTGTGGTGACATCTACCTGTTCATTATGTCCTACTTTCCTTAATACTTGTAAGTCTATGAGTTCTTGGATATGTTCCTCAAGAGCTTTTCTAGACTTAGGACTAGACAGATAGGCTGGCCTTCTTAAGTTAGGAGGATAAGGAGGCTTAATGGTCAATGTTAATACCATATCATGTCCTTTAACATCACCAATAGGATGATCTTTAGTAAAGAAAGCATTCTGGTTCTCAAAGCAGACTTTTAATATATCTTTCTTCTGTTCCTCAGAAAGTTTTGTATTCAGAGCTGCTTGAGAGAAATATTCTTGATAAAAGTCTTCCAAATGCTTCTAGGAAGTAGAGGAGGGGAAGTTAGACTGAATAGTGCATATCTTAAACTTCTTATCCCAATTACCTCCTACTGTGAAGTATCTTCCTCTACTCTGGAACACATCTATACCATATAGACATAAGGCATCATTACCCAGTATCAGGTAGTCACACAGTCCGTTGAGAAATACTACAAACTCCACTTGTATTCTCAAAGATCCTTTAGTGTGAGGTAGTATTATAGGAGCAGTCCATACTCCAATAGCATTCATAGTAGAGTTGCAAGAACTGAACTTGGCTTTTGGGACAGGTAAAAGGTGTTCTCTCCAATTGGGGTCCCATTTGCTCAAGAATTCCGCACAGACACATGAGCAAAAGGCTCCACTATCCAGCAATAACCTTATGGGTCTGGTTTTAAACAACCCAGTTGCATAGCACGTTTGACCAGTGGTATAACTTTTCCCACTCATAGGTTTAACTGTTAATGTTTTGAAATCCATAATGTGTCTAGGAATTATAGTAGGATCCCATTTTTGGGGTAGGCTAGAATCCCCATGAATGTTATTGATCTCTGCAGAAGTACCTATATCTCCTTCTATAACATTAACAGCGTTGGTCAAGATCAATTCACATTCAGAAAGAGATCCTTCAGTGTCAGCTATGTCTTCATAGTTCTGATTCTCTTCAACCTCCTGTTCTCCTTCTAAGACGGCTATCTTCCTTCTTGGTAATGGACAGTCTTGTCTCATATGCCCAGTCTTTTTGCAATTCCAACAAGTTGCAGGTGTCCTCTCTTTCTCCCTATTCTCATTAGGTTTCTTATTGTCAGAGGCATTTTTCAGAGGAGGTTGTTCTCTGGTTTTGTTGATGGTATAGCTCTCTTTGGGTCTGGAAGGGGCTTTCTTGTCCAACCCATTCATGTCTATTACTTCTTCTTACACATTGATTAGAGTAGGCAAGTCCGCATCCATGCTCATCCTACATCTTACGCTATGTTTAAGATTGCCAGGACACAGGTTGAGGAATCTTTCATTTACTTCCTCTTTTCAGAATCTGGACAGAAGCAATCCAATCTTTTCTTCTGTTCCAAGCACCATTTTTGAGGTTTGTCCTTGGAGGGGTCAAATGAGGAATTTTTGAAATTTTTCATCATTTTCCTTTTCCACATTCTAGAACCAAATTGTTCTTTGATCAGAAGTTTCCAAGAATTCCATGGTAAGGATAATACTTCTTCTATCTTACTGATAAACCAGTCCAATGCTACTCCTTCAAATAGTCTGGGTAACCGGACTACAGCTATAGCTTCTGGTAGGTCATAAGAGTTAATGGTGTAATCAATAAATTTAATAAAATTTATATGATTGTGTTCTCCTTCTCCGGCGAGCTTGGGCCATTCAGAGATAGGTGGTAACATTTTGAGAGCTTGCTCCAACTCAGGAGTAGGACTAGGCCTAAAGGTGTCACTCCTATGCATTCCTAATAAGGGTGGTGCATAAGGAGTAGTAGTTTGTCTGGGAGGCTTTGGTTCCTCTGTAGTACTCCCCAAGGGGTTGGTCAGACGGACTTTTAAGTCTCTAAGATCATTTTTGATCAGATTAAGTTTCAGGTCCACTTTGTTATTGAGCACATCCAATTTTTCACTAAGGGATATAATAGAACTGTAAGTGGTGGTTGCCAATTCTTCTTTTAAGGGGTGGAAAGACATAATAAAATCTTCTTGTATTCCGGATAACATATTCTCAATTGTTTGAGTCTGTTTGATCCTACCTTGATTAATTGTCTCCAATAACTGCTCTGTGTGTTCTTCAATCTCTTCCATTCCTACCGTCTTTGTTTGGTTATTAATCAATTTGGCTACTACTGAGGTTAATTTATCCATTTGGGAGTAAACCCCGTCTAAATTTTCACAAACAATTTTGAAATTATTACGCATATCATTAGAAAAGGAATTAATTACATCAGAGATCTGTTTGGGCTCAGAATTAGAGGCTAATTGTTGTAAACCTTTTTCCACTTTTGAGCTTGTGATATTATCTGGTCCCAGTCTTTCTTTCCCTTTGGCTTGGGATGGGAAGAGGATCTCTTCTTTCCTGATCTTTTGCCTTTCAGTTGGGCTAATTGATCCCATGGATTCCACTTTTCTACGTAGGATTCTACCTCTTTCCTTGGAATCATTTTCTGAAGAGTTATCTGGGTGGCTTTTGCCTTTGAGATTATCTTTTTCATGGATACCATGTCCTCCTTGGCTTGGGCTTCTTTGAATTCTTCCCAATATTTCATGTGCTCTTTGACTAGGTCTTTGATCCTGGACTCCTTGGCCAGCTTCTGCTGGGGTGGCTGCAGGGAATCTTCTTGTAAAGGAGGGTTGCTTGATTCTGCTACTTTCTCCGACTCTAGGTTGGGAGAGGGCAGAAGTGGTTGGTGCTGCTCCTTGTTCATCAACATTAGGCTCACGGGTTGCAATCCCTTCATTTTTGTCCTTACTGGTGGTCTCACGGTTACTGAGAGCTGTTGGAAAAGATCCTTCGGAGGAAATTCTTCCTGATGCTCTTGTGTTACGTCTAACCATTTTCAGATTAATATGTTTATAAGTGTTTTACAGAAAAAATCCGTAAAAATAAGTTTTATTTCAAAACTCACTTAAGTTGATATTCAGAGGTACTAAGACTTTATGGGGGTTGAATTGATCCCTAGTAGGTAATCCTACGGGGTCTTGGTGGGTTCCAATGAGGTCTTCACCCATCCAATCAATATTTTCAGGGCGTCTGGAGATGTCTGGGACTTCCTGATCTAATATATCCACTTCAGTGGAGGTTGTTGCTGGTACAGGAGGGTTCACTGGTAAAAAAGTGTATTTTATTGGTTTAATAAAATATGTTAATATTATTTTCTTTAAAAAAATAATATGGGACTGCAAGTTGTGTACTTACTTTTATATTTCAAAAAGTAATTTATGCAGTATTTTTTCCAAGCTTTATGTTTTCTTAATAGAGCCTGAAAGTTGAGACGCCTTTCAAGATCTTCTTTTTCAAGGAGTTTATCTAAGTGTTTGCGTGCAGAAGAAATATTAAGTTGCTCAGCTTGAGTTCAAGCTTTCCAACCAGTAGGTTTATAATTTTTAATGTATTCTTCTTTTCTTATCTTTAAAAGATTTAGATAATAGATTATTAATTCTGCATTGGTTTTGAAATCCACTGCAAAAGAATTTAATAATAAATCACAGTTATAAAGTCAGATAAATTTATCTTTGATTTTATTCTTTTGTGAAAATGTCTGGTCCAAGGTATTAAATATAATAAAATGTAATATTTCCCGGCCAGACCATCAATTGTCAGCCTCCTGGATGCCAAGACCCTTGCTATGCTTTAGCTACCAGAGGTGATATTCTAAATAATAAATATATTATTTAATAAATGCAGTAAAAATCCTTAAATACTTGGATTAAGCTTATTGCAAGGTTAAATGGTTTGGTTATTGTTTATTGTTTCGAATCAAAATTGGTTATTAAATCTTTATAGAGGGGCCACAATTATATTGGGAATCTTTAACACCTCTCTTCAGGGATTTCAGTATGAAAATACGTAGTCCTGGTTACTTTGGGTTCTTTAGTTTAAAGATTATTATACCCAAAGATAATATGTATATAAAATACACAATGGAGTGGTAGGGCCTTGTAGCCAAGCTACCACGACAGAGAAAGGATAATAAGACTCACTGGTATATTATGAAATCCTTTGGGTATCTGTTTGGGACATGTACTGATAGGTTAAACTTGTATACTGGGGTTATAGGGTTGTTCAGCAGTTTTTAATTGATAAAAAGAGGTTTGAGGATGGATATTACTGATCAGACATTGCCATAAATCACTTACTTATCTCTTATAAGTATTTGATTACCTTTGCAACGCGTCTGGATATGAATATTACTGGTTCTCTGCCCATCAACATCCTCAAAGGAGCTCTGTATTTATAGTTTTTGGAGTCCCAATATGGTCCTTCTGAGGGTTGTAGGTGCTCAAAGGGACGGACACTAAGGCTAGAAGGGTAACCAGGGGTAGCCTGACATGTGTTCTTGGTGCTATAGCCCGGGTAGCATCTAATTCCTTAGGGTATGGGAATTATTCTACCTTATAATGGACATTAGGACGTGTGAATAACACTAATCTGTCCTATTTATGTATTGTTTAATTAATTATCCTTAGTATATGTTCCCAGTAATCTAATAATTATATTATTAGACATCTCTAAGGACATTTTGATGTCGGTTAAGTTCTCATTATGTATCATATAACTGGAGTAATAGTCATAATATTGATTTTACTCTTTATTTTCGAGTTCCAGTTGATTTGTTAAGATAATTACTTAAACATATAAGTAATGAGAGTTCATGTAATATTGTAACATCATTATCTTCTTGAGTACGTCACAAAGATATCTATGTATAGCAATTCTCATAAAAGTATATTGAAGTATTTTAATATATTGTTTGAAGCTGTCATTGTCTTATTTTTGACACTCTTGGTACTTTGCATTATATTAAATAAAAAATACGTGTAAGGATTATTTATGTATTTTTATATAATATTATGTATATTTAGACATTTTACTATCCAGGGGAACCTTTATTACATATGTAACAAGTTCCTGTGTATTTTGTAGCCTGTTTACGCAGTACCTGAGCCCCCTGTCACTATATCAGCCCCTAGTCCCGCGGCTGCATACTTGTTGGAGGCCCAAGGCTGCGTACACAAACTTGAAAGGTTGAAACGGCTGTATCTCGGCTGCGCGCGGGTGCTTTGGCTGCTGCGGCTGCGTGCGGGAATTGTGACAAAACACATTTCCGCCTGTAACTCCTAAAATATACACAACACCTCAATTCTGACTGAATTTTAGATGTGAAACCTATACGTGACAATGTGTGTGAAATATTTCATTGGCCAAAAAGCTCAATACTGGAGCCGTAGTATTTTGGTTCTTTTTTCTTTAATTATTTAAAAATATAAGGAGTTGTATTTCAAGGGTGGGGTCAGTGAGTGACCCTACCTACTTTTGGGTGGAGAATTCATTTCTGTAATAATATTTATGGTTTTCCTACTCCTTCTTAGGTTGGATGTATTATTATTTTTTTTATGTTATTTTAGTTACTTTTGCAGCTTGCTTTGCAATAGTAGCAAGCTGACAGGACCCATGTTTGTTCTGGGTCCCACCTGGCCATTTGTATGGCCAGGGGCTGGTTGCATGAGGCAACCAGCCAGTATGTGAGTGAAAAGACTTGTTTTAACAGACAACCAGCCAGGGGATTGAACAGTGAAGGGGCTGGTTCAGCCCCATAATGGTTGAAACACCAGACGTGACTAGAATAGGATGGTCCTAAGGGTACAGGGACTGATGCCATGCGGGCTGATGTAGCCCAAACAAAGTAAAAAGGTCAGGAGAGCCTGTAGAGCTCTTTTGGGGCTGAAAATCTGCCTTTTGGCTTGTTGTATCATGGGATCACAAGAGGATAATCTTTTGTACGTAAGGAGCTCTTCTCCCTTCTGTTTTCCATAATGCATTAATCATCCAATCAAATTCATCACTGATATCATCCAAAATATTGCGCCATTGTGAAAGCCCATTAGCAATTATTGACACCAGGTGTCCAGCATTTCTTTTAATTTAAATAGTGCGCATTTGCCTAAGCTAATTGCTGGCCATAATTATATCAAGAATAGGACCTCTCCTTAGATGGTTCCCAAGTTTGGAAGTTATTGATCCCTTGTGTCTGCTAACCATGAGTGAAACTTTTTACCCTACAACTGAGAGATAGAGAATAACAGAGATGAGTGTAAAGATCCTTCCAACCTGATTTGATGATCTATTTTCCCTCCAATGCCATCTGGGTTGAGGGTGCAGTTTGATTAACCATCCCCTCAACCCTAACCTAAGTAAAACCACAATTAAGCAAAAATAATGAAAGACAACCCCTAAGTACGGAACCCTAGCCCGAAATCTTTCCTTCCATCCCATCCAATGATCCCAATCCCATATCCTATCTTTATTTTCTGCCTGCCATTACGTCCACCCGGTTTGTCCTTCTCATGAGGCTCCCCTTGCGCCACACCCAACTGGGAGCCCTCTGCGCATGTCCAAATCCATCCAAAGGGCCATTCTAGATATCAAAGGTTTATCTGCGGGTCTTAAAAAATGCAATCCATTTAATCCATTCAATACAATCTGATCCACCCTGGGTCTCCAGATGCCCAGCCCAATTCAACTGCTGCTTAGCCTGCAGCACAGCTTGCTGTGGCAAAGCCACACCCATTTCTGATTGCGCTGCAACTGCTGAGAGCACAGTGCACAGCCCATTCCAACTTGTGTCTGTAAAAGACTGACACACAGGAAAAGGTCCAACCCGCTTCCTTGATCTGGAAACAGGATTCTCTCCAAAGTCCACACGTACTCCCAGACAAACCACCACATTCCCAAATCTCACCGCAATAGTTTCTCCACCTGAATTGCTCCGCAGCCCATTGATACCCCAGTCATCAATGAGTATCTGCACTGTTTCTGGAACATCATCATGCAAAATCCATGTCATCTGTGCCTGGTGAAATCCTACCAAATTAGTGGCCCACTGTGGAAGCCATGTTAACTGAAGTTGCCCCAACCGTGTTAAAATACATATGCACTTATGCCTGTGCTAATTATGAGTGTATTCCAAATGGGATGCACATGTGGGCCTCTGTGGCCCATTTGTCACACACACAGACCATACGTGCCTGTGTGGATGTCACAGATTTGGGGAAACTGGTCTCAAAACACATGAAACAGGCCTATTGGTACACGGGCCCTAATGGGCCCGGTGGGGTATATGGGAAAAAAAGCCAGGTGGGCTTTTAGGGGCATAATTGGGCCCAAGGTTTATTTTGGACATACTTGGCCAGACGGGCTGGCCCGCCAAAGTATGTTTAACTAACTTTTTGGGATTGGGGCAGCCCATTAGGGGCTGCTGCCCGTGTTGCAGCCCATTTGGGGCTGCTGCCCATGTTGCGGCCCGCTTGGGGCCTCTGTTTGCGCTTATGGCCCCTTTATGGGGCCAAAAGGCAAGTACGGGGCCGTTGTAGCAGGAAGGGGGACTCAAAATGGAGTCCCCCCACCCCAGTCGCGGCTGCCAAGCTGGTTGGCGGCCGTGGGGATGGGGCCAATGGCCCCGGCTCCTCCCCCTACCCTTGCTTGCCATTTCCAGAAGGAGGAGGAGAGCTGGCTGGGTTGAACCAGCCAGTGACTGGTTGCCAGAGGCAACCAGTCAGGGTGGGGGGGACCTGATCACCCCCCCACCAAGTGTGGTGGCTAACAGGTTGCAGCAAGGCAACTGGCGGTGGGGGGGAATTGACACCATCAAGGGGGTGCTCTCCCCCACCCTTTACCAAGGGGGAGGAGCAATGGGCTGGGGGGGATCTGATCACTTCCCAGCCCACCTACCATGACGACGCCCTGGGGGCATCAAACTCCAGGCCCATGGTAGGGGGATTTGACCGCCCCCTCCCAGGATTTGAGAGAAAGAGGGGGGGGTGGCATGTCCACCGGTTACACCCCCCCCCATGTGTGTCTGAGAAAGGACCCAAATGTTTCCTGGGTCCCACCTGGCCATTTTTATGGCCAGGGGCTGGTTGCATGAGGAAGCAAGCCAGCATGTGAGGTAACAGGCTGGCTGGCTTCTGGGGGCATCAAACTCCAGGCCCATGGTAGGGGGATTTGACCTCCCCCTCCCAGGATTTGAGAGAAAGAGGGGGGGGTGGCATGTCCACCGGTTAAACCCCCCCATGTGTGTCTGAGAAAGGACCCAAATGTGTCCTGGGTCCCACCTGGCCATTTGTATGGCCAGGGGCTGGTTGCATGAGGAAACCAGCCAGCATGTGAGGTAACAGGCCGGTTGTAATAGAGGACTGGCCAGGGGCTTGAACATCTAAGGGAATGGTTCATCCCCATTAAGGTGAAAAAACCAGAAATGACCAGAATAGGCTGGTCCTAAGGGTACAGGGACTGATGCCATGCGGGCTTATGTAGCCCAAACCAAGTAAAAAGGCCTCTAGAGCCTGTAGAGCTCCTTTGGAGCCAAAAATTGGCTTTTTGGCTTGTTGTATCATGGGCTCACAAGAGGCCAATCTTTTGTACTTAAGGAGCTCTTCTCCCTGCTGTTTTCCATCATCCATTCATCATACCAATCAAATTCATCACCAATATCATCCAACGTATTGCCCCACTGTGAGAACCCATTAGCAATTATTGACACAAGGTGTCCAGCATTTCTTTTTCTTTAAATACTGCTGATTTTCCTAAGCTAATTCCTGGCCATAAATATAACAAACCACATTTTAAAAACCTTCCTTGGATGGGACTCCGGATGTAGATCCCACTGATTGTATCCCCCCATGACATCTACTAACCCGTAGCAGACTGTTCCAGTCATATTGTCCACAAACTCCTCCACCTGCAGAGGAAATCCCGGGTCTCTTATTTCCAAAAAGTTTAACCTCTGCAGGTTGTGGAAAATCTGCAGATCACTCTTCCAGTCCTGCTTCAGTACTTCAAAGATTGGACTAGAATAACTACTACAAGAAGGCTTGCACAGACCCGTCCGCAAATGCTCCTGCACCAACTCTGTAAAGTGATCCGTAACTGCTACTGGGATAGTAATGGGTTTGACCTGCCAAGGGTCTTGGGCACTGTAGGTATCTGGTAGGGGTCCGCATTCTCATGCCTGAGTAACCCCCGCTCCTCCCAACAAAAGGAAAGCGCTGTGGTGCACCATTTTGGACACCTTGAAAAAAAAAGCCTCCTCATCCTTGTCCTCATCCTTGTCCTCGTGCGTCGCTCATCATCATTGCGCGTCCCAATCTCTTATCCACCTGTCGCGTGTCCCAATCTCCTATCCGCCCATTGCGCATTGCTCATCCTTATCCTCGGCCGTCGGGCATCACTCATCCTTATCCTTGGCCGTTGGGCGTTGCTCATCCTTATCCATGGCCGTTGCGTGTTGCTCATCCTCATTTTTATCTTTGCGCAGAGCTCATCCATGACTTACAAAACCCATCCTGACCGCACCTCAAAGCGCTGTGGAAAGAATAAAGGTTATCCCCCTATAATTTTCCCAAGGTTTGGAAGTTAACGGTTCCCTGCCTTTGAAAGGAGATGAGGATGTCCAAAGTCGCACTTAAATGAAAAATAGAAATAAGGAGATAAAGAGATAAAGAAAAGTAGAGAGAGAGAGAAATCGCCAATCCTTCAATCCTAAGAAATTTCCACCTGGATGTGTATCCGTTATGGGTTCCTTTAATCTCCTGGTGAAATGAGTGATCCAATCCAATGATGTGATGTGATGATTCCCCTTCTTCTTCCATACATCCCCCTCCTCTAACCCGGAGATTAAAGGAACTCATACCGGATACACATCCAGGTGGAAAGTTCTTAGGATTGAAGGATTGGCGATTTCTCTCTTTCTCTACTTTTCTTTATCTCTTTATCTCCTTATTTCTATTTCTCATTTAAGTGCAACTTTGAACATCCTCATTCCCTTTCAAACGCAGGGAAACGTTAACTTCCAAACCTTGAGACAATTATAGGGGGATAACCTTTATTCTTTCCACATCTCGGGGTCTGGCCGGGAAGTAACCTTCCGTTTCTTGTCTTTCAAAGGTAACCAGGCGCAATGTCCTATTCATACCTTCCTACAGTCTCTCCTTCTTCTTCTTCTCCTTCTCCTTCCGTCTCCGGGTCCGCTACTCTGACCCAACTCTTGTCTTCCATCCCTCCTCCTCCCCCTCCCTCCGCTCAACCAGGGACGAGCTACGCCATTCCCCCATTGGTCTCCAGTGACCATGAACCCACTTGTCCGGTTTGCATCAGGCCGCGCGACTACCCTCACATCCAATTCAACAATGCGGATGTGGAGCAATTCATCTTGAGATACAAAGGTATTGCAGATGTGGAAGGTGCGTCGGACGCCAATAAGGCCCGGCTTGTTGTCCTGTTCATTATGGACGAATAGAAGCTCCGGGATGTGGAGGAGATGGAAGGCTACAAGAATCAAGATTGGCCAAAACTTAAGGCGGAGATCCTAACGCGGTGGGGTAGGCGCAAACCTTGATTCTGGGAAAGCAATTTTGACCGCGTGGCCTCGGAGGCGAGCGCGTGCGGAGGAGTCAGAACGCGGGTGGAGCTGGCGGATTACACCTTGACATTTGATTGGATCTATTGGTACTTGTCAAAGAAAGAGGTGGTGGTGGGACAGACGGGGGCCATGAAATGTGCGTTTCTGGGCGGTTTAGGCGCTCAACTCCGGGCAAGGGTGCAGCGGCATCTTTACGATCACAACTTGGTAAAGCAGTCATTGGACGGGAGCATTGCGCTCCTTCCGGAGTTGGCTGTCATTTGCCGGGCTGTGGAGAGTGAGCTCAACTTAGAAGAGCTCATTGAGGATACCGCTAAGTCCTTCCCAGCGGGACCAAAGAAATCCGCCCCCCAGGTTCCAGCTCCGGCGCAATTTCTGGCCCCAGTTCTACCTACTTCCACGCGTGTTCCGGTTCCTCAACCCGCGCCCGCCCCTCCGGTAAGAAAATTGATGGAAATGATGAAGGATTTGAAGATCTGCATGAGCCGTATGGGCCAGCAGCAGCCGCAAGGGCCTCCACCTCACATGGTGGAAGGGTTTCAGCCACCCAGTACCTTTTTGCCAAGGGGGTGCTCATACTGCAGGTCAAACAGTCATTGGCAATTGGCGTGCAAGGAGCTTAAGAAGGATCTCAGCGCGTGATTGGTTCAAACGGCGGGGATGGGGTACATGTTTCCAATGGGCAAGCAGATTACAATGGAGCCAAGCCAGCCGACTGCAATGCAGAAGGTGCGCACACGGGGTCAGGAGGCAGGAACAACGGTGCGAGCATCACTGGGCATCTTTACCGGTCCCGGATTGTGGCAACCACCTCGGGTGGAAGCTGAGGTAAGGGTAGTGGCAACGGAAGAAAAGGTGGCGGTCTCCAATAAAATGGAAGTGGACGCAAAGGAGCAACCCCCGTCAGCCGTTCCAAAACCGGCCGTGCGCGTGCCCGGAACCAAGGCGTCGGCAGCGAATCCTGTAGGGAAGAAGAAAGCAGCAGAAATTGTGCAAAGGGTGATGGGTAACGAGACTCCGGTTCCGCTGAACTTGCGGGAACTGGCAGCTGTGTCTCCAGTGGTGGTAGACAAGATGGTTAAGGCGTTGAGGGATTGCGGTCAGGGCCAGGTACCTCAGACGGTGCAGCGGGTTCATGTGGCGCAGAAGGAGGAGGGGCCCAAGGAGTGTGAGTTGAAATTGGTTTTGACTCCGCTTGCTTACATTCCGATGGTCATAGCGGGAAGGAAGGTGTGGGCTATGGTGGACAGCGGTTCAATGGTGAACCTGCTGCCATCGCGGATGGTGGATGATTGGGGGTTGGTTTGGCGGAAATGTGCAATGGGTCTCCGCGCGCTTAACGGAGGGGAGTTTTGTGTGGATGGGGTAGTCAAGGAGGAGGAGGTCAAGGTTGCAAGGGTCTGTAGGCCTCTTTCTTTTCTTTCGGTTGATTGTGGGGATGTGATTTTGGGAAGGCCGTTCATGTTTGGGTTCCGAGCACAAATGGTTTTTGATCCGGAGGCGGGAACGGAGGCGTTGATGGTGGAGGATTCGTCCGGCAGAAGGTTCGAGACAACTATCTGCAATCACGGGCAAGGGAAGCGGAGGAGAGTTTTGGAGTATGAGGAGGAACCTGACATGGAGTTGGTCTGCAACGGGCAACCTTTGGAGGATTTTTCCTAGTCAACCAAGGAGACCACGCGGAACAAGCTCCAGTTTTGCGCAGGCGCTCAACTAATGAGGAGCAGGGAGGGGGAGGAAGGAAATTGCAGGGCGCGCAAGTTGCAGAAGTAAGTCCCTTTTCTCAGTATGCATAGTCCGAGGGTACTACGCTTCAAAAACCCTATCATCGTGCCACACTCGTGAGCAAAGGCAAAAGCTGCGGTTCCGTTCTGTGCAGGACTTACAGCAAAGGATGCATGAGGATGATGCGGTGCAACGCGGGCAAGTACAAGCCGGTGTCACGGAAGGTCCAACCAAGGAATGAGCCAATGCCCCAGGAACTGAACGGACCGCTTCAACCAATTGCTTGTTTGCGGGACCCTTGGGTCACGCTGATTAAGGCTTTGGGGTGGTTTACTAGTTTCGCGCGGATCACGGAGGAGCGAATTGCAGCTTTCATTTTTGGCCTGACGGGATGGTTGAGTACGGAGGAGCGTGAGTTGCTGGTTTTGGTTCTGGTTCTTTGGGAAAGAGCGCTTGCGTTCGGACCTGAAGAGCGGGGGCTCCTGAAAAACAATATTGGCAACCCCTATGTCATCCCCACTGTCAATCACAATCCGTGGCAGATCAAGCCAATTCCAATACCGCGGGCGGTCCGGGAGCAGTTTCTGGAGTTGGTGCGGGAGCGGGTGAAGACTGGCCTTTACAAACAGTCAATGTCTAGTTACTCCAGCCCAATCTTTGCGGTGGTTAAGCAGGACGGAAAGTCGTTGAGGATTGTTCATGATTTACAGCGGCTCAACTCTTTTACAATCCGGGACGCAGAATCCCCCTTGCGTTGACGAGTTCCTTGAGTCAATGGCGGGGCGCGCTTGTTAAGGTTTAGTGGATGTGATGGGGGGATACGACCAGCGCAAGTTGGATCCTTTCTTGCAGCCTCTAACGGCATTTGAGCCTGGGTTGGGAAGAATGCGGCCGACTCAGCTCCCGCAAGGCGCGAACAATTCTGTGGCGGTGTACCAGGCGCAAATGGCTTGGATCCTGAAGGATGATCTTCCGGAGGGAGTCAAAATCTTCATTGACAACGCAGGCATCAAAGGTCCAAAATCTGATTACGGGGGAGCGGAGCTGGTTGAAGTTCCCGGTGTCCGACGTTTCGTGTGGGAATATGCGCAGACGTTGGAACGCATCCTGTTTTGCATCAAGGAGGCAGGACTGACGGTGTCGGGGAAGAAGTTGGCGGTTTGTGTCGCGGCGCTCAAAGTCCTTGGCCATGTTGTTGCTTCCGACGGCTGGCGCATTGCAGAGAAAAAGCGGAACAAGGTCCTCAAATTGCCAACCCTGCGGATGGTGTGGCATATCCTTCAGTTGTTGGGATTATGTAGCTATGTCTGTATGTTCATTGAGAGGTTTGCGGAGGTGGCAAGCCCGCTCCAATCACTAACGCAGAAAGGCACGGAGTGGAAGTGGGGGGAAGAATGCAATCGCGCGTTCCAGAAGCTCAAGGAGATCGTGGGATGTGACATTGTGCTCCACAATCTTGACTACAACGCAGGAGGAATTAGGCTAGCGGTCAATTCCAGAGCATTCGGCGCGGGGAGGGTTCTCACTCAAGAGGACAACGGCAAGGATAGGCCGGTGCTTTACAAGTTGGTCACCTTCACTCCAACGGAAAGCCAGTACTCTCAGCCAAAGTTGGAGTTGTGCGGGGTCACCAAGATTGTGCGGAGGCTCCAGTATATTTTGTGGGTGGTTCACTTTGAGCTTTTGGTGGAAGCAGAGGCGCTGGCGCGAATGATCAATTCCCCAGCGTTGCCCAACGCTCCCATGACCAGGTGGGTGGCATTTCTTCAACTTTTCTCCTTTGCTGTTGTTCATGTTCCGGGGAAAGCATTCACTATTCCCAACGCGTTGTTACGGTACCCAAGGGACAAACCGTTTGAGGACAAGGAACTGCTCAATGTGGAGGCCCCGGTTGTCAAGGTAGGGGTTGTGGAGGCAGGTGTTCATCTACCGCTCCGGCAGACCGGGCGGTACGCGATTCTTTGTGACTACTTGCGGGACCTTTGTTTTCCCGATGGAGCTACGGAGAAGGACATGCAATGGGCAAAGCGGCGGGAGGGGAATTTCTACGTACAGGAGGGGCAGCTTTGGCAGCGGAAGACTCCGGTTCCTCTTGTGGTTACCACTTCAAGGGGGGATCAGGAAGCTATCCTCTGGAGCCTTCACAACAATCTCAGTCATTGAGGGGAGGTTGAAATGCGGAGGTGGGTGAAGGAGCGGTTCTGGTGGCCAGGGGTAGTGCGTGCCGTGCGGGAATGGCTGGGGTCCTGCAAAGCCTTTCAAAGGCAGAGCGCAAGATTGCCCAAGGAAGTTGGAAACCCCACAGGGGGAGACGCCCTCTTTGGTCGAGTCTTGCTTGATGATTTCCACATCAAGGCCGGTAAGTTTGCCTATCTGCTTGTCGCGCGGGACAACCTGTCCGGTAGGGCGGAAGCGCGTCCGTTGGTCAAGCTCTTGGCGGACAAAGTTGGTCTATTTCTGGAGGAAGATTGGTTTGTGCGGTACGGGTTGCTTTGTCTGGTTACAGTGGACATAGGGGCTGAGTTTTGCGGCCGTTTGGTCGAGTTGGTGAGGAGTTGCGGAGCCAAGTTTGGCCGGGTAACGGAGTACTATCCCAAGGGGGCCAGCATGATCAAACGCGGGCATCAACCAATCAAGGACGCCCTGGTCAGGATGTGCGGGGAAGACGGGAAGCGCTGGCAGGAGACCCTTCCAATGGTTCTGTTTGCCAATCGGATTTTGGTGAAGCAGTCAACAGGCTACTTGCCGTACAAGTTACTTTTCAGACAGCACCCCGTGCTCCCGGTGGACATTGAGTTGGAGACGTTCCTGGGGGTTGACTGGTGGAAGGTGAAGACTTCCGCCAAATTGCTTGAGGCTCGCGCGAAACAGCTACTTTGAAAGGACGGAATGCTTGCAAAGGCAGCGGACCAGCTAAAGAAGACTTGGACGGCATTGGTGTGCTATTGGGATAAGCGCTGCTTGCATCGCCTCCGGTATCCCTTGTGGAAGGGGGATTTGGTGCTCCTGTACAACCAAATCCTGGAGTCTCAGTGGGGGAAGTTGTTTGCTAACCGGTGGAACGGCCCGTTCCGTGTGTCGTCCAAGTTTGAGGGTGGCAGCTATCAGTTGGAGGAATTAGACGGTACTCCGCTGAAACGGAAGGCGGCGGCTTCGCATGTCAAGCGCTTCTTTGCGCAAGGATCTACCTCATTTGACAAAACGGCAGAAGGGGGTGAAGGATCTGAAGGGGGGAGTGTGGAGCGCAGAGATGGTGTAGGAATGGGATCCAGGGATTCTTCTTTGGGTGGAGAAGCGGAGACCGTGCCGTTGCAACGGAGTAGGCGATTGCGACCAGCTGGGGACAGTGGCCAAGTTGGGGGGGGAGGTAGAGGGGGTAGGGGATAAGTTTTGATTTGGTGAGGGGGTGCTCTAGCCGGTTCACAGCCAGAACAACTAGACACCCCAGAATGTTTTTTTCTCTATGTTTCTTTCTTATCTGGATTGTGGGGTCTTTGCTGGCTTGGGGTTTTTGCAGTAAACGCAGGCGCGGCACAAAGCCGGGTCTGTAAACCCAAGGACAAGCCTCGCGGAACCGGGACGCGAGGGAAATCCCGCGGATGGGGGAAGCGGGATGAAGAGCAATTTGCGGGCAGTCTACGGACTTCGCGCAAAAAAAAAAGTGTTCTTTTCTGTTTTTCTTCTCTGTTGGTTTCTTTTTTTCTCTTTTTCTTTTCTCTCAGGATATCTTGAGGATGGGTGGTTGGTATGGGACTAAGCTTGATTTGGTGAGGGGGTGCTCTAGCCGGTTCACAGCCAGGACAACTAGACACCCCAGAATGTCCGTTCTCTTACTCTCTCTCTCTCTCTTCTCTTACGGTGGCACGCGCTGGTGTTTGGTTGTTGTGTTTGTTACAGGAAGGGTACAGGGAACTGTGTGGAAGTTTGTCTGGGGCGGTCCAGGTGCCTCTTTTGGAAAGGCTGGTCACTTACGGTTGCTCACAAAGCAAGCGCGCGGGTGCGGACTCAATCTCAAGCTCACTCTCAAGAAGCGTGGTCGCGCACTTTTTCTCAGAAGGTTAGGACCTCGCGCAGATACATTTATTTTCTTAATGTGAAGGGAAGCGCGGTATAAACAAGAACAAGAGAAGAAGTAGAGGAAAGGAAGAAGGGGAAAAGGGGGGGCAATGCGCCTAAGCCATCTTCATCATTTCCTCCATTTCCGCCCTCGAGGACGCCAGTAAAGCCCGGAAAGACGCCAGGAGTTTGCGCCGGGATTCCAAGGATTTTTCGCCGGGGATTGCAAGGAAATTCCGAAGCATTGTGGTCAACCTTTCCGGGAAAGCGTCAAAGCTGGCCGCCGGGAGCGCCATTATGATCAGAATCTCCGGGATCTTGGGAGGGCTGGGGGGAGGAGTGGCCGGTGAAGATGGGGCCCCCGGGGAACCAACAGGGGGGCTTGGTCCAGCTGGAGGCAATGACGGGACAACTATAGGTGACGGAGGCGGAGGGACGTCGGGGGTCGTAGCCCTCTCATCCAAGGCTGCTGGTGGCGGGGGCGGTGTTGGCGGTCGTGGAGGAGGAGAAGGGGGTGCTGGTGCGGCCGCGGGTCTTTCAAAAAGCCTCAGGTCCGGTACCGTTTGGTTCACGCCGACAGAAGCGGCCCAAGCACGGGTCGCCGCGCGCCATTCCTCCGAGGTTTTTTATTTGCCCCGTTGCGGAGGTCCGACCCGGGGGAGAGGTGACGCCAAGTCGCGGCTCACGTGTGAGGTGGTGGGTGACGGAGCTCGGGGGCGGCGGGATGGAGGTGAACTGAGGGGTGTCCACAAGCCTTCCGAGATCAAGTTGTCGTCCGAAACCACAAACGGGTCCGGACAAGCCCTCTTGCACGGCCTGGGGTAAGAGCTGGATTGGGGGGGAGCTCAAGGGATGCTGTTGCTAAGCGAGCAGCAACGATGGCCGCAACGGCAAGCAACACAGGCGCGTCGACCGGGGACAATTGAGCATGCGTGCCCGTTCTGGGCGCAGAACTCGCATGGGAGCATATTGGCAATGATGCGGAAGGAGGACGGGGAAGGCGGTAGTGGGAGAGGTGGGGGTGGTAGTGAAACTAGCGGGGGTGGTAGTATGGTGAAGCAATGGGAAACTTCTGGGGACAGAACTCAAGTTTGGGGGGATATGGTGTCAATTTATAGACACGGATTGGGAACTGCGTCGTGGCTGCGCGCTCAGCATTGGGGGCAAGCGGGCTCAGCGTTAGGGTATGCAGAGTGCTCAGAAGCGGCAGCTGCTGGATAAGCAGCAGCCGCTGTTTGGCTCCGCACCTGGTGGACGGGTCAGGCTCAGCATTGAATGCGGCGTGGGCGGCAATCCAACCCAGAGATTGGATTCGGAAGGTAGTGCGCTTGACTAGGTTTGCGGGCGCGCCAGTTTGGATACGTAGGGGCAGAGCAATCCGCAGGCTATGAAGGAACCAAGTGAGTGCGCGTGCAAGCGGGCGGATCGTGCGGGATATTACCAAACACCCACGACGGGCGCGGACAAACGGATACGGACAGGCGCGGGGGGCTCTGAGTAGGGCGCGGTGCGAGGACTGAGTCATGAGAATGACAAACCGGATGGACGGAACAGCGTACGGAGGATGGGGGGAGTTTGGTACGGAGGAGTTGGGGAGAGGAGGCTAGGGTTTCTGTTTTGAGATTGTTTTCTGTTTCTTTGTCATACTGTCATTTGCGCATGTACTTAGGTTAGGGTTGAGGGGGAGGAATTATCCTCACTCCCAACTCCGGGTTAGAGGAGGGGGATGTATGGGAGGAGGAAGGGAATCATCACATCACATCATTGAATTGGATCACGCATCTCACCAGGAGATTAAATGAACTCATACCGGATACACATCCAGGTGGAAAGTTCTTAGGATTGAAGGATTGGCAATTTCTCTCTCTCTCTCTACTTTTCTTTATCTCTTTATCTCCTTATTTCTATTTCTCATTTAAGTGCAACTTTGGACATCCTCATCTCCTTTTAAACGCAGGGAACTGTTAACTTCCAAACCTTGGGACAATTATAGGGGGATAACCTTTTTTCTGTCCACAGCACTTGTCCAATCCTTGGATCCTTCAATCTCCCACCTCACTCAATCTATCAGTCGCCAAATCTCAAGCCCTTCAGGATTTATTTGATTGCCTCGAGCCGATATCCTATCCGCCCATCCGCCCTCTCACAAACTTCATCTGTTGTCCTTCCTGGGACTCTCCCACCCCCTTTCCATCTCCAGGTGGGGTTGGAGAAGTGTTGACTACCGCCCGCGGACATCTGCGGCGGTCCAGTTCATTTTCCTTTCCCACCCCGTCCGCCTTTGGACAAGGGGTGGGTGATTCCGGTGTTGTCGCGCGCGCCCATCCACGGACGGACGCGAGAGATGGTGAAGGGATGAGAAGGATTTCCACCAGCTCGCGTGATCAAATTTTTCCGGTTACCTGATTTTTTTCTTTTTCAGCTCTATTGGTAGAATCCGTTGTACATAGTCTAACAGGGACTCCTGCCCATATAAGGAGGGGCTCTCCCCTGCCTTTTGGAACAACATCAAATGATCCAAGCATGAAATAAGCACACCCTTGATCCTTGAGCCTCCATACTCAAACCCTTGATCCTTATCACCAACCAAATAGCTTTGCTGGTTGAAGAAGAATTTGCCTAATCAAATTCTTGAGTGTGTTACACCACTCCTGAGCCCTTTATCCAACCATACTGGTCCTGATCACCCTTTGATTATCTTTTTGGAACCTGTCACGCTTGACTGAAGAGGTTTTATTAAGCTTAAAACCTGGAGTGTTAAACCTCCCTTCCCTTCTTTTGAAGTTGAATTCCGCCATGCTACTCTTGAGTACCTTGAGAAGTGTTGGGTTATTCTTGTTTGAATCAGTTCTTGAATTTCTTCTAGAGCTTCTTCAAACAATTAGCTTTGTCTTGTGCAGCCACCCACATTTATCTGGTACCCTTCAAGCGCTTGATTGCAGAGATTTGGGCAGGTTCATTGAGAACCTGGAGGTTGGTTGGGATTGAGTTGATCTTTCCTAATCTCCTGCTGACGACCAGAGCTATTAGCTTGTGGGCGTTGTCACTCACAATTGCCTTGTCTTGTTGAACTCTGAAAAATCCTTGACTCCTTCTATTCAAGTGTTCCCCAACATCATCTTGCCTCAGATAGTGTTGTCTCCCAGCCACCAACCACTACAGTCTTTATCCTCTTACTTGTGGTTCCCCGTTTACCAGGTTCTGGACTTTGTTGTTGGTTACTTTTAAATATTTTTGTAACACTCAGTAGGGCAGCCTAAAAAAGCACCTATCCCCTCCACAGAACTGCCAACTCCCTGCGCCGTTTGGAGTCTTACATTTGGTCCCCTGGGCCGGGATCAAACCAGCAACCTTAGGGTTTACAGTCCCAAAATTTGTGGAATCAACTTGGAAATCCAATCTTTTTCTCTTCTTCTGTTTTTCTCTTTTTCTGTTATCTTCTAGATCTGATCCGTGGAGGCAACTTGTTCCAGAAGTAAGTCCTCCCAATTGCGCACCATCAAGGGGTTTTATCCTAGTTGTTTTTTGTAAACCCTACCCTTGCCACACTCGTGAGCCACTTTGGAAATCTGTCCTTTGGATCCCTTAGGAAACCCTTTGGCAAAATGGAACCTATCGGTACCTCTTCTACCCCTGTTCAGGCCAAGATGATCAATATCAAACCTCAGAACAAGAAATTATCCTTTAACGGTACAATTGTTGAACGGTTCCTGGATTCCTACGAGGTGGCTGCTGAAGTGGAAGGTGCCAGAAAATATGACATGGATTATCAACTGCGATTCTTTATCTCCTCTGATGAAGTCATGGAAGTTATTGAATCATTTGAGGGATTTGAATCCCATGACTGGGTACTTCTTAAGGAGGCAATGATTGCCTACTGGGGAAAAATTGATATAGCTAGGTTCACTCTCCAAGATATGGATACCCTAGTCTCCCAATGGACCTCCAACGGTGGTATCTCCTCAGCCTCTGATTATCAAGCTTTCAGAAAATCTTGGGACCCTATCCAATCCTATCTTATCCAAAACAATCACATTGATACATTGGACAAAATTTGAGTGCAATTTTTTCAGTCTTTTTCTCCAGGAGTGCAGGAAAGAATTAAGGATGAATTGGTGAAATCCGGATCAATGATCACCACAAGAGATAATTGATTCAAGCTTCCTGCTTTCATGGTTCTCAGGAATACCGTGGATAAATTGATGAAAGGTCAAACAGCTCTCACCTTTGAAAAACCTAGAATCACTGAACCAGTCCTTGCCCCCTCTTTTCAAGCATCTAACAAAATCATGAATAAGATGGAAACCAATTGCAGACCTAAACCAAATCCTCAGACCCACCAGGAAACACCTACTATTGATGAGATCACCAAAGTTCTGCAAGCTTTTGAGAATAAAATGGATCAGAAACTCTCCTCTCTGGTTGTCCCCAAACCCTCCAACTCTGTTCCTAGGTCAACCATAGTTTGCTATTATTGCCACCAAGAAGGTCATGGAACTGGTTGCTGTCCTGAACTCCAGAAGGACAAGGAGGAAATGTTGGTGGAACAGAAAGGGAGTAACTTCTTTCTTCCTAATTTTGCACTTATCCCTTTTGATTCATCTTGTCCAATTTGTCATGTGGTGGTCTCTTTCCAGCCTCCTGCTCCCAAGAAGGCATTCTTGGCATATTTGGATTTTTGATCTGCTTGTGGAACCCTTCACCCTTGGTATCCTCCTGCTATCTCTTCTTCCAGATTTTCTGGAACTTATCAATCTGATCCAGCTAGGAAACCTCATAAAGAACCCAGACCTCAAAAAGCTCCTCCTGTTCCATCTTCAATTCTTTGAAAACCGGTCAAACGTCAATCTTCACTGGAGCCTCCTTCTTCTGAGGTAGAAGACATGGAAGTAGAAAAGGAACCCCTCATGGATAGGTTCCCAGAATACTCTGATCCTTCTCCTCTGCCATCAAAATCACCTTCACCAACTGATCCAGTTCCACCCTCACCTGAACTTCCTTTTCCAACTCAACCCAATGTTTGATTTGAAAGGGGGGTTTCCAAAGATCACCCCAATGCTGTGGAGGGGATATTAAAGAAAATCTCCAATCTTAAAATCCCTGATCTAACCGTGGCTGAACTTCTTTCCATCTCACCATCTGTGGCTGAAGGCATGAAGAAATGGGTTTCTTGGAGACGTGTGGAGATTGGTCCTGAAAAATTGAAAGTTTCCTCTGGGACCTTGATAGAAGACTCTGGTGGAACAGATTCTTCTTCTGATTCAAATCTTTATTCTTTTCCTCTTGGATTTTTACCATGCTCTCTAAGTGACTCATCCAAAACGGTTTCTCTACTTGTTGATTCTGGGTCCCAACTAAACTTAATTTTGGATGCAATGGCCTGCAAGCTCAATCTCAGTCCAAGGGTCAGCTTCAACTCTGCCAAATATGGAATTGGGAATCAATCTTGTGAGTTGGTGGGTATTTCTGAGGATGTGCCAGTTTGAATTGGTTGAAATATTTCTGGAATCTGTCACTTTTGGATCACTTGTTTGGAAGGTCCCATGATTTTGGGTTGTCCTTTCTTAATAGACTTTGGAGACACCCTGATGTTTTCCAATCAATTTGGGTAGAGGATTCTTCTTCCTGATGCTGATGGTAGGAAGATTGAAGTTCCTCTCTGTTCTTTGGATTCTGGTTGTTGGCAAAGAGATTTCCCTGGTTTTTTTGCCTAAATTGGTTCTGAAGGGGGAGAAGAAGGATTCTTCTAACTCCTTTCATTTTTTAGCAGAATAGTTGGTAATACTAATAGTTGTATTTCTTCTAAGCCTCAGACTTCAACTACAGGGCCAACTTTTATCTCTGAGGCATATTTTTCATCCTTTTCATCTCTTTCTTCTTTTTCTTCTGATCTCAAAAATGTCCAAAATCAAAAACATGTTAAAACACAAAATTCCAAAAATATTTCTCTTCTCTCTGGTTCTGTTGTCTCTTCTTTTCCTTGTACTATTATTGCTGATCAATCTTCCTCTAGCCCTGGTTCAATTCTCCGCAATGAGTATAAACTAGATCCTGATCTTGATTCTTTTGTTAATGGTTTTGGTATGGAGGAGTATGGGCTCCAGTGGAGGCACTTGGGGGTAAAAGTAAGTCCTCCCAATTTTGCACCATCAGGGCATTCTTCTACCATAGTTTTCAAAACTCAACCTTGTGCCACACATGTGAGCAAAGCGTTATTTTTTGGATCCTCTTTTATGGAAAAGGCACCCTTTGAAAATTTTATGGAACATCAAACTTGGAAAATGTTGGAATTGGGTCTCAATTGTTGTACTCAGGTCTCACTGGTGAATTCTTGGAGGAAACAAGAACTTCTCTCTTTTGCCACTAAATATAAGCCAGTTGCAAAAAAGGTCAGCCAATCAACCAATCCATGCCTCTCAATCTCAACCCTCCTCTCATGTGTCCTCCTCTATCTCCTGATCCTTATTGTGGTCTATCTCACTCCCTTATTGGCCCCTTTGTACCTTGTGGTCATGTCACTGAAGAACAATTGAAGGTGGTCAACTTCAGTCCAGATGGATGGCTTTTACCTGATGATTTTAATTTGATCAAAAAATATCTTATCTCTAAGGGAAAAATATATTGCATTCTGTGAAGAAGAGAGAGGTCTCTTGAAAGAATCCTACGGTCTCCCTTATATCATCCCTGTAGTTGAACCCAATCCTTGGCAAAAGAAAAAGATCCCTATTCCTGCTGCAAAAGTTGACAAATTTGTCAAGTTGGTCCACAAACAAGTCCGTACCGGTCTATATGAACATTCAACCTCCAGTTACTCTAGCCCTGTTTTCTGTGTTCTAAAGAGTAATGTAAAACTTGGAGTAGTTCATGATCTCCAACCTCTCAATAAAGTTACTATTAAGGACTCTGGTGTTCCACCTGCCACTGAAGAATGTTTTGAATCCTTCTCTGGGATAGCCTGTTATGGTCTAGGAGACATGATGGGGGGTTACGACAAACGATCTTTGCATTCTATTTCTTGGACGCTCACTACTTTTGATACTCCCCTTAGTCAATTTCAACTGACTCGATTGCCTCAAGGTGCCACCAACTCGGTTGCAGTCTACCAGGCTCAGATGATGTGGATCCTCCAAGACAAAATCCCGGATCATGCGGGTATCTTTATTGATGATGGTGGAATCAAAGGTCCAGTTTCTGACTATGATAATGAGCTCTTACCTTGGCACTCAGGAATTCAACAAATTATTTGGGAGTATGCTACTATCTTGGAAAGGATTTTGTTTTGAATCGAGGAATCTGGCCTTACTGTCTCTGGATCAAAACTTTCCGCCTGTGTCCCTGCCTTGGAAATTGATGGTCATATAGTCTGCAAGGAAGGAAGAAGGATGGAACCCTCTAAAGTCAACAAAATCATCTCCTGGCCTACTCCAATAAATCCAACTGAAGTTAGAGGTTTTCTGGGTGTTGTAACTTATGTCAGGATCTTCATTCCCTCTCTATCCAAAATCTGTGAACCCTTGTGTTGTCTAACCAGAAAGGAAGCTGAATGGATTTGGACCCAAGATTGCAAACAATCATTTCAGTTTCCCAAAACTATTGTTGGCAATGGCATAGTTTTGAAAAAGATCTCTTATAAGCCTGGAGCTGGCAAAATAAAATTGGCTGTTGACTCTAGTTATCAATCTGCTGGGGCTGTCCTTACTCAGGAGGATAAAAATGGTTTGGACCGCCCTGTTCTTTATGAATCTTTGCTATTTTCAGATGTGGAATCTAGATACTCTCAGCCCAAACTGGAACACTGTGGTCTGGCCATAATGCTGAAGAAACTCCAAACGTTACTCTGGGGACAACATTTTGAATTGCAAGTGGAGGCTTTCTCCATTGTGGAAATGATCAATGCTCCAATGACTTGCTGGGTAGCTTTTATCCAGCTTTTCTCTTTTGATATTGTCCATAGGCCTGGGAAATCTTTTACTATGCCTGATGGTTTATCTAGAAGACCTATTGGAGATGATGAATTGGATTTTGGAATGGATTTTGATGAGGAAGAACCCTTGTTCCGCCCTTTTTTTGCTTTCTCCTCACAAGATTACGCGAGTTTCCAACAAGGTTTCTGGCTTAAGTTAGAGAAGTTCCTTTCAACTCTCCAAAGACCCCCTGATCTCTCTGCCAAAGAATTTCTATCCCTTAAAAGAAATTCCTCTAGTTTCTTTGTCCAAGGTTCTAGGCTCATGAAAAGAGGAACTCCTTGTGCGCTTGTTGTGGTTACTATCCCGGCTAAGCAAGATTCAATCCTTGAAAGTCTCTATGAGGGCCTTGGTCATTGTGGGGAAACCAAAACTTATCAACAATTATCAAAACAATTCTGGTGGCCATCTCTGAAGAAATCTGTCTCTCAATGGTGCAAGAGTTGTGAAGTTTGTCAAAGACATGATCTTAGGCGTCCAGCTGAAATTTGCTATCCTACTGGGGAGTCCACTGTCTTTGGAAGGGTTGCTATGGATGTGGTTCATATCAAGGCAGGTGGTGCTAAGTACCTCATTGTGGCTCAAGATGATTTTTCTGGATGGGTTGAAGCCAAATTCCTTAAGAACCTTAGTTCTGAATCTGTGGCAGCTTTCCTTCATGAGAATTGAACGATGCGTTACGGTTTGGCTCAATCTTATTCTACTGATGGTGGCTTGGAATTTGGTGGAAAACTGGCTGAAGTGATCCAAACGCTCCCGGGGCAACATAGAGTTACTACTCCCTATTATCCTGAAGGACAAGGCATGGTGGAAAGAGGCCATGCTCCCTTGAAGGCTGCTTTGGTTAAATTGGCTGGCAAAAGTGGCAAGAATTGTCGGAAGTTTCTCCCCTTGGTCCTCTTCTCTGATCAAATTTCCACCAAGCAAACCACTGGCTACTCTCCTTATGAAATCATCTTTGGTCAGAGGGCTGTTCTTCCTCTTGATCTTGAAATTGAGTCCTTCTTGGGAATTTTTTGGGAACAAGTTTCCTCAACTACTGACCTATTAGTTTCCAGATCAAAGAAACTGGAGCGGAGTGAAAATATTTGTAACAAAGCTTATCAGAAGATGAAGGAATCAAGAGCAAAATCGGTTCAGTATTGGGAAGATAAACATCTAAATTGAATCAGGGATCCTTTAAACCCTGGTGATCTGGTATTGGCTTATAATCAATTGTTAGAGAATCAGTGGGGAAAACTTCTTTTGAATCTTTGGAATGGTCCTTATAGAGTGGTTTGTCAAGTTAGAGGTGGATGTTATGTTTTGGAAGAACTGGATGGTACTCAGTTGGCTAGAGGATTCTCTGCTGATCAAGTTAAGAGATTTTATTGTTGTGGGGGCAATTTGGGTTCAAAGCAAGTCCTCCCAATTGCGCACCACCGGGGTTTTCTGCTGCGTTTTGTTGTAAAAACTCTACTTTATGCCACATACGTGAGCACCTGGGACGCCTTTTCTTTTATCTTCTCCGCATTTAGGCTCTTGGAGATGGACTGAGATGGGTTTCAACATTTTTTTACTTAGAGGATCAAGAAATGGCCAATTATTTTCTTTTTCATGTTTTCATAGTCATGATGCAGACTAGGGACAGTCTGTAAGTTGGGGAGAGATGAGGTGCACCATTTTGGACACCTTGAAAAAAAAAAGAAAAAAAGAAAAAAAGCGTCCTCATCCTTGTCCTCGTGTGTCCCGCGTCCTCATCATTTTCCTTGCGCGTCGCTCATCATCATTGCGCGTCCCAATCTCCTATCCGCCCATCGCGCGTCAGGATCTCCTGTCCGCCCGTTGCGCGTCAGGATCTCCTGTCCGCCCGTTGCGCGTCAGGATCCCCTGTCCGCCCGTCGCGCGTCCCAATCTCCTATCCGCCCTTCGCGCATTGCTCATCCTTATCCTTGGCCGTCGCGCCTTTCTCATCCTTATCCTTGGCCATCGCACATCGCTCATCCTTATCCTCAGCCGTCGCGCGTCGCTCATCCTCATTGTTATTGTCTCCTAGCGCTCATCCATGACTTACCAAACCGATCCCGACCGCACCTCCAAGCGCTTGTCCAATCCTTGGATCCATCAATCTCCCACCTCACTCAATCTATCAGTTGCCAAATCTCAAGCCTGTCAGGATTTTCTAAATTGCCTTTAGCCAATCTCCTATCCGCCCATCTGCGCTCTCACAAACTTCATCCATTTTCCTTCCTGGGACTCTCCCACCCCCTTTCCATCTCCAGGTGGGGGTGGAGAAGTGTTGAATACCGCCCGCGGACATCTGCAGCGGTCCAGTTCATTCTCCTTTCCCACCCCGTCCGCCTTTGGACAAGGGGTGGGTGATTCCAGTGTTGTTGCTCGCGCCCATCCACGGAAGGACGCAAGAGATGGTGAAGGGATGAGAAGGATTTCCACCAGCTTGCGTGATCAAATTTTTCTGGTCACCTGATTTTTTCTTTTTCCTCTCTATTTGTAGAATCCATTGTACATAGTCTAACAGGGACTCCTGCCCATATAAGGAGGGGCTCTCCCCTGCCTTTTGGAACAGCATTGAATGATCCAAGCATGAAATCAGCACACGCTTGATCCTTGAGCCTCCATACTCAAACCCTTGATCCTTGATCCTTGATCCTTATCACCAACCAAATAGCTTTGCTGGTTGAAGAAGAATTTGCCTAATCAAATTCTTGAGTGTTTTACACCACTCCTGAGCCCTTTATCCGACCATACTGGTCCTGATCACCCTTTTATTATCTTTCTGGAACCAGTTACGCTTGACTGAAGAGGTTTTATTAAGCTTAAAACCTGGAGTGTTAAACCTCCCTTCCCTTCTTTTGAAGTTGAATTCTGCCATGCTACTCTTGAGTCCCTTGAGAAGTGTTGGGTTATTCTTGTTTGAATCAGTTCTTGCATTGCTTCTAGAGCTTCTTCAAACAATTAGCTTTGTCTTGTGCAGCCACCCACAGTTATCTGGTACCCTTCAAGCGCTTGATTGCGGAGAGTTGGGCAGGTTCATTGAGAACCTGGAGGTTGGTTGGGATTGAGTTGATCTTTCCTAAGCTCCTGCTGACAACCAGAGCTATTAGCTTGTGGGCGTTTTCACTCACAATTTTCTTGTCTTGTTGAACTCTGAACAATCCTTGACTCCTTCTATTCAAGTGTTCCCCAACATCATCTTGCCTCAGATAGTGTTGTCTCCCAGCTACCAACCACTACAATCTTTATCCTCTTACTTGTGGTTCCCCATTTACCAGGTTCTGGACTTTGGTCTTGGTTCCATTTAAATATTTTTGTGACACTCAGGAGGGAAGCCTAAAAAATCACCTATCCCCTCCACAGAACTCCCAAAGCCCTGCGCCGTTTGGAGTCTTACAGCGCCTTCCTCCGCATGACAATTACCACCTTGATTAATTGTACTTCCTCCTCTTGTTAGCACCCCTCTATCCCAAAGTTGAGTTCTGCAATATGCTCCTTGCTCAACCCCATTGGATTCTTCTCCAGGATTTCAGGTTTCAAAGGCAACTCATAAGGGTTCCATGACCAACAGATGGGCCTCATTTTTTTATTGAGGTCCTGTAGCATTGGCTTGTTCTGCGTTTGGACCTTCTTAGAAACCAGTTTATATTTTCTACCAAAGACCCACACCTCAAACAACTTTGATCCCTTTGTTGTCTTGTCTATTTGTAATTGTTGACCTACAACAAAATCTGGGTTGCTCAGGATTGTGGCCCAAGGGTAGCCGCTTGTGCTGACACCCATTGGAGGTGCATACAAGGAATGACTCACTATTGATCCTATCCCCGCTCCCATGATTGTTGGGCAAATCCTGGCTCTTCTCTATACTTCCCAAAGCATGTTGGACTGGGCTACAGGGGTTCCTCCTCCCTGCTCCTTATCTGTGAACCCTCTGCGCAAGGACAGAGCCTTCCCCGCACAGGCCACACAGCCAACATTTGAAAATCCCCCGCCAAATCCTTGTGGCTGGCTTTTGCAAGAGGGCAGCCCTTCCAATGTTCTCATCCCCCACTTTCAGGCCAACAGGTGGTTTTCTCATAGCGTTTCCCCAAGTTTTCTGCAACCATAAGGAGTTCCTCCCTATTATCCAGACAAAAGTCAATAGATGCCAAGAACGCAAAAAGGAACGGCCTAATAAGTATGACCTCCAACCCGCTTACTACCAAATACAACAGTGGATCCAATCCCTTTGAGACTGCTGTCATTTCCTTCTCCACCACCCCTTTGACCACGTATTTGAAACCTCCCTAATTCTGTTACCCAATTTTTGCCTTTTGTCAGACCAATCCTGCATTGGTTCCAGCTTCAATGGAAAAATGTTTACCATTGAACTGCTATAAACCATTCCTCAACACTGTTTGCCTTCAATCTGCATTTCTACATATCCCAAAGGGCAGATCATAGCACCTTTAACTCCAAAAACGTCCTCCCCGCATTAAAAGAACCAAACTTTGCCTCTTCTCTGGGTTTTGGGTTGTCCCCCTTATTCCCAGAAAACTGCTTGAAGACCCCAAACATCTCCTCCCCCATAACTGGTGAGATTGCCGCTATTTCCTTCAAAGTTAGGGGAACCAGGTGGTCCTTTCAGCAAATTCTCCTTGCTACTTTTTTGGCCCTCCTGCAGGATCCCCCCGCTTTGACTAAAACTTCCTGTTCCAGTTCTTTTGGAGGAGTAGGACCATCAAGGTCCATTCTCCTTTCATCAGTGAAAACGGCTCTAAAATCTGCCAAAACTTCTGGGGGTTCTCAAGTTAAAGGAAAAGCATACCCCGCTGAAGCTGTAACTTCCTTCTTCTCCACCGCTGCTCAAGCCAGATCTTGTGGCAAAGGTTGATCCAGCATATCCATTGTGGTAGTCCAAACCTGTCCTATAGCCATCAGACCCAATTTTGTACTATAAAAACAGCTCAAACCCTCAAATAAACCTCAGAAATGGATTCTACATCCAAAAAACCTATAGTTACTCAGCCAAATTAGCACCCTATCCCTCATGGACTAGACGATACACTGCAGAACCCTTCAACTGTGGCAAACTCATACCCAACCAGGTTTAACAGCTCTGTGGAAGGCATAAAGACAGACCTTGCAAACCCTCAAGTACATACCCTTAACAGCTTACTCTCAACACCAGAATCATACACCAACCCTGTCACCTCAGCCATAATACAGCAATACAGATACAGGAGGTAGTGCAACTAGTTCAGCTCCTGTCACCTCACCCAGGATGCATTCTTACACAAGGCTATGCAGAAGTATACATGCCAGTATAGGCAAGAGGAAGTAGGACCAGTCTCAACAGTTCCAAAAAAACAAGCAAATACACATACACAAGACTATGCATAAGTATAAAGGACAGTATAGGCAGGAGGAAACGAAACCAGTCTCAACCAGATCCAAAAAAACAAGCAAATACACCTACACAAGGCTTTGCAGAAGTACACAGGACAGTGTAGGCAAGAGGAAGTAGAACCATTCTCAACCAGTTCCAAAAAAACAAGCAAATACACATACACAATACTATGCAGAAGTATACAGGATAGTGTAGTCAAGAGGAAGTCAAACCAGTCTCAACAAGATCCCAAAAAACAAGCAAATACACATACACAAGCCTATGCAGTAGTGTACAGGGAAGTATAGGCAGGAGGAAGTGAACAAAGTCTCAACCAGATCCAAAAAAACAAGCAAATACACCTACACAAGGCTATGCAGAAGTATACAGGGCTACCCAGCAATACATGCAGGCAGCCAGAACCATTTAGTATCAAACAATCCCAGCACCACACACAAACCCATGTAGTCAGAAGCATGTGATTCCCAAAAAACCACCAGTAACAAAAACCCTTACTACTACCCAGCAATATATGCAGGCATTCAAGAACATGCAGCACCAAAAAAACCACCAGTGAATGCACAGCAACACATGTAGGAAGAATTAAGTAGTCCCTGACCAACCAAAAGTACTGCACAGGAATATATTGTAGCTGCACTTCAAAGCAGTTTATCCAAGGCTGTGCAGGCATGAAAAACCCTGTAAAGTCTTTTTCCAACATGCAGAATCGCCTCAGTTTCATGCATTTTCTTTTGTCCAACCAGCAGAATCGCCTCAGTTTCATGCAGTGTCTTTTTCAAACAAGCTAAAATGTCCCATGTACCTGTATCCCACTGTAACAGGAGAAGCCCCATGGCACCCTCATGGGCATCCCAGAGCATCCCCTGAGAACCAGATTTTCTATTTAAGGAGAGCCTCTCTGCCCTATCCAGGTTGTATCCTCATGCCATCATCCACCTCTATGCCATCTGGCCTAGCTCAATCCATCCTAACCATCTGTGGTACCTACCCAGATAAATAGTATCAGTTAATCAGTTATGAAAGGAAAAAAGAAATGAGAAACCAACTTATTACCCATCTTTAACCAATTAAACCACCCAAAAGGTGCTTGAATAAGGGTTCTTCTGTGACATAAATATTCAGCACCACAATAAATAAAAAACACCCCTTAATCAATAAATAACCCATAAAAAGAAAGAGAGCACAAAAAAAAGAAGCCACCAACCTTTTGTCTACCCATCCCCCTGTGGGTAAACTCATCCTTGGGTCCTCTCCTGAACCATCCCTTTGGTAAAACCTTGAACCCTTTAAAATTGGGATCTTGGTTAAAATCAAACATATCTGATCAATTAATAGCCAATAACCCAACACATCTGATCTATTCTTCAGCAAGACCTACCAATAACAATTAATAACTTATCTAGGTCTTATCTGAGACCTATTTTAAGTCTCAAAGAAGCAAGCAATTAATTTAAATAAATTATTGTGCAGAATTACTATAGTACTAGATGGGCAGGCAATTCAAAACCACCCTAAGTATTTACTAATACTTTAAAGGAGTAGGATTAATACTAAACTCCCCTTCAAGGACTTCCAGCAAGCTATTTGCTAATTTATTTATATAATACCACAGGAGTCTCTACACCGGTATGGTTTCTCCTGAAGGGTAAAACCAATCCCTTCTGTCGGTCTTAACTATCTCTCTCCGTATGTCTGCACTCAGATCTTTACATGACCTTTTAAAATGGCTTTCTTCCCGGCAGTAATAGAATTGGAAGATGCAAGGCTCAACTTTGTTCCTTGGCGGCACCCTTGATGGCCCCTGAGTCGGCGCATTAGAAGCTGTTTTTGGTGGTTGCAGGACTGTTGCCGATGGCTTTGCTACAGCTTTCTGCCAGAAAAGATTCATTTTTTTAAACATCTCTGTCATTTCATCAGTTTACTTTGGTGTTACCGGCCCTTTTACCCTTTTCACCTGCACATCCCTCTTCTCCAAACCCTTCAGGTCTTCCTCCATAAGTTATGCTAATCCCAGATTGCCTACCACCACTGTGCGGATGTTCTTCATGTCCAGGAGTATGGTTAACCCTCTGTCCTGCAACCTACAAATTAATCCTCTGTTGTAAAGCTTTCTGTGGACCCGTCCGATCAACTCTGGGCTAAGCCCCCTCATAAAAGTCCTCTTGACAGAGCCAGTATGCTTTGCCAAAATTTTTATGTTGACAAGGTATTTCAAAATGCAATAAAATGAGGAACAATACACACCAAACAACATCCTCAAGGAAACACCTCCTTCCTTTGCTGCTTTGGTTGCAAGACGCTTGAGATCCACTTTGCCAAACATCTGCTTCTGTGACCCTCATTTTTCCACTATTTACCTTGGCAACTTTTCCCAATTCCATTCTCCATAACCATCCATATCCTCCAATTTTCACAGATCCTCTTCTTCCAGAATGAATTTCACTATTTTCCTGACCTGGTCAATGTCATTTGCGCCTTTACTGTTGGCCCCATTCTTGAATCATTCCAGAAATTTCTGTAATTCCTCCGGACAAACCCTAACTGCAGGGTAGTCCCTTGGCCTAATTTTTTCTCTGCTCCTTTGCAACTCCTCAGGAATTTCCACTTTGGCATACGTTTATTTCCCCCTGTAGCCACTCTTGGCGGCGGTCCCCCCAGACTGGCAGTCTGACAAGTAGCGCTTTGATATGAGGCGTCCTACGTGTTGCCTGTTGGTCAGTTGGAAGCGAGTTGGCCAAAACTGCCTCAAAATCTCCCATCATCTTGGACATAAAAGAAAGAATAAGAACTAAAAAAAAGTATATCTCCAAAGCCGGTACCACATATTATAACAGAGAAAGGACTTTCCCGGCCTGACCCCCAATCTGTGCAAAGAGATTGTGTTTTTGGTAAATTCTCTGCAACAATATTAAATTCTCCACAACAATTTTTCTCCAAGATCTGGAAAGCCCACTAGCCCTTGAGTCACACTCTTGTACCTCCCCAATTCCTAATCAAAATCTGCTTAAGCACCCAAGCTGGAAACCAGAAAAGCTCAATTTCAATTAAATAATATTAAATAAACAATACGAACTCCACAAAAATCTCCGCAGTTGAAATATTTCCCTGAATATGACCTCCAAGAACTCTTTCTGGTAATTACACTCCAAAGAAACAGAAGAAAAGAACCAAGCTATAATTTTCAGTGATTATCTCCAATAATGATGATAATGTCCAATGATAATCTTCCTTATATATATACAACAAATAACAAAAGAATGCAAACAAAAAAATGAAACATCCCTATCATCTCTGTGCATTCCACACTGACCCTCCCTAGCTACTCCAAAAAGTAATGTAAACTGCTAATGAAAGTCTCTGTGCATTCTGCACTGACCCTCCTTTGCTAATCCAAAGAAGGAACACAACCTGCTAATGAGATACTCCTTTTACCACCACCTCCATGCATTCTTCACTGATCCTGCTTTCTTAATAGTCTGATACCTATCTACTCCAATAATTTTCAGTAGATTTGGTATTACTGTTGCCAATTCCCGCTAACAGTTGAGTTGTGCCAATGCATTACTAACAACAGATCCTCCTCAATCTTCCCTAGCGGATCACTACGGATCCCGCATGCGGCAGAACTACAAATCCCCAACAACCCGCATGTTGCCTCCTCAACTTTAGAATTAATTGCCCCACAGTGTTCCCCAACCTCAGTGCATATCCCATAATTGGCCTAATCTGTACTACGTAGCTTTGATCACTTGCTTACAAATTAGGAAACCCACAGCCACAGAGGGAAAGTTATTTTCAACCACGCAATGCCTGCAAAAAGCATAAACTCCGGCCCATTCTTGTCATTGTGCCCTCAAAAAGGGTGCGCCGCACCAATGCCCAGCCCTTAGCTAATTTACTACAGAATAGAAATTCTGCCAATGCGCTTCTCTGAACCTATTGTACTGTGGAATTCCAACCACAGCTGAGACTCTCCAAGTCAAACATCCAGTGGTGAGCCTCCTTGCCTCCATGTCTATAACTAATCACCACACCAGTCAATGGCCCCCTTCCAAACGTTGAAGTTTGAGCCAGCAAAAGGCGGCACTGAATTCTTAGTGTTGATTTTCCAATGGAAAGACATGAGGTCCTTAACAGATTTGAAGGCCAAAGGATTCTCAACCTGGTGGCCTGCCAAGCTCTTTTCAGAGGGAATGGATGGCCCGGATGACTCTTGTTTTTTGGCCATCCTTCCCATCATTCTCTCCATTTGTGGTAATTGTTGGGTAAGTATTGTCTGCAAGGCTTCAAAGCATGATTTGAACTTTCCCTTTGGCACAAACCCTGCTGAAGAAAATGTTTTTTCTGCCATTGTTTGTTCACTTGCCTTGTCTGATGTCTCACCTACAGGGATGGACTCCTTCTGTTTTCCGATTTGATTTTTCATCCACTCTTCCTTTTGCTTATTATATCTGTTGTCCAGTGACACCTTCAAACAGTTGGTTCACCGGATTTTAACCTGTAAATTAATGCAATCTGAACATCCACCAAATTAGCCACTGGCCTCAATTTTGGGCCAATCCCTGATCCAAATTTTGGTTAGATCTCAATCAAATTTCTCACTTAACTTCCAATCCACCACATTAGCCACCAGACCCAATTTTTGGCCAATCCTGGATCCAAAAGAGAGGAGGATTCCCAGGGCGGTGTGGAAACTAAGAAGGTGATACTCTCCTAGTTGTCCTCAAGTTCCAGAATTGATGGTCCTAGTGTTTTGGCGGTCTTTCAAGACGCAGGTTGCAATTGGCTGCGCACTGCCCGCCCAGAAGTAGCAGCAGGCTCAGCAATGGGTGTGGCTTTGCCTTAGTAAGGCTTGCTGTGGGCTCAGCAGCAGTCAGATTGGGCTCAAGATCTGGGGACCTGGGGTGGATCAGATTAGATTGGACGGTTTGTGCAGATTGCACATTGCAAAATGGGCGGATTGTATTGCGCCAAAGTACCTTGGATATCTGTAATGGCCTTTTGGGCGGATGCATAAATGTGCAGGGGGCTCTGAGCTGGCTGCGGCGCAAGTGCTGCATCATGAGAAGGAAGAACTGGATGGACGTAATGGCAGGTGGTGTAAGACTCCAAACAGTGCTAAACCGCAGGAAGTTCTGTGGAGGGGAAAGTTGCTGTTTAGGCTGCCCTCCTAAGAGTTACAATCATATTTAAATGTAACAGGAATCAAGGCCCAGGAACTTGTAAATAAGGAATTAATATAAGGGATGAGTTTGGGAATAGTTGGTAGCAAAGGAATCAACACTATCTGAGGCAAGATGGTGGAGGGAAAGGCTTGAATAAAATAAGTCAAAGTTCTGTTCAGAGTTCAATGGAACAAGGCATATGCAAGTAAAAACGCCCACAAGCTAATAACTCTGGTCTTCAGCTGAAGATTAGGAAAGATCAACTCAATCCCAACCAACCTCAAGGTTCTCAATGAACCTGCCCAACTCTCCGCAATAAAGCGCTTGAAGGGTACCAGATAACTGTGGGTGGCTGTTCAAAACAAAAGAAATTTTTTTGTGAAGCTCTAGAAGCAAAGCAATAACAGATTCAAACAAGAATAACCCAAAATTTCTGAAGGGACTCAAGGGTAGCATGGCAGAATTCAACTTTAAAGAATAAAGGGAGGTCTAACACTCCAGGTTTCAAGCTTAAATAAAACTCTCAGTCAAACGTGAATGGGTCCAGAAAGATGATCAGGGAATGATCAATACCAGTATGGTTGGAAAAAGGGATCAAGAGTGGTATAACAAACTCAAGAATTCCAAAAGACAGAATTCTCTTCAACCAGCAGGGCTATGGTTGGTGATAAGCATCAGTGTCACAGATGGGCAGATCAAGGTTTTAGTATGGAGGCTCAAAGGATCAAGGGGCAATCAACAGATATACCCAGGATAAAGGTTGCAGATGAAAGGGAAGAGGCCCTTTGGAATGATCAGATTATTTCTTACTTATTTTGGATGGATAAGATGAGATGCTACAACAAGGCAAGGGATAGCCCCTCCTTTTATAGACCAGAGGTCTGTAGACTACTTACAAGAGATATTTACAAATAAAGCGGAAAAAAAAAGTTTTTTTTTTTTTGAGGATGAAGATGATTGAATTATCCGGAAAAATAGAAATGAAAATCAAACAATATCAAAAAAAATGATAGGGACATAAAAAAAGATGACAGGAAGGAGACCAGCCCTCACCAAGGATGAAAGCGGGTAGCGCATGGACATTTGCGGACTTGTGGGTGAGAGTTGATGAGATGGCCATGGGTTTGACCGGCTGTGACTGCGGTTGGTCAAGGGAGAATCAATGGTTGCAGTGAAAAGTCACCAATGGCCACAAGCAAATGCTTGCCATCATCAGTTGGTACCAGTACAAAAATTGCAATGGCCGCAAAGAACAATTGTTGGTTTGCGGGCTTCAGAGATGAATCAGGGGGGCAGAGGTTGAGCAAGGTGATGATGGCCGTTGCAAGAAGCAACGGCGTCATTGGTGTTGACCTTTCTATTAGGTAAGTGCAAGGTCATCAAAGGCAAGGATGGGGATGAGATCAGTCATGGGAGTGATTTTTCCCATGACCAATCTTCCGCAGGTGATCAGGTGGTGTTGGGGGTTGGTCATGGGGTCATCAAAAACTGCAAGCTTTTCTTGCGGTCATTGGTCAATGGCGGCAAGGTTGGGAGCTCAATGGAGGCAATGAAATTGGCGGTTGATGGCCAATTGGGTGCACTTGGCCAAAAATTTAGGGGGAAGAAGCGCCTGCAAGGGGGGGATTTGAACAGAGGAGGCAGGAATTGGATGAACAAGAAAGGCCTCCTAGATGGATATTACAGGGAAGAGCTGGGAAACTGGGAAATGAGTGGGTAGCAATAGAGAATTTTTTATTTATTTTTTTATTTTTTATTATTATTTATGGATAACAGTGATGGATAAGGGAATGTAAAAAAAAAATAAAGAATTTCTTGAACCCATGAGGTGTCCTGGATTGGTAACCACATCTCTCACCAACTTAAACACTGTCCTTAGTCTGCATCTTGAACTTGAAGATATAAAGAGGAGTAAAAATACAAGGAAATTGAACAGAAAATTTTCCATTTCTTGATCTTGAGAGGGATTGAAAAGTTGGAAAATATCTTTATCCATCCAAAAGAGCCCTAGATTTGGTAGATATAAAACAAGGAAGGTGTCCCAGGTGCTCACGTATGTGGCATACAATAGAGTTTACAAAAAAAAACGCAGGAAATAACCCTGGCGGTGCGCAATTGGGAGGACTCACTTCTGAGATACGTTGCCTCCACAAAAATGAAACTTCTTGACTTGATCAGAAGAGAACCTTATGGCCAGTTGAGTACCATCCAGCTCCTCCAAAACATTAGACCCTCCTTTAATTTGGCCGACCACCCAATAAGAACCATTCAAACAATTTGAGAAAAGCTTGCCCCACTGGGTCTCCAAAGATTGATTATAAGCTAAAACTAGATCACTAGGGTTCAGGAAATCCCTGATCCAATTGGAGTGCTTTTCCTCCCAATACTGGACTGATTTTTCTCTGGACTTGATCATCTTCTGATAAGCTTCATTACAAACATCTTCATTTTGCTCCAGTTTCTTGGATCTAGCAACTAATAGATTGGTTGTTGAGGACACCTTGTCCCAAGGGATACCCAAGAAATATTCCATTTTGAGCTACAAAGGGAGAACTTCTCTTTGATCAAAGATGATTTTTTAAGGTGAGTAGCCAGTTGTCCTTTTGGTTGAGATTTGATCAGAGAAGAGAACAAGAGGAAGGAAATTGCAACAATTCTTGCCACTTTCACCAGAAAGATTAACAAGTGCAGCCTTCAAAGGTGAATTTCCTTGTTCCACCATGCCTTGGCCTTCAGGATAATAATGGGTAGTAACTGTTGGACTGAGGGTACACAGAGTAGAGAGCAAAGTAGAAGGAAAATTTCATAAGCAGAAAGAAATGATGAAAACTGATGTGAAGAATAGAAAATGAATAAAGAAAACATAACTTACCTGAGGATATGCAGAGTAGAGAGCAAAGTAGAAGGATGAGAGAAGAAGATACTTCTTCTTTCCCCAACTCTGCCCTCAGATATACATGACTAGATGAAGTGTCACACATGTCGTGACATTATGAAATGTGTATTGAATATTGAATACTGAGAATTAAATGAGTGCGCGCTAGCATAGAGAATGACCTGAGATTGATGTGAGACATATACTGATAGTAGGTTGATGACAAGGAATAATGAAAAGAAAATGAGATTGATAAATGTGAAGAACTGAAAAGAAACAAAATAGGAATATTGAAAGAAAGAAAGATAAGAAGAAAAGACATGGAGAAATGGAGATAAGTGTTTAATCCAACAGTAACTCCATGTTGTCCAGGAAGAGATTGGATCATTTCAGGAAGTTTGCCACCAAATTTGGAGCCACCATCAGTAGAGTAAGATTGAGAAAGGCCATAAGGCATTTTCCAGGTCTCATAGAGAAAAGCTGCCACTGATTCAGAGATAATATTCTTAATAAACTTTGCTTAAAACAATCCAGAAAAATCATCCCTGGCCACAATGAGGTACTTAGCACCACCTGCCTTAATATGAACCACATCCATAGCAATCCTTCCAAAGACAGTGGACTCCCCAGTGGGATAATGAATTTCAGCTTGACGCCTAAGATCACGTTTTTGAAGAATTTCAAAACTCTTGCATTGTTGAGAGACGTATTTATTCAGAGATGGCCACCAGAATTGTTTCAATAATTTTTTATAAGTTTTGTTTTCCCCATGATGACCAAGACCTTCATGGAGACTTTAAAGGATAGAATTTTGTTTAGAAGGGATAGTAAGAACAATATATTGGAGAGTATTCAGTCTCCCAGCGCGTCTGCGCCCCGCATGTGCGCAAATGGGGAGGATGACAACCATTGGCGGATGGGACAGAGGGACCGGACAGCGGATTCAAATGGGGAATTGGTTTTGACTGTGGGGGCTAAGTACGTGTTGGGGAAGCGGGACTTGACAGAACCTGTGCGGCCTACTGACAGGAAGCGGGCAAGGATGACGGAAACGGAAATGGATTCTCTGTGCGGTTTGGGAATTGGCAAGCGGCAGACAGATCTCACAAAAGGGGTAGACACAGCGACGGAAGGGACAAACCACGCGCAGAAGGGTGGTGGCCAGAGCCGGACCCCTTCAACAGTGGGGAGGATCAGAATGGGGCAGAAGGATGTGGCAGCAACGGAAAGGGAAGGCGCAGAATGGAAGGACAGGGGGTTGGAGTGTGGGATGGATGTTCCCAGAACGGGCGCGCAGCCATCATGGCTAGCAAGAGTCTTGGGATTGGTGCAGTGGACGCTTGTGGCAGGGCTTCAGGGGTGGAGCGGGGAGGGATTGGATGCCAACGGCACAACTGGGGAAAAGGACAACAGATTGGCAGGGACGCTGGCGACAGAAGGTGCGTTGGGACGGAAGTTTGAGGAATTGGCTGGAAAACAAGGCCCCTGCGGGATTGGTTGAGGCAACGCGCCGCGGATCTGGTGATGGGTATAGGGGGGCGCGGTTGGCTGAGGACAGCGGCAAAGTTGGGGGGGAAGCTAGCGCGGGGTGGAAGGTGGGAGTTAAGACGCAGGACGCAGGCTCAAAAATAAAATCTAGCGCGGGGTGGAAGGTTGGAGTTGGGATGCAGGACGCGGGCTCAAAAAAAAAAAAAAAAACTTTTTTTCTCTTGTTCCTTCTTATCTATTCATTCTTCCTTTTCCTTTTTTTTTCCCTTCCTGTCTCTCTTGAGGATTGAGTACGCACGCTGGCGCGCCAAGTTCTCCCCATGTACTCTTGCGGATACTCTCACTGGCGCGGATTTCTCACTTTCAGACTCTCACTGGCGCGGATTTCTCACCTTCACCAATTTCTCTCACTGGCGCAGATTTCTCACCTTTGCCAATTTCTCTCACTGGCGCGGATCTTCTCTCTCCAAGGCGCAGATCTTGCGCGCGGTTCTTATTCTCTCTCAGGGACTCACAAGCCCAAAGGCTACTCAATTGTGCGCAATGTGTGTCTTTTTGTGTATAGGCGCTGAATACAAAGGAGAAAGGATAGGAGAAGGAAAGGAAGGGAGGGGGGGTAATCTGTCTAAGTTGTTCCAGATCTCATCATCTTCACCGCCTCCAAGCAAGCCACGGCGACCAAGTTGCGGAATGAGGCCAGAAGTTCGCGCCGGGAGTCAGTGTTGTGACCATGCGGCGTGGCTAGGAACCTCTGGAGGAGTCCATCCGCGTCGTTTGCCATTGCATCAAACCTTGCAAGTGGGACGGCCGGAACAATTGGAATGAAGTCCGGGATCTCGGGAGTACTGGCCGGGGGAGTGGGGGCCAGGCCTGGAGCGGTGTTGGGGACAGGAGCCTGTTTGGGCGATGAAGAGACCCTGACAGGGGACGGTTGACGGGCCGGCTCAGGTGAGGAACGCAGAGCTGGGGATGGTGACAGCGGTGGCGGGGAAAGACGCGGAGCGGAGGCTGGTTGCGGAGGAGGCGGAGGAGGAGCAGCGGGATGAGTGAAGAATTGCGGGTCCATTGCGGGCTAGTTGACGCAGACCCGGGCCACCCAGGTTCAAGCCGCTTTCTGATACGCCGCAAAGTTTGGGAAGTCCGCGCGTCTTGGAGGCCCAGCACAACGGTATGGTGAGCCCATGTCATGTCTCTTGCGCAAGGATGGGCCAGGAGGAGCGCGGGGCGGGGAGTTGTTGGGGGAGCCGGCCGGGGTCCACTTGTGGCTTGAAATTTCCTTGTTGCTTGAAACCACAAACGAGTCGCAACAGGCCCTCTTGTGCAGTCAGGGTTGGGGTTGGGAAGGCGGACAAGCACGCGGCATACCATCACTCAACAAGCAACGGCGGTGGCCGGCGCTGCAAGGGATGCATGCGCGACGGCCAGGAATGATCTGGCGGACAAGGCCGTTCTGTCTGCAATAGGTGCAGGACCCCATGGGGGAGAGCAAGGGAGAAGGGGGGTAGTGTACTTGCTGGCAAGGAGTGGGGTAGTCGCAACAAGTGGGGGAGGGGGTTCAACTACAGAAGGTGAGATGGTGGGAGATCTCTGGGGACAGAACTCAAGTTGGGGTGGATCTGGTGCTCTTTTATAGACGCGAGTCGGGAAAGGGCTGCAGGCGGCGCGCTCAGCAATATTGGCGGGCTCATCAGCGGCGGCAGGCTCAGCAATGGGTAGGGCCTTTCCGCAGCTAGCCGCGCTGCGGGCTCAGAAGCAGTCAGGTAGGCCCAGCAGCGGTTGGGTTGGGCTCAGCACCTGGAGACAGGAGACTGACGGATCGCGCGGATTGCGGACCGGACGGACTGTGCGGATTGGAAGGCTCGCGCGGATCAGAAAGCTTGCGCGGATCGGACAGATTGCGCAGATTGGAAGGCTTTTGCGGATTGGAAAGCTTGCGCGGATCAAGCGGATTGCGCATTGCAAGAGGCGCAGACTGGACCACGCAGGTACGCCCCGGATACCTGGAACGGGTTGTTGGGCGGACACGCGGGGGCGGGCAAACCAGGCGTACGTTGATATCAAGGGGCATGGGTTGGAGGGGTAGGGTTGGGCTAGGGTTCTGTGCTTAGGGGTTGTATTTCATCATTCTTGCTTACTTGTGGTTGCACTTAGGTTAGGGTTGAGAGGGAGGACTTAAATACTTCACTCTCAACTCCGGGTTGTAGGAGGGGGGATCACTTTTAACAGATCACTTCTTGCATGGCATCAGATTGGATTGGATTGGAAAGGAAAGAATTCATCTTATGATCACTCTATCACTCTCTTTCTCCCTCTCTCTCTCTCTCTTGACAGGCTGCATCCAATCTCCTTACAGACACTTTGATCAATAACTTCCAGAACTTGAGGACAACTTAAGGGGTGTTGCCCCATTGGTTTCCACACCGGATCTAAATTGGCTGCCTGTTTCCCTGCTCTGGAAATTGTTGTTCATGTGTTCTTCAAGGAAGGAAGAAGGATGGCTCCATCCAAAGTCAACAAAATCCTCTCTTGGCCTACTCCCATCAATCCAACTGAAGTCAGGGGTTTTCTAGGTGTTGTTACTTATGTTTGAATCTTTATCCCATCTCTACCCAAAATCTGTGCTCCTCTACATTGCCTGACCAGAAAAGATGCTGAGTGGATCTGGACCCAATATTGTGAACATTCTTTTCAGCTACTTAAAATGATGGTTGGCAAAGACATAGTCTTGAAAAAGATTGCTTATGGACCTGGAGCTGGCAAGACCAAATTGGCTGTTGATTCTAGTTATCAATCTGTTGAGGCTTTCCTCACTCAGGAAGATGAAAATGGTTGGGACCGTCCTGCTCTCTATGAATCCTTTTTATTTTCAGATGTAGAGTCCAGGTACTCTCAACCAAAACTGGAACTCTGTGGTGTGGCTCAAATGTTGAAGAAACTCCAAACTGTCCTATGGGGTCAACACTTTGAGTTACAAGTTGAGGCACAATCCATCATCAAAATGATCAATGCTCCCAGCCTCCCAAATGCTCCTATGACTTGTTGGGTGTCGTTTATCCAACTTTTCTCTTTTGATATTGTTCATAGGCCTGGAAAATTCTTCACCATGCCTGATGGTTTATCTCAAGGCCCCCTTGGAGATGAATAATTGGATGTTGGAGTGGACTTTGATGAGGAGGAGCCTTTAATTTTTCCATTATTCACCTTTTCCTCCCAAGATTATTCTGGCTTCCAACAAGGTTTCTGGCTAAAATTAGAGCAGTACCTTTCCACTCTCCAAAGGCCTCCTGATCTCTCTGCTAAAGATTTTTGATCACTCAAAAGGAAGTCCTCCAATTTCTTTTTCCAAGGTGCTAGGATTATGAAAAGAGGCAATCCTTGTTCTCTTATTGTCATCACTATCCCCTCTAAACAAGATTCAATCCTTGAAAGTCTCCATGAAGGCCTTGGGCATTGCAGGGAAACCAAGACCTATTGACGTATATACAAAAAATTCTGGTGGCCATCATTGAATAAATCAGTCTCTCAATGGTGAAAGAGTTGTGAAGTATGTCAGAAACGTGACCTTAGGCGCCTGGCAGAAATTTGTTATCCCACTGGAGAGTCCACTGTCTTTGGAAGGATTGCTATGGATGTGGTTCACATTAAGGCTGGTGGAGCTAAGTACCTCATTGTTGCTAGAGATGATTTTTCTGGATGGTTTGAAGCAAAATTTCTTTAGAACCTCAGCTCTAAATCAGTGGCAGCCTTCCTTTATGAGACTTGGACAATGGATTATGGCTTGGCTCAATATTATTCAACTGATGGTGGCTCTGAGTTTGGTGGCAAACTGGCCAAAATGATATGATTGCTTCTTGGTCAACATAGGGTGACCACTCCTTGTTATCCTGAAGGACAAGGCATGGTAGAAAGAGGCCATGCCCCTTTGAAGGCTACTCTTGTCAAATTGGCTGGTGAAAGTGGAAAGAATTGTTGCAAATTTCTTCCTCTGGTCCTCTTCTCTGATCAAATTTCAACTAAACAAACCACTGGCTACTCACCTTACAAAATCCGCTTTGGTCAAAGGGCTGTCCTTCCTCTTGATCAGGAAATGGAATCTTTCTTAGGTATTTCTTGGGAAAAGGTTTCTTCCACCACTGATCTATTATTTGCCAGATCCAAGCAACTGGAGCGAAGTGAAGATGTTTGTGACAAAGCTTATCAGAAAATTATGGAGTCAAGGGAAAAATCAGTCCAGTACTGGGAGGATAAGCATTCCAATTGAGTCAGGGATCCCTTGAATCCTGGTGATCTAGTTTTAGCTTATAATAGATCCTTGGAAACTCCGTCGGGAAAGCTTTTTTCCAATTGCTGGAATTGTCCTTATCAAGTGGTCCGTCAATTCTGAGGTGTATCATATGTTTTGGAGGAACTGGATGGTACTCAGATGGCCAGGAGGATCCCTGCTGATCAGGTCAAGAAATTTCATTGTTGTGGAGGCAACTTTGATCAGGAGTAAGTCCTCCCAATTGTGCACCACCAGGGTCATCTACTGCGTTTTGTTGTGAAACTCTACTTTATGCCACATACGTGAGCACCTGGGACGCCTTCTTCATTTTATTGCAGTAAACTCTAGGATTTTCTCTGGATGGATCAATATATTCTTTTCAATCACCCTCAAGATCAAATGGCCATTTCTTGTGTTCAATCATCTTTTCCTTCTTTTTTTTATGACATCAAGCCCAGATGCAGACTAGAAACAGTCTGTAAGTTGGGGAGAGATGTGGTGACCAAATCTGGACACCCTGGACCAGATGCGGAAAATTCAAAATTTTTTTCTACAATTCTTTTATTTAGGTGTCATTTATCAAAAAAAAAAAATTGGAATTTTTTTGTATTTGTATCACTCCTCCAATTTCCTCATCCTGCCAAGCATTCCTCTGTACCAGTGGTCTAGGACAGGCCCCTCTTGGTCTCATCACCTAGGCATTGCGTTTGATTCCTTCTCTCTTTGTTCCCCCTTCCTTTTTGGCCAAACGCAGGGGCCAAGACCCGCTCGGCCCAATCTTCCTCTGCTCAACCATTGCCCGCTGTAATCAACCCTATCTTCAACTACTCCTGTCCACATTCTATCTCTCCCGCCCATCTCCCACTCCATCCCTTCAGCCATGGCACCCCAACTCCTCCTCAGCCTTCCCTTCCCCGGCTCCCCAAAAATGGTTTTATTGCCCCCATCATCATCCTCCTCCAGTAACACCACAATCCTTGAGGCCGTTGTTGAAATGAAATCCCATTAAACTTAACTACTAGCCATCTTCCATCAATTCCCTCCCCGTGCCCACTCTGCACACATTTTTTTTTAATCTCTCCTTCAATTTCCTATCTCATCCGCACAATGGCACCCGCTCATCCGCAAATTATCATTCGCACAACGGCGCGCGCACTCTATCCTCACATTTCTTCATCCATTCCTCTCCGCTTCATCCATTCCCCTCAAATTGCTTCATCCATTCCCCTCACAATCCACCTCAACGCTCCCATCATTGCTTCCTTACTGCTTCCCTCATCTCACCCTCATATCTTCAACAAAACATTCTCACCACCCAACATCAAGATATCCCAGCCTCTCTTAATCATCAGCTTAATACAACAATCACCTCAACCATTGACCCAACACTCATCACCCAACTTGAAGAGGATTTCATTTCTCTAGTGTTCATATGTGAGATTGTCTCCGTACTAAAACTCTACATCAGCTTCAAATTGCGCTCACATGTTTATCTGCAACACACGTCAGAATTAGTTTCTTTCTCTCTTTCATTTTTTTATTTCCACCCTTTCTTGAGCGCCTAAATCTCTCGTGTGCGCACAGAGTGAGAACCATTCTCTACTTTTCTTCATTTACTTTTCTTTTCCTTGTTTTTCTTCTTAAAAATTTTGTTGATTCTTTTGCTCTCAGTCTGTTGGTTCAGGAATTTAAAACATTCAACTCTTCAGCCGTCTGTCTACATAATCAATTGCCCCTGTTGTTTGCTGGCGATCTTTGGCTTTCAAGGTCTTGTTGGCCCTGGAACAGACAGCTCCTTCCTTGGGACTACAAGAATTTGGAATTTATTGTTGCTGATGTTGCTATGCGTCTGAGGGGTGGTGGTCCAAAGAAAAGGTGTCAGCATGGCAAGAGCTCTCTGACCAAATCTCAATGCACCCAGCCAGCCTTGCGCCTTGTTGGTGATTGTCCCCATTGCACGCTGCCGTTTTGCACTTGTCATTGAATTCCTGAGGATCACGCTTGTCTCAACATTTCATCCTCTTGTCAGGCAGCGTTTGCAAAAAACAAGGCCAAGCTTGAAAGCAAGCGTACGGTTGTCAACAAGATGCTACTATTTCTGGCTCCCCTCTTGCTCCATCCCAATTGATCTTGCACCCTCACCTTCCCTCCCCGGCCAGTGTCAACCATCCAACCATCTTGCATCCCTCTTGATCTCCTTTCCCACTTCCAGCCTACAACCCAATACTAGCAACACTCATGATCCTCATCCAATCATCAGCTCTCCTCATCCGTCACCCACCACCCCATTCTCATTGCCCCCATCTTGACCAACAACCTCCCTCCCTCTTCCACCAATCCCTCTCCTATCCTGTCATTCAACCTTCCACCCCCCCCCCTCTCTCTTTTTTTTTCTCTTCCGGCTCACAGCCTGCTTCATAGTCTCTTGTTCTTGTCTCCACTGCCAACCCAACCCCATGCTTTGTTTGCATAGATTACCTTTTAACTTTAGTCCAAGGCACCTTTCAACCAGTGTGTTCCTCCTCCAGCTCTGAGGATTGATTTACCTTGCCCTCTTGCCCTCAATTGACATCCTCTCATCCTCATCGCCATCCCCACACCCACCCTGAGGCTCTCAAACAGAACACAATTGTATTATACCGGAATTGAAACAACATGCTGAAAGCAACAGAAAGGAGCAATCACCACCACTTTCCCGGGTCTTGTTTCAATCTACAATCACATCCCATCATCCCGCGCCCTCTTGCTTCTTGGCTTGTACAATAGAATTGCCATTGTGAAACAGGCCCTGAGGGACTCTGCCACGGCCAGTTTTTGCAACTCTCCTGCCCGTGCCCATGAGCCTGTCTGCGCGGCTCCTCACCTGCAACTCTCTTGCCTGTGCCCATCATTGGCAGGGGCTGGTGTCTTTCCATCCCCACTCATCCATTATTCTGTCCATTATTTCAATTTTTTTTGATTTTTTGTTTTCTCATCAGTTTCTCCTTTGTTTTTTCTCATGCCCAAAAAAAAAAAAAATAAAAAATAAAAAAAATTCCTCTCTATCTGTAGTATCACTTGTACATAGTCTAACGGGGCCTCCTGCCCATATAAGGAGGGGCTCTCCCCTGCCTTTTGGCATGGGGGGGTATCTCATGGTATCTTATCAGGAAATTATCATCATTACCATCCTGAAGTAAATCATCTGTGGGGTCTCATTCCCCTTTATCTGAGACTGAATTCTGGGTATATCCATGATTGCCCCTTGATCCTTGAGCCTCCATACTCAAACCCTGATCCTTGAGCTTTATCATCAACCAATAGCCTTGCTGGTTGAAGAAGAATTTTACTGATTGAATTCTTGAGTGTGTTACACCACTCCTGATCCCTTTATCCAACCATACTGGTCCTGATCATCCTGTGATTAACTTTCCAGAACCAGTCACGTTTGACTGAAGAGGTTTTATTAAGCTTAAAACCTGGAGTCTTAAACCTCCCTTCATTTCTTTTGAAGTTGAATTCCACCACGCTACTCTTGAGTCCCTTGAGAAGTTTTGGGTTATTCTTGTTTGAATCAGTTATTTTTTTGCTTCTAGAGCTTCATCAAACAATTAGCTTTGTCTTGTGCAGCCACCCACAGTTATCTGGTACCCTTCAAGCGCTTGATTGCGGAGAGTTGGGCAGGTTCATTCAGAACCTGGAGGTTGTTTGGGATTGAGTTGATCTTTCCTAAGCTTCTGCTGATGACCAGAGCTATTAGCTTGTGGGCGTTTTTCCTTACAATTGCCTTGTCCTGTTGAACTCTGAACAATCCTTGACTTCTTCTATTCAAGTTTTTCCCAGCATCATCTTGCCTCAGATATTGTTGTTTCCCAGCTTCGGGCTACTATCATCTTTATCCTTTACTCTTTGGCCCTCATTAACCAGGTTCTGGACTTTGATCTTGGTTACATTTAAATATTTTTGTAACACTCAGGAGGGCAGCCTAAACAGCATTTTTCCCCTCAACAGAACTGCCATGGCCTAGCACCTTTTGGATTCTTACAGCAGTGAATTTGTCTCATCTGAACTTCACGCCTATTGCCTCAAACAGGGGATCAGTAAACACTTCTCACCTCCTCACACCCCTCAACAAAACGGTTTGGACAAGAGATCAAACTGCCTCATCCTGGAGAAAGCTAGATGCCTCCTGAATCAAAGCCACCTACCACTGAAGTTCTGGGAAAAGGCTATCAACACCGCAGTTCACAATCTTAACATACTTCCTTCATGGTTGTGCAATAATTCCGTTCCATACAAAATCACGCACAGGAGAAAGTTCAACTACAACTGCCTACGCCCCTTTCAATGTTCTGCCTTCTCATTTATCCCTAAAGCAGATTGCACCTTCAAAATTCTCCCTACCAGCAAAAGAGCTGTATTTCTTGGGTACATCAATGACTACTTGTCATTTAGACTACTAGATCTGGATTCTTTCAAAATTTTCATCTCCGCCAACGTCACTTTTGACAAATCATCTTATCCCTATCTATCTGGAAAACTCCCTTCTTCTTCTCCCAATGTTGATCTCACACTGACCTCTCCTTGCTCCCTGCCGTCATCTGCCAATGACCTTCTGGACTTGTCACTCAACGCAACTACATCTGCTCCCTCCACCGCTGCTCCTACTGCTCATGCTGATCCCTTGACTTTGGCAAAATTTGTTCCCTCCTCCATTTCTGCCCTTCCTGCGCAACCAACACTGCCGGTACACAACTGTCTCACTCCTGAAAATATCAAACATAATCCTTGACGCCCTGTCTCCAAAATTGGCCTTCCTTCAGTCTACCTCATTGTTGACAGCAGATACTCTGATCCTACCTTGGTTCAAGAGGCCCTCAAGGCAAAGTATCACAAGGAGTGGCTTGAGGCTATGAGGAACAAAGAATTAAACCTGATTTATTATGAAGCCTGGGAGGAATTGTTCCTCCCCAATGGAAAGACGGGACTCAAGTGCATCTGGGTCTTTCAGACCAAACAGGATGACCTAAACCCAATTGTTGAATTCAAAGCCCAACTATGCGTTCAGGGCTTCAATCAAAAATACGGCATTGATTTCACTTCAACTTTCTCACCTACTGGCAACAAAACTTCTCTTCAAATGCTTATTTCCCTGGCTGCCCATTGCAAGCTGAAATTTCATCAAGTTGATGTCAAGGCTGCTTTCCTTAATTCTCCCTTATGCAAAGAAGTCTACCTGATCCCTCCTCCGTACGTCAACATAACTCCTGGGTACAATCTCAGGCTAAAGAAAGCCTTATACGGTCTCAAGCAGGCGCCAGTTGTGTGGTACAATAGGCTTAGCAACTGGCTTATCAACTCTGGCTACTCTGGAAGCAATACTGATCAGTGCGTGTTCTGGAAAAAAACCACTTACCTCTACTTGCATGTTGATGACATTGCCGTCTTCAGAAATCAGCCCAAAATCTTTATCTCCCAACTCAGTGCCAAATTCAAGATCAAGGATCTTGGCGCCACCTCTCTGATCCTTGGAATAAATGTCAGCCACTTGGCCTTTGCCTTCAAGTTGTCCCATAGCTCCTTGTCACGCTTCGCACTTAAGGATTATTGTCTTCACCACTTCAACATGTCCTCTCCTCAGTACCATCTACCTCAGTCTAAAAGCATGACACAAATAAAAGCACAACATCAATGGTGCAATCCGCTATTTTCTTCTGGCTCGCGCTGACCTTCCAATCTTGGCAACCAACTCAGTATATACTTGCAAACTTTGCGGTTAACTCCATACCGGTTGGCCATCCATTATGAGATCCAATCTCCTTCCCTGGACAATCAACAGCCTCGGACTTCCATCTTTGGTCATGCATTTTTTGTTAGTTCGCATCTACGTCTAACCAAGCCATCACTACTGTATAGTTTGCAATTGGACTAGTCCCTACCCTGCATACACTATTACCTCTCATTTGCATTACCTTCAAAGTCACTCGCTCCTATCCCAATTTGTCATGCAATTGTACGCTCAGATTCTATTGTCTTGCACTTACGCTATGACCTTGGATCTATACCACTGCTGCATTTCCTATTCCGTTCCTGTCATTCATTGCCTCACCGCTTCACCTGTAGTTAGCTCATCACCAAGTTGTATCTAGTCACTTTGGATTACCTTATAAGGGCTATCCCCTTGCCTGATGATTGTCTCCTCATTTAGTTAATTTCATACGTTCTTGCATTTTGCTGCAACCTAGTTATCACATCAAACTCAGGTTGAGTTTCCTTCTTTGGAACACCTTCCATTCATCTTGCCGTTTGTTGAGTGGCATAACCAAGTTTGCACTTTGCAACTGGGTCTTGCTATTTGCACTTGCCCTTGCACTTTTCATTCCCTCGTGGTCACAATCATCTAAGAATTGCCCTATAGTACGTGGGGTGGTTGTGTGACACTCCTACATCAAACAAGTCTGCGCTCAATACTTGCTTCCCTCTCACAAGACTTTCTCTGCCCCCTTCAAGACAAATGGGAAACTCTACCCTTTGAGCAAGGAAGGCCATGAGGAATTCCTACAATCTGGGGCCAACTATCAAAAGATCATAGATGAACTTAATCACGTTAGTCTTTGCACCAGGCCCTACATAACTTTTGCCATCAACTACATGGCACAGTTTCTAGTGAGACCCAATCATCACCATTTTCAAGTGGCGCTTCAAGTCCTGCAATACCTTCAGCACAGCTCTGACCACAAAGTTTTCTTTAACCCTGCCGGAGCTGCAACTGACCTGGAAGCTTACATTGATGCCAATTGGGCAACCTGTCCTACCACCAGGCGGTCTATCTCTGGTATTGCCATCCGCTGGCTTGGAAGATTGATAACCTGGAAGGGCAAAAAGCAGCCTATGTTATCTCTGTCCACCACAAAAGCGGAATATAAGGCTTTGGGGGACACAATAAAACAAGTCAGCTGGATCAAATCCATCCTATGTGAGGTCCAGCCAGGCAAAGAAATCAAACCAGCCACTGTCTACAAAGACAAAAAAGGATGCATCAAGCTAGCTCTAAACCAGGCAAACCACGCCTCTTTTCACACTAAACACATGGATTTGCAATTCCACTATGTGCGCAGTGAAATTCTCAAGAATGCAATCAAACTTCAAAAAGTGTCCTCAAAAAGAAATCTCCCCAATTTTCTTACCAAACCGGTGGCCCAGATTGCGCTTCACCAAACTCTCATGGCTTCCAATGTCTCAGAATAATCTGAGCATGGGAGGATGTTGGAAGTCAACAATGTTTTCTCAAATTATTCCATCCAAATCCTCTTTGTTCTCTCTTTGTTTTCCAATCTCTTTCTTTCTATTTTTTCTTCCACTGCCTTATCTTTCACATGCTTTCTTTTCCATCTCATTCTCCGCTTTCTCTTTTTCTCATGTTGTCTCTGTCACACGGCTCTGCCCCTCAAGATTGCGCACCAGGGGGCTTACGCTTGCAAATCAGCGCGCTCACTCTCTGCAACCGCTCATCCCAATAATCCAACCATCTTATCTTGAACGCAGAAGACCGGGCTCAACCCCAAGGACACAAAAATCTTGACCGCTGACATCTCAACCACTTATCCTGCTCCGCTCACACCTCGACCGCTTCTGCTTACCCTTCTCAGCCTCAAGAAGACAGTTATCTAGACTTCTCTCACCACCTGGTCCACTCAAGCCGTCTCAACCCCTAGGAGTCAATCTCCACCGCTTACACCTCCACCACTCAAGCCAACCAATCATGCTCAGGGTCCCATCAAGGTCATTTCTAACTATTCCTTTTTCTGACTATCTCTCATGCTATCTGGTCATTTTTAGGTGTTTTATTCAAGCTTATTAATGTTTAGTTTTCTACTCATTGCACTTTGTCCAATGACTGAAATTTGATTCATTTTTAGCCTAAAATCCTCATCTACCCCTTAAAAGCAAAATAACCCTTAAAATAAATAAACCATATCCTCTTTTCAAAGAAAATATATATTTATATTTGATAAATAAAAATAAAATATACAATAAAAAATTCATTTCTTCTTCCTTTTTCTGATCAGACAAAATCTCCATTTTCCAAAAATGTATAGATAAATCAAAAATTCTCTCAAAATATCTCTCAATCCATCCTCCTAGTAAACCCCAACAAAAAATATATATATGTATATAATGCAATAAAATAAAAACAAATAAAAAATCTGTTCTGTTACATAAAAAAAAATTCAAATAGTTTCACGCATCAAATCCTCCAAATCCTTTATTCTAGAAATCCATGAATTAGCTAGTTTCAATTTTTCAACTTGATAAGAGTTAGGTCCTCTAACAGTAGTTCCCACTTCAAAAGTATGACCAGCAAAAGTTAAAATATCAGATAATCTTTTCTTTACTTTTGAAATTTTATTTTTCTAGCCTCTAAGAATCCATACTTTGCTTTCCTTATTTCATCTACCCATTCTTCCTTCAAACCCTTTGGCAAATTAGAATTTAAAGTCCTATAATTTCTACTATAAACCTTAAAAGATTGATTCACCTGTTCTTCATTTAAAATTGAATCCTCTCTGAACCTATTACCCTCCATCATCCCCAACAATCTTTCTCCATTTTCTACCTCTTCCAACCATGCTTCTGAAATTTCTCATCTCTCAATTACCTTCTTCTTATTTCTTCTATCCTCTACAACCTTCATCTTCACCTCCAAATATTTCATTTTATTTCTTAGATCCTCCAACTCTAGTTAATAATCTGATCTTCCCCCTTATTCAAAAATGATTTCATTTTGTTGGAATCCTCTCCCTTTTCATAATTCCTTTTGAAGCTCTCTACCTTCTTCAACTTCACTTAAATCCATCTCTAAACTTCCCTCAGCGTCTTCATCTTCTGCTACACTTTGACAGACCTCTTCAATGGTTTGAAGGATGGGTTTAAAGGCTCAATATTTGACTCTTTGATGGACCCCTTTTATGCTTCATCCCTTGACAAAAATGGATTGACCCTCCGCAACTTGCGGGATCAATGTAACGCTTTGAAAACCGCCTTTGAAGCTTTTATGCAATGCTTTGATGGTTCAACCGGTCAAACTTTTACCATTGACTTCAACAGCGTAACAACCTTCTTTGACGGGTTCAAAGGACTCCATTATTGCTCTTGCTCTCATTCTCATTGATGGCGCTTTGCAGACATCCTCATCTGAATCTGCATGAGGAGTCCTCCACCAAATAAAGGCCTCTCCACGCTTCTTTTCACATAGCCTCAACGTTGCATCCAGTGACAAAAAACCAGTTTAACACAAGTTATCCCCATTCTCCTGTGTTTTTTGCAGCCTTTCCTACATCAATTGAACTACCATACATATATCAGCATCTATGTCAACCTCAAAAAGACAACTGGGCTGGACTTACCTGAAGATTCATTCAACCTGGATGGGTATCTCAAAATCATGGCATTGTTTTCTGGAGCCTCCTTTACCCCAAATGGTTGGATCTTCTCCTGGAAACACAGGGTTGACCCCAAGGCCTTCCTATTTTGCTTATCCATCTCACAGGTACTTCCATACTGGAAAAAACTTTCATATTTTTCTGAGTGTTCTTGATGCTGGTGGTACACATTCTTTACATCTTCTTGCATTTATCACAGCTGGGGAAATATTTTTGAACAAGGTAGTATTTGTTAGTCTTCTCCATGCTTTAAATTGGTGTGGGTGATCTATTGAAGGAGGATAAAGATAGTTATGGAGTGAATGGTTGTGATGGTTGGGGGTAGGGGGAAGGAATTCTCACGTCAGACATGACTGAAGGAACAAGACTAGATGGCCTCTTCAACCTCTTCTTTTATGGCCATCAGGATATGCCCTCCTCTTCACCAGGGGCTACTGTCATACTGATACCTAACTCATTCTAACCTCAGTTCTAGTATAATTACCTCTGGAACTTCAACCACAGGGCTCTGGAGACTTTACTAGTATATCTCCTTCAACTAAATATCCTCAGGATCTTCATGCCTTACATTTCTACATATAGTCTAACCTCATGCATTATACATATAGACTCCTTAGGCTTGCAGATACTTAATCTCTCAGGTTCTGCATATCCTCTAAACTTCTTCACTCTGCCTATCCAATACTTCATTATGGTATATCCTTTGGGAATCCTTATTTAAATCCTTTTGCAGATTGCATTACATAATCTCTCTACTTAGTAAATAGTGTCATGACCTCCATGTACACTGTACATCCTCTTACTGTACATTCCCAACTTAGACAGCCAGACCTGTAGCCTAGCCCCAATGTATTAAGCAGCCTATCCCAATTTAGTAGCATACCTGATTATCCCTCTCTGTTACCTTGACTTTTCCCTTGTCATAAAATATTTATTCTGAGCCCCAAACACTTGTACATCTTTTTTAGTTCCAGCCTCCTGTCTATTTAAGCAGCCCTTCTTTTCCTCTTTCCTGATTTTCCCCCATGAAATCAGTTTACTACTCCTTACTAGGAACTCATCCAAGAAAGTGTCATTCAGCACCTTTCCCTATCAATCTTACTCCACTCCTGTTAGCCTCCTCCAGTAAAATTTCCCCCAAGCCTACTGTTAGTTGGTGTACCCCTTGTGCCAAGCCCTGCTTGCACGCCAGAAGCCCTTGTGACAGTTGTTTGACAACTAGTTGAAAAAAAAGATCCACAATTACTAACTATATCATCAGGGACTCCATGTTTCAAAAATACATATTCTATGCATAAATTAGCTAGGTCTTCTGAAGAGGCTTTCACATTACTGCAAAGAAATAAAGCCATCTTTGAGAAGCAATCTAAAAATACTAAAACAGCATTATATCCATTATCTTTGAGAAGCAATCTACTAATACTAAAACAGCATCATATCCATTAGAAATAGGTAATTGAGAAATGAAATCCATGGTCAACAAGTTCCAAAAAATTGGCAGAATTGGAAGTAGATGGAGCAGCCTATGCTTGCAGTTTTTTGAGGGCTTGTGCAATTGCAGTCATAGCAAGTGCTAACATAGTCTTTTACTTCCTTGGTCATACCAGGACATTAGAAGTCTCATGCAATCAATTGGTAGGTTTTATCCTTCCCATGATGAACAGCAAGCGGAGAATCATGGCAAGACTCAAAGATCCCTAGCTAAATGCAAGGATTATCAGGTACTACTACATAATCTTTATAAATTAAATGATCATTTTCATCAATATTTTAGTCACTATCTAATAGTTTTGCACTCTTGCAAAGTTTGTTACACTTGGGATTGTCAAGTTGGGCTTTTTGAAGTTTGGGAGGCTTTTCTTAAAGTTGGGTGATGATTGAACTTGGTTGGGCAGACTGATTAGAGAAGAGTTTCCTAATATTCCCAGGGTTGTTATAAGCAAAGGTGCTCCCCCCCTTGTTTTAATGTTGTCCCAATGTGATGAAGCATCTGGGACCACCTTTTGTTTCCTGGGGTGGTATGTGATTGTAAAGTTGAACTTGGAGAGGTATTTTTCCCAACCTGACTGTCTGCGTGTAAGGACTTTTGAGCTCATGATATATTTAAAAGAATTGTAATCAGTCAAGACCTCAAAAGGTTCCATAAGGCTAAAAAGGTATGAACAACATTACTTCAAGCAGTAAACAATTGCAATAACTTTCTTGTCATTAATCTTGTAATTATGCTTTGCAGAAAGCAGTTTGAAAGACTCAAAGGCTAGAGAATGAAAAATAGTGGAAGAAAAATAAAACTGCGGGATGACTCCTGAAATTGCATATTTTCTTGCATCTGTTTACAAAATATTGCAAGCTATTTCATTAATATGATCAAGTATCAGAGCAGTGTTAAATGCCTTCTTTAGAGCTTCAAATTCTAGAGGTGTCTGTTCTTTAAAAAAAAATGAGTGTCTTTTTGAAGAAGATTAGTAAGATTAATGATCTTCTTGGCGTAATACTCAATGAACCTTGTGTAAAAATTAATAAATCCCAGGAACATTTGAGGGGATTTGACTGAATAAGGTGCGGGCCAGTCCAATATGCATTGGCTTTTTTCTGGGTCCATCAAAAGTCCTTGTTGCAAGCTTATGAAACCTAAAAAATTAAGATGATGAGTATGAAATCCCCACTGAGAGGCTTTTGTGAACAGGTTATTCTTTTGAAGTTGCTGCAGCAGCTCTTTCACATGTGTGATTTAATGCTGAAGATTTTTTGACTAGACAAGTATATTTTCAGGATACACCACAAGGTATTTCTCTACAATATCAGAAAAAATTTCATTGAAAAAATTTTGAAAGGTGGAAGGAGCATTTCAGAGGCCAAAAGGCATGGCAGTATACTCATAACTTCCTAAAAGTGTTCTCATCACAGTAAAATACTCTTGACCTCTTGCAATGCAAATTAAGTTATGGGTGCCTCAGAGGTCTAACTTTGAGAAATAAGAAACTCCCTGGAAGAGAGTGAGGAGGTGCAACATAGGCCATACTGGGTAGGCATCCTTCCTGGTTACCTGTTTCAGTTTCCTGTATTCAACAAAAAGGCCAAGGCCACCACCTTTTTTTGGGAAAAATAGGATACTGTCATACCTCACACAACTGCAAACCAATTGAGAGGCAAGGTCTTACCAAAAGGCAATGAAACTGGTTGCAAGACAAGTTCATTTTACAGTTGTTGCGGTGTCACATACCACGGTGTGACAGTACCCCTGGGTTTAAGGGAACTTTTTCCCAAATTGTGCATGGATCATGCCACTAACCCAGTTTGTGGTCATGGGGCCATATTCACACACACTCCTGAATGCCATAAGGAGCCAGCAAGACTTGGTAGTCTTGCTGTTGACAGGCAAAAAACCCAACAATTGTCAGAGGAACAAGCCCACTCCAAAACTTGTCCTGATTGTGAATTGAACCCACAACAGGGCTAGAAGGTTTTACTGTCATAAGTTTCAAAACTGCAAAAAAATTGAGAGGAAAGGACTTACCTAAAGTCTATGAAACCAGTTGAAAGACTGGTTCATTTTGCATTTTGTATGGTGTCACATACCACTGTGTCACACAAGGCTACTTGCTCAAAGTTGCTTTCCCATAACCAGTTTTTGTGTCTTCTGCACTGCATCAAGATCTTGGACTTCAGCTTTGACCAGTCAAGAATCTTGTACAACTCCATTTCTCCCACATCCCAGAGCTCTTCCTTGTCTGTGATTGAGAGAAAACTAGGCAAGCCTGGTCCAATTCTGATGCACCCTAGTCCTCCACAATTCTTTTCTAACACCAAATGAATTGCCCCACATCTGTGGCTTTGAACCAAATATACGGATATTCCTGCAGCCTTATGCAAACGTGTTGAGGGGTGTTGATGCAATTGGACAAGGAAGGAGGAGCAAGGCCAGAAAACTTGCCACCACAAGAGACTGGTGGGGGAGTAGAAGGGGGAGGAGGAGAAGTTTGTCTTTTGGACCCCATAGAGGTTTTTGGAAGGTGAATATGAGAAATTGCACCCATTTACCTTCAAGAGACAAGGAAAAGAAGATTATTTCCTGGCCAGAACCCCAGGTGTGGAAAGAAGAGGAGAAAAAATCAATATTTCACCCCATGATTTGGACGTTATTGATCCCTTGCATCTGTAAGGAGCTGATTGTGCTGTTCAACCGGCAAAATTAGAGAGAGAGAGAGATAGAGAGAATGAGAAAATGAGAAAATTAGGTTGGGGGATTCCCTTCCTTCCTTCCAATTATTTTCTGGATTTTTTTTACTCTCCTGTGTGTGGTCTATCTAAAACTTGGAGTTGAGAGTGATGTATGAGTACCTTCCTCTCCAACCTAACCTAGGTAAACAAACAAATGTGAAAAAACAACCCTAAGCTCCTGCCCCCCTTCAACCCTCAACTTGCTCCCCCCATTAAACCCATCTGGGTTATTTATTCTCATAGGGGTGGCCTTGCTGGTGCCCAAATTGGAACCCTCCTGCACCTGTTTCCATCTTCCCAACACACCCACCTTTGGAGTTCCTCCCCTGGATAGCTGCATGTGTTTGTTGTGCTCCTACTTTTCCAAACTAGCAATACCAGAAAACTTGAATGGAAATTCTTTTTTCCTTGATATTCTTCCTTGGAGCCAATTTGTGGATCCGTTGCACGCACCAGATGCTGATCCTGGCTGATTACCTGTGCTGAGCCTGCAGCAGATAATCCTGAGCTTATCAGAATCCAATGCTGAGCATGCAACCCGCAAGGCAGTTCCAGATCCAAATACTATAAAATTCCACCACAACACTTGCAGGAGCCTGCAGGCTTTACACCTGGGAAACTCTCATGCTCCAATTTCAAGATTTATTGTCTACATTGTATTTTAAAAATATCCCATTCCTCATTAAAATCCAACTCAGTCTATAAACATGACACAAGCAACACCCCTTATTAGCAGATCCACTGACTATCTCTGGCTTATACACATGTGAGCCTCCTGTATAACAAGTTCCTTGCTACCTTTTGGCTACCAGAGGTGATAGATTAAAGAATAAATAAATCATTAAAAAATATGCAGACATGATCCATAAAAATATGGATAAAGAAAATGCAATGTGATTTGGTTTAGTGATTGGTTTTATTAACAATAAAATAATTTATAATTAAAAAGAGGTACCACAATTTTTATACTTGGGATCATTAACACCTGTTCTTGAGGGAATTAACTTTGTTATCCGTGCACCTAGTTACTTCAAACACTTTAATAAAAATATTAAAGGGGTTTATTCCCCAAAGATAATATATATATAACATATATGATGGAGTGGCTGGGATTTGTAGCATAGCAGCCACGGCAGAGAGGAGATAAATTACTTAATGGTTGAGTATTATGTTTCTTAGGTATCTTGAATTATTTATAATGGATGGTTTCAAGCCTGTTTCTGGGGTTAGAGAGCTTTTAGCAGCATAAATGGGTTATAAGGGTTTCTGGGGTGGGGAACAATTATCAGAATGAATCCATAGATCACTTATTATCTCTTATAAGTATTTGATCACCTTGGCATGGTTTCCGGATGCATATGTAAATGGGTCTGGGGCCTCAATATCATCCAAAGAGGTCCTTTTTTTATACCTTTCTGATTCCTAGTCTTTCCTTCTGAGGGCAGTGAGGGCCCAAATGGACAGGTGCTGAGGCTATAAGGGTAATCAGGGGTGGCTAAGCATGTTTTCTTGGTTTTATAGAATGTTTTGTTGGTTTCATAGAATGGGTGGAAACTAGAAAGAATTTTATGGGAATTTCTTCAATAATACTTGGGCAATTGGTGTGAATATAGTGTTCTATTAATCACCAGATCTTCTTTTATTCTTAGATAACACAAGAATTTTTTAGGTTTGACTACATATTCTGATTTATAGAAGCTCTAAATATATTTGGATGTCAAAAAATTTATAGTTATGTAACTTTGAATGGGATTTACATTCCTGTGAATCTGTTAATCATTCATTTTTCAGTTTTTGGTTATTTATTAAAATGATTACTTTAAAATATTAAATGTGGAAGATTATGTAATTTTCTTGAATATTAAATCTGTTAGGGACAAAAATTTCATTGTGGCCTTCAGAACCTTCCATACATTTTACCTTAAGGGGCCTCATCAATCCTCTTAAGTTAGTAATATTACTTTTTTAAGTTTTTTATATTATTTTGTAGAATATATTTAAAATATGTAAAAACATTTTTCTATGTATTTTAATTGATATACCTACCTATTTAAGCACGCTCTACTCATGGAAAAATTTATTACATACACTGTATATTTTTTTTCTGGGTATTAGCCTGTCTGAGAGGTACCTCAACATTGTTGTAGTTTATTTCAACAGCTCTCTGTGGTGTAGTTCTGCAACTGCATACTATTCACCTTCCCAGGGCTGCATGTCTGATTTTTGCAGTATGTAGACCCAGCTGTGAGTTAGTAGGCACACATGGCTGCATGCAGGAATTGTGACATAACACAATTCTGCCCATAAATTTTAAAATATAAATAATTCACAATTTGTGACTGATTTTTAGGCATGAACCCTACACATGAAAATTCATGTGAAATATGAAAATGGCCAAAATGTGTAATAATAAGGCCATGCCTTTTTAAGTCTTTCTTTATAAAAATACCAAGAATATAAGGAGTGTGAAATCAAGGTAAGGGTCAGTGAGTGAAACTGCCTTATTTGGGGTGAGGACTCCAAATCTGCCATGAAAAATTGTGTTTTCCAGCTACTTAGTAGTTTTCTATTTATTTTGTGTTTTGATCTTTTATTTCAGATAATTTTGACAGGTTTCTCTGTAAACTGTAGCAAGCTGAAAACACAAGTGAACTATTCAATCTCAGAAACTCATTCTATCCTTGTGATCATTGCAGCTCCACCCAATGATTATTTGGCCATTCAATCAAGCTTTCTTCTTCCATATTTGTACTTAGCTATCCCATCCTTGGTCACATGAGTCATATGACTTACATGTTGTATAGAAAGCCATATCAGTTGAAAAATCCACCTGTGTTCTAGTCCCATACCTTGAATAACTATATCTGGTCACTTGCACTAATTCCATTGGCACTTCATTCATTCATCCCCCCTTCATCCCTGCAATTGAACCGCCTATGTTTCCACTAGACCTACAACCTTGGATAAACCATATTGTATATTTCATTTACCTACTCCATTCCTCTCATTCATTGTGTCATTCCTCCCTAGCTGTACAAAAATTTTCATCAGGTTTTATCTAGTCACTTCTGATTACCTTTTAGGACCATCCATTCTGCCTAATGATTGTTTCCTCAGTTATTTAATTTCATATCTTCTTGCATCTTTTGCTGAGGTCAGGTTATCACATTGGACTTGCCTTAGTTGCCTTCCATTCAAACAATCCATCCTTCTTGCATTTTTTTGATACTCTGGAGTAAGTTTTTGCTCTTTGCAGTTGGCTTTGCTAAAATTTATCTCCCCTTGAAATCATCACTCTCCAATTTGTGCTTATGATCACCTAAGATTTTGCTAAAGTATGTGGGGTGGTTGTGCAAAAGATAAATTAGTGTTTATTACCATTTTGAAAATCTGCTATTTTTAATGATGGTTTTGGTCAAAAATAAGGTTTTTTCTTCTAATTTTTTATTTTTTTTCTCTGATATTTACCACTGAGAGCCCATAATGATGAGGTTATGTTTCAATCTAGACTGGAATGTGCAAACAGCCACTGTTTCACCAAATTTAGCTGCACCTGTTGCATAAAAAATATATATATCACTTTTGATCTTATTTTTTTAATTTAGTGTTTCAAATTGCCAAAGAAAACCTAAAAATATTTGAAATATCTGAAAATTCACTTATTGATTTTGAAATTTTTGACAAATGTTTGCTATATTTTGTTTTCTGAGCCAAACACACGGTCCAGTTAGCTCATGTCACAGTTTGCAGAAATCTAGACAATTCAAATAAATTTTTCAATATACGTTCTTTATTTTGAATAAAGTTTGTCATTCAATTTGGAATCTTCTTTACAGGCATTTTTCTATTGAAACAGTCCCTTCAAAACACCAATCTTCTGCTTTTGACTTTCCTGAATTTTACATCTTTTTGTCTAGTTAATGCTTCTCAACTTGCGCCTTTCAGGGACCAAGAATTCATTCATTTCACGAAAAATCATTCCTTGTCACTGTACGGAACCCTCAAATTACATTGCACATTTCTCATGATGATAGTGCCATTTGGTGGGTTGATGGTTCATTTTCCAGGCTGACTATATGACGGTTGACGCGGGCGATGATGAGTGTCACATGACTGTTGCGAGTGACTGCCCACGCAAGCCTGGCCGCCACAGGAGTACAGTGTCTCTTCGGCTCGGCAGAGCGACTTGAAGGCACCTGGAGACGGATGGGGTGGGAAAAGCTTTTGAAGGCTATCGTGGCAAGTCTGATATGTCTCAATCTTCTTGATTTTCTCTCTATTAATCCTTGGCTGATTTCCGAGTCCTGCTTTGATATTTATTTTAGATTGATCAAGAGCAACTACCTGTGGTGATTGATCGAGCTAATCGCTTGAGGTTTTCATCAACAGCCTGCAGACCATGTCGAACGTGCCTTTCAAGCTTTCAGCCACCTTAGTAGGACACTCCCAAGACGTCAAAGCAGTTAAATTTGTTCGACCAGATCTAGTCTTTTCTTGTTCCCGGGATACGACCGCCAGGGTTTGGAGGAGGATCAGAGAAAAAAATGAGGCTGACTGTGAGCGATGGACCGAAGAATTGGTTTTTCAAAACTCAAATCCTGGTTTCTTAAACGCAATCGAAATCATTGAATTCCTTGGGAAAGGTAACAAGCATTCCTATCTTTTAATCTGGCGGGGCTGTTTTCCACGATCAGAATTTATCCGACTCTCGTTGAGATGTTTGACTGTTGGGATTCTGTAGAATATCTTGTCAGTGCCGGGCAAGATGCTTTGATTCAACTTTGGCCGCTTCATCCTGAACCCGATCGGTCTTACGAGCCCCAGTTCGTACTTTCGGCACACACGTCGAATGTCTGCTGCTTACACGTTTGCGATAGTGGTCCCGAAAATCAACCGACTATCTTTAGCGGAAGTTGGGATTGTTCCGCAATTGTTTGGCGTAACAACGTGACCGTTCACATCTTGCAAGGTCATTCCGCAGCCGTCTGGGCTGTTCTTGGTCTCGGTGATTCTACTGATAGCGTTTTAACAGCCGGGGCAGATAACATGATTGTCTTGTGGAAGCAGGGGAAGCAGGCGCTTAGTTTCAAAGGCCACACTCAGGCAGTTCGCGCACTCGTTGAACTGCCACGAGTACCCAACCATTTTGCATCCGCCGGAAATGACGCCACCATTCGTATCTGGAATCTTGATGGTCATGCAGTCCGAGTCCTGGACGGTCATGACTCGTTTATTTACTCCATAAGTTGTTTACCTTCTGGCGAAATCATATCATCCGGCGAAGATCGTTCCGCGCGAATTTGGGATCCCTGCTCTGGTCAGTTAACGCAAACTATTACGGTTCCCGCTATAAGTGTCTGGTCGGTTTCGGCTTGTGTGGGCAGCGGCGATATTGTTTGTGGATCTTCTGATAACATGGTCCGAATATTCACCCGGGCTAATGAGCGTTTGGCACCGGCACCCGAGCTTCTGAAATTTGAAGAATCGGTGAAAGCCAGTTCAGTCCCAAGCGCGACTGTGGGTGATATTAAGAAATCCGATCTGCCCAGTGTGGCAGTTTTATTGACTCGCCGGGGAAAGAAAGAGGGCGAGGTGGCGATGGCCAAAAATGAAGCTAATGGGGCCGTCGAGGCATATCAATGGGATGCAACGAAAGGAGATTGGACAATGGTGGGGACCGTTGTCGATGGAATTGGCTCTTCCAGGAAACAACTTTTTGAGGGTACGGAGTATGATTATGTCTTTGACGTTGACATCAAGGACGGTGAACCGCCTCTCAAACTACCTTACAACGTATCTGGTGGGTCCATTCATTCTTTTAATCTGTAGGAGTAAAGTGGTTCTGATTTGGTCTTCTGGTAGAAAATCCTTATACTGTTGCCCAAAAGTGGCTTAAAAAATACGAACTTCCTGACAGCTATGTCGAGCAAATTGTTGAGTTCATTGATAAGAACACATCAGGTGTTGCCCTAGGAGCCACAACTTCGGGTGCAGATCCACTGACTGGTGCGGCCAGCTATCGCCCCAGTAACGCTCCAATTCCCAATTCATCACTCACTGGAGCAGACCCTTTTACTGGTGCCGGCAGTTACCGGCCAGGTAATGGCGCGACCTCTTCTAGCGGTAAGGTCGCTGCATATATATATTCACCATCCTTTTTGTCGTTTTGTCTGACCAACTGTCCAAGCTGCAGGGTTACAGACCAGGGAAGCCATTGGAAGTGCTTTGCTACCTCACGTAAGCCAATATAACATCTCTTAATACCTGCCACTTGCGATAACAGATAGGCTTATTTTTGCTGGCTCAATCGTATAGACCTCTTTCCTAACCTTCCCACCTACCAGCTCAGATTTCTCAGTGGTTATCGGCAAAATTAAGCAATTCAATAAAGAGCTTGTCAGTCCATATTTCCCAATAGACTTATGGTTTCTACTTAACCAATTATGCTGCCGCTTGTAGGATAGCGAAGATCCTGGCAAAGCTATTTCTCCGAGTGATTTCGATGGTTTGACTCAGTTAACGTCATATCTTTCTAAGCCGTCGGGTCAACCTTCTCAATCGGCAATAACAGCCTTAGAAAAAATGATATTGAACTGGCCTACTGCTAAACAATTTCCCGGTGAGTCTTGACCATCTATCCACGAAAATCTGATGGAAGCCTTTTTTTAATGATCCCCGGGGACTGGTTCCATTTTTGACATCGACAGCCATCGACCTCATCAAGGTGATGGCGATTTCCTACCTGCCAAGTTGCATTCTTCCGGCACTTCTAACCAAGGTTGAAGATTTGAATGAGAACCCAGGGGCCGAACTCAACTTCACACTAGCCTTGCGAGCCGTAAACAATGGCTTATCAGCATGTCCAACCAAAACTGATGAATCAGATTTAGTAAATAAACAGGATTTGGCTAAGAAAGTCTATGGTCTACTCCAGCCCGGGACCTTGCACAAGTTTAAGCCTGCTACGAAAAATGCGAAAGTAGCCCTGGCAACGTTACTTCTCAAGTGAGTATCTCTTTGAAAGTATGCGCAAAATCATGCCTTGGAACTGAGCCAAATCTTTGCGTTCAATCATAAATCACAAGCTTGTCCATTTTGTGCGTCCAAAGAATCCTTGATCAAGATGTTTCAAATCAATTAGTGGCGCTTACTAGTGAAGTCAGTTCTAGAGCTAGAATACCATACATCTTGAAACCCGACCCAAATATCTCACTGATATCTATGACCGACCTTAGTTTATAAGGGCAGAATCCGACGAAGAAGTAATCTACAGGAGTTTGATCGGATTGGGGAACTTGGTCCGCTTCTTTCTAATTTGTTTTTCGTCATAGTTCGTGGCCCACATGATGTTGAATTTGAATTGATCCTTTTCCTACGTTGCATAAACGTAAATATAGGTTTCGGCTGGAAATATTCTTGGGAATCTTGGAGATCGAGATAAGAAATCAATCAGCGGGGTTTTGTCTACAATTCAGGTTGATAAATCGGCTGGTAATCGTTTATCAAACGCCATCAAGGAAATTAGAGCCTTAATTTAATGAAATATCGTTATTTAAAAACCCAAAAGGAGCAATCTTTACATGCATGGTATAAGTTTTGACGTTCATGCGCTTTTATCACCATAATCTATGACTTCATTGTTGAATTTTTAGAACAGCACGCCAGAACCAGGGCTATGATTATAAATATCAAACGAAGGAGAAGATAGTAAGTGAAGTAGCACATGGACAATTGACAAAACAACAACCAACATGATTCAGATCACTGCATAAAAGCAGCGGAAGTCGAGATCTTTGAATGTGAATGACGTGACTTCTTCTGAAGGATGACTGGTCTGCATCCTGAAGCGTCAATTGCAGCTTGTAACTACTTTTAAGTAACCTTGAGTGATCCACACGCCTTGATCAAATCCGGTAGATCAGTCAGCTCATTGATCCGTTAGTTTATCGAACGGTTGGTCTTACATGTTGTGATGAAGCTGGCTGATGGACTCGTACAGGAGGGTTGAGACGTATTTTGTGAAAGTGTCGAATTATTCAGTAGTGAGGACCATTGTCCTCCTTGTTCTAGTGTGATTCTTGAGGTACAATGGAGGCTCTACTCATGCCAGTATCAGATCTCCGTACCGGATGGTCTTGCTGCACAAACGCAAGCAGCGTGAAGAAGATAAGGAACAAGGAAGGAAGGCAGAAAGCTAATGAAAACCAATGGGTAAATGATATACTATGATAAGGAGACCATCAAGGATATTCAAAACAAATAACTTTTTGAGAGTGACAGTAAGTAAATCTGTAAGTGCAGCAGTATGTAACAAGCCAATTAAGAATGGATCACACCCCCTCAACTCAGGTGTGAAAAAAAAGAGAATTAAAAGAATTACCTTGATTGTGGGGTGCTCCATTTACAGCTCTTGCTAGTGCATTGGTCACCATGGGTTGTGTAGGTGAGTTTTACATCAATGAGAGGATTTTTTTAATCACCCCTCAAGCTTTTCATTTTGATATGTGCTTAGCCTTTGAGTTGGTACCAAATTTATGGATTTTATTATCAAGCCATTAATCAAGCCATTAATGGTTGGTGAGTGTCACACAACCACCCCATGTACTATAGGGAAATCTTTAGATGATTGTGAGGGCAAATGGGAGAGGCTGAGTGCAAGGGATGAATGTGAAATAGCAAGGCTAACGGCAAAGTGCAAACTGATGGCTTGATGACTCAATAAACAGCAAGAGGAATGAATTGTTCAAATGCTCACTCTATGACTTACCCATCTTCTGTTACTTGGAATGAAATAGCCTGGTCTAGTTTTCCTGTTTCTTCAAATCTTTCACAAACCTTTACCTCTATTTGACTCTGAGTCAGAACCTGACATGGAATCTGCTTTCTAATCCTTTGATTCTCTATTGGAAAAGAAATAAATGTTTCCTAAAATTCAAAAACTCCATCATCCCATGTATGAAATTCAAAAGGTCCATCTCCCCAACTTGAGATTCCACAAAATTTTCTAAGCTTAATTAGTTTGATTGATGCAAGTTTTGGACATGATTGAAGATCACCAAATCTTTCATAATAAATATCTGAAGCCTCAAAATGATCCTGATATCCAACTGGCAGTTTCTCTCTGTAGATTGGGATAAAACAAAAGAAAAACCCAGACAGGAAGCCTGATAGAGGCAACCTGGCACAGGAAATCTCATGAGCTTGATTTTAAATTCCTGCATCCCATTTTTGCCCAAGGCTGTCCGCATCTTTCAGCCATTTGTCCCACCAGACATGCATGCTGAAAAATGCAGACAGTTTTCTGGAAACTGATAGTAATCTTGCACCCTTAAATTTACCCATCTGTTTTCCAGTTAATTACCTTCCCAACTGGTCACACCCTTATTCCATAGTTTTTTTCTGCATACATGAATGTTTTTACAAATCATTACATACCTTTCCCTTTCCTTAAATTTTTGTAATAAATTTTTCACATGGAAGGAAACCAAGGTAAAGCCTGATCTGATTACTTGCCTTAGCAAATGCACAAATGTATGGAATTAACTAACTGAGGAGAAATCTTCAGGCAGGCAGCATAGCCCTAATAATGTAATCAAATGGTGACTAGATACAACCTGATAGATGGTCATCTACAGCTACCAAGAAATGATGCAATGTGTTGAGTTGATGAATGCCTCAACCTTGAGGCCAACCTTGATGTCACAACACCTTTCACTCATCCTTTCACCTATCTCTGAATCCTGCCTTCTCCGCCCATAATTCCCCGGATATTTCCTGAATTCCAAACCTTTCCCTTTTGTTTATCCTTTATCTTTCATTCTAACTCCTCAATCCCATCACCAAAATCCCATTCCCTTTACCTAACATCACCATCAATCCTCCAGCCTTCCAATCAACTCTATCTTGTATCTCCTTTAGTGTCAATCTACAAGATCCCTCTCTATACGCTCTCAGTCACCTACCGCCAAATCTGAGAATCTTAGGCCAAGCCATATCCAGTTTGGTATGATTAAAAACCGGTTTCCTTTCTATTGTTTCTTTTCCTTTTATGCTTTGTTATGAAAACACTTTCTGATCTGTCTGTTCTCCCTGTTACGTCCTAAGGGAGATACTGGTTCATTGGTTCATTACATCTTTCAGTTATTGCTTGGTTTTATCTCTTTTCTTTCCTTTTCTGTCTTGTCATGGGTCCTAAGGGACTTTCCTCAGTTCTGGTGGTGAGCTTGGCTGGTTTAAATGCTTCTTTCATTTGTTGGAGGATGTTTTTTTATGTCTTCTAATTTCTTAAATACTTTCATAGTTTTGAACAGAAACTATTAATTCAAAATCCCATCACAATTAACAGTTGAAATACCGCTGATAATAATTTCAACACCATGACTGACCATCTTCAACATACCATCCTAAAAACTGCCATCAAATCCATCACGCTTTTGACCCACAACAATTTCTCTCTTTGGAGAACAAGAATTGAAAACATTCTTTATATACAAGGAATCAGAAGAGAACTATTTGCCAATGACGGAGTCATCTCTGAGACCAACAACATTTACTTAAGATTAATTATCATGTCTAAATTAGATGCCTCTGTACAGGCCAACATTATCACCATTGAAAATTAGAAAGATGCCAAACTCATTTGGAAATCCATCCTCAATTTTTTTTCTTTTTCTGAGGCATCCAATAGATCATGGGTATTTGACAACCTTCAAAATCTTACCTTCAATCCCAAGGACGGACTAGGATTCATCACCTCTGCTAAAATTGCCATCCGGAGATTGCACAAAGTCGGGGTTGACCTGCCCCAAGACATCCTTTCCTACGTGCTAATTCACAAACTCCCACCTTCTTTGAGCAACATTAGAGATCAAATCACCCATAAAAAAGACTCCATCAACCCTGAGAAAGTCTTAGACTACGTCAGAATATATTTAAATAACAATCAGCCTAAGGAGGACACCAACATTCTACCATCCGCGTTAATCACTACCAACAGAAATTCCAATCTCAATTCCATCCCTAAGTGCACTGGCGGAAAACATAACCCCAACTCCTATCATTCTCCTGCTAACTGTTGGGCTCTACATCCTGAACTCAAGGATAGCTACCACAGAAGAAGTAACGGAAATTCAACTACCATCAGTTGTTTCTACAATCAACTCACAGAAACTCCTCTCACACTCTTTGTGCTCAACTCTGGTTCCTCTGCTCACATGATTTCCAATCCCAAACTCTTTGTCTCCTTGTTGTCTGAAGAAATAGGACCTGTGAAAACTGGCTCCGCTAATGAAAGCCTGAAGATCAAAGGAATTGGAACAGCAGTGATCAAACTTAAAAATGGAACTTTGGAGCTTTCTAATGTTCTCCTCGTCCCTGATCTCTCTGTTAATTTTCTATCAGTTAGATGCCTTTTGTTAGATGGCTTCCACATCAATCTTGATAAGAATAGTTTTCAAATTCTCAACAATAAACAAATCTTGTACAATGGCTTCTACCAAAACAACCTGCCTGTTATTGATGTACCTGAAATGGAGGCCTATTCCTTCCTAACAACCTCTGAGTTCCTCCATAAATCTCTGGGACATGTGAGCTATAGCCAACTGCAAAATAAACTGAATCTACCGGTAAAAGCAGACGCGCCATGTAAGTCCTGTGCTCTCAGCAAAATTACTAGGGCCAGCTTCAAAAACTTGCATGGAAAAGCCAAGAAGCCTTTCCAGGAAATTCACATGGACACTATTGGTCCCATCACCTTGTTGATCTCTGGCCATAGCTTCATCCTCACCGTGGTTTACAGCCACTCCAGATATTGCTCAGCAATACCCATTAAGAAAAAAGGTGAAATTCCCAAGACCCTGATCCATGTGATCAAGATGGAAGCCAAGTGGTTTGGGTATTTCCCCAACGTCATCCATTCTGACCGGGGGACTGAGTTTACAAATTGCACACTAATCAATCTTTGCAAGGAAAGACCCTGCGACACTCAGATCCTTACACGCCTGAACAGAATGGCGTTGCCAAGAGATTCAACCGGACAGTTATAGAATTGCTCAGAAGCACTATCCATGACTCCAGGATTAAACTCAATCTCTGGCATGAGGTTATAAAATCTGTCACTCTTGCTTTTGTAAGCGCTGGACCCCAGCAGTCTCCACATAAGTGTCACAGTACCCGCGCAGCATCCCCTGCTGACCCACAACCTCCCCCGGTGGTAAGCATCCCAGCCTTCAACTGGAGCTCCACACCCTGCTCCCTCTCTTCCTCTGTCCAACCATCCCACTCTTGACCACCAACTCCTGTCAAGCTCAAACCACTTGTCCCTCAATCCTGTCCAATCCACCGCCGCTCCATCCCTCATCCATCTCAATCAATTGGCAGACCCCTCAGACAATCAGGAGGAGCCTGAAGAAACTAGGCCAGAGGTTCAGGCTAGTTTCCTTCATCCCTCCTGTCTGAGGATCCACGCTGCCACCTTACTAGGTCCAAATTCTGCCTTTATTTCTTATTGTTACTGCATTTCTTCCAGGAAGTCAGTGTTTCAATAAAGAAAGACTTCTCTAAACATAACATGGTAGCAAGAGTCTTATCTTGACACTACAAGCAGATTGAAAGAAAACGCAGATTGACCTTTGACCATGGCCACGGATAATGATTCCAGCGACTCGGGCAATGACTATTCCTCAAAATCTAAGCTCCCAATCCTAACCAGGCACAATTGGTATGAGTGGAAGACCAAATTTTAAAATCTGCTCATCAGAAAAAGAAACAAGGAACTTCTTGAACCCAAATGGCTCCAAAATAACCGCAAAACAAAAAGATACAGGAAGAAGACTGCTCTTGCCATTAATCTTCTGTTCAATACTGTAGATTGTGAACTAAAAGGTTATGTGACCCCCCACCGCAAAGACTTTCTGCCTGCTTTTGAAGAACTCAAGAAGGCTTTTGGTGAGGAATCCTCAATTGTAATTGGAGACCAGGTATCTGAGCTTGTACATCTCCTATATCAGCCAAACTCTTCCATCCAATCCCACTCTGTGGCCTTCCGAGAACAATACTTGGCACTCAAGGAAACTCTGGACGGCCAAGAATACTCTGATCTGGATGACTACATCGGCGTATCCTCCTCTCTAGCAGCCATCTTCTTCCTAAAAAGCTTCAGACTTGATTCCTCCCTCAACTCTCTGGTCCAATCCTGTCACAACATACGTCCGTTTTGGTTTGACAAAGTGTAAAATTGACTGTTAGCCAAAGACACCCGTTGTGAGAGCAAAACCTCAGATATAGCAATGCTTGTTGGCACGCATAACCAAAAAACGGGCTCCTCTAGACCCAATCTGAATGCAATCCAACTTGCATCCTTCGGAAGTGCCATACAACACTCTGGTTCACTTCCCCCCTCCTCACTCCAAAGTCAAAATCCCAGACCAAACCCAAGGCCTGCCGCTCCTACTTGAGGTCAACCCTGATCTCATCCTCACAACCAAGGAGGATCAAACCTTGTCAACATTGAGAGACGTCTTGCGTCAATACTCAAAGAGCTCAATTTCCTGAAAGCCACCAACTCTGCCAACATGGTTGAGGAAGACCATGACGGCTTGAGAACTGAAGACAATCCATCCGCCGACAGCGTTGAGGAGGATGATAATGTGGAAGAAAGCGGTTTCTTCATTCACAAAGAGGTCGCATACAACATATTGTTCCACTGTCAGCCACCTGGATGCCAAGACCCTTGCTATCCTTTAGATACCAGAGTTGATAGAGTAAATAATAAATATATTATTTAATAAATGCAGCAAAAATACGTAGAATACTTGGATTAAGCTTATTGCAAGGTTAAATGTTTTGGTTATTTTTTATTGTTTTGAATCAATATGAATAAATTGATTATTAAATATTTATAGAGAGGCCACAATTATATTGGGGATCTTTAACACCTCTCTTCAGGGATTTCAGTATGAAAACACATAGTCCGGGTTACTTTGGGCTCTTTAGTTTAAAGAATATTTTACCCAAAGATAATATGTATATAAAATACACAGTGGAGTGGTAGGGCCTTGTAGCCAAGCTACCATGACAGAGAAAGGATAATAAGACTCACTGGTATGTTATTAAATCCTTTGAGTATCTGTTTGAGACGTGTACTGATGGGTTAAACCTGTATACTGGGGTTATAAGGTTTTTCAGCAGCTTTAATTGATAAAAAGAGGTTTGAGGACGGATATTACTGATCAGAAATTGCCATAAATCACTTACTTATCTCTTATAAGTACTTGATTACCTTGGCACGGCGTCTGGATAGGAATATTAATGGGTCTCTGCCCATCAATATCCTCAAAAGAGCTCTTTATTTATAGCTTTTGGAGTCCCAATATGGTCCTTCTGAGGGTTGCAGGTGCTCAAAGGGAAGGACACTAAGGCTAGCAGGGTAACCAGAGATATTCTGTCATTTTTCCTTGGTGCTATAGCACGGGTAGCATCTAATTCCTTAGGGTATGGGAATTATTCTACCTTATAATAGACATTAGGACGTGTGAATAACACTAATCTGTCCTATTTATGTATTATTTAATTAATTATCCTTAGTAAATGTTCCCAGTAATTTAATAATTATATTAATAGACATTTCTACGGACATTTTGATGTCAGGTAAGTTCTTATTATGTATTATATAACTGGAGTAAAAGTCATAATATTGATTTTAATCTTTATTGTCAAGTTTCAGTTGATTTCTTAAGATAATTACTTAAAAATGTAAGTCAGGAAAATTCATGTGATATTTCTACATCATTATTTTCCTTAGTATGTCACAAAGATATTGATGTCAAGTAACTCTCATAAAAGTAAATTAAAGTATTTTAATATATTTTTTGAAGCTGTCATTGTCTTATTTTCGACATTCTTGGTACTTTGCATTATATTAAGTAAAAAATACGTGTAAGGAATATTTATGTATTTTTATATAATATTATGTATTTTTAGACAGTCTACTATCCACGGGAACCTTTATTACATATGTAGAAAGTTCCTGTGTATGTTGTAGCCAGTTTACGCAGTACCTGAGCCTCTCAGGCCGCCTGTCACTCTGTTGGCCCGTAGTCCCGCGGCTGCGTACTAGTCAGAGGCCCGAGGCTGCGTACACAATCTTGACAGTGTGACAAGGCTGTATCTCAGCCGCGCCGGGGTGCATTGGCTGCCGCGGCTGCGTGCGGGAATTGTGACAAAACACATTTCTGCCCGTAACTCCTAAAATATACACAACACCTCAATCCTGACTGAATTTTAGGTGTGAAACCTATACAAGGCAATGTGTGTGAAATATTTAAATGGCCAAAAAGCTCAATAATGGAGCCTTAGTATTTCGGTTTTTCTTTCCTTAATTATTTAAAAATATAAGGAGTTGGATTCCAAGGGTGGGGTCATTGAGTGACCCTACCTAATTTTGGGTGGAGAATCCATTTCTGTAATAATATTTATGGTTTTCCTACTCCTTCTTAGTTTAATTGTATTATTATTCTTTTTATGTTATTTTTGTTACTTTTTCAGCTTGCTCTGCAATAGTAGCAAGCTGAAATTCCCCCACTCCAAGATATGGCCATATCTGAAAAAAAATCTGGAGGAAGTTGGGAGAAAAAATTAACTGCATATGTGCTTCAGTTCCTTTTTCTGGCTCTGTAGTTTCTGAGATGTAATGGTCCATCAGGTATATTATTTTCTGGTAACCATTCATTTTTGTCTGCAGATTCTCCTTTGTATCTTACTAAGTATAGCCTGATATCTTTTCCTTGTACCCTCTATTTCTTAACTCTCAATATCCTGCCAAATTTCCCTTTTTCTTTTACAGGGTCAGGTTCTATTGGGATTATTGCTGGAGGGAGGTTGCTGCCTTCTCTTGGTTTAAAGTGTTTGACTAGGCTAACAGGAAATACCGGATGTTTTCTTGATAATTCTTCACTCAAGATTACTTCCACAGAATTTTTGCCATGCATCTCCTTGATAACAAATGGTCCAACAAAGGCTGGTTTCAGTTTTCTGTTGCCTTCCAGGTTGTTGAAGTTAGTTGAAGATATCAAGATCTGCTCTCCTATCTTAAAGTCAGGTTCTTTATGGGATTTGTCCCATCTTTGTTTGTTGTATTCAACAGCTTCTTCCACACATTTCTGAGCATGATTATTTGCCACATCTATCATCCTCTTAAAGTCAAGAGATGTTGGATGAATAGTGGCTAAGTTATAGTTCATGTTATTCCTAGGGAGGTTTGCAATCCATCCCCTTTCTAGTATGTAAGGAGCTTATTTGGTAGTAGAATGGTTACTGCTGTTATAAGCCATTTCTAAGGCTGGGAGTAGGCTTACCCAATCATGGCAATAACCATCTGAGTTTTTGTATTCTAGAAAAAAACTACAGAACCTCCTTAGCATATCTTCCAGGGTCTGTATCATCCTTTCAGCTAATCCTTCAGTTTGGGGATGGTATGCTCTAGAAAATGCTACAGTAGTACCCAGTATATCATGTAGATTTCTCCAAAATTCAAATGTGAATTTGGGGTCTCTATCACTGATTATAATCTTGGGTATGCCCACATCAGCTATAATCCTATTCTGGAATAGTAAGGCTACATCCATAGCACTATCTTCTTTGTGGTTAGGTAAGAATTTTGCCTTTTTGGAATATCTGTCAACTACAACTAGGACAGAGTTATAAGAATGAGTACCTCCAGGGGGGAGGCCGGTGACAAATTCCATATTGACAATTTCCCACCTGGTTGTAGGTTCAGATATCTTCTGTAAGAGTTCAAAACTTTTTCCAGTAGTTTTATTACATTTCTGGCAGGTTTCACAGCTAGTAACATATTCTGTAGTGACTTCTTTCCAGTCTATCCACCAGGCAGTTTGTTTCACTTTCTCTAAGGTTCTTTCTGTGGATAAATGTCCTGATGAACAGTTTTAATGGCATTCCTGGAGTATATGTTGTACATGCTTATTGTTGCTTAGTACAAATACGCTGGAATGTTGGTGTCTATAGTAAAGGAGAACATCCCAAAAGGTAAACCTTCCTGCTTTATGGGGTTTAAGTAGTGAAGCAGGCAGGCTATTTATCAAAGCTGCTTCTGAAGATTCACATTCCATAATAGTAATCAGCAGCTTGATTTCAGGAGAGTAGCTTTCTCTTACTAGGTTGAAGAAAGCAGTGTTAAATTCACATAAGTGGATCCCCATTATTGGAGCACTCAATGCAAAAAGATTGATGTTCAAGATAGGAAAGATATCTTGATCTTCAGGCTCATATGCTGCATTGTTGGAGTCATTAGGAAAAGCATTCCTACTTAGATTATCAGCATTCTGATGTTTAGCTCCAGCTTTATGCACTATAGTCATCTGTCCTCTATATTGTTGTATAGCAATTTGCCACTTGAGCATATGTCTGCTGGGGTTTTTCATGTTCATAAGAGTTCTTACAGCATTGCAGTCCGTGATTACTTGAAAAGTGGTGCCTTCTAAGTAATAGTGTAGCTTCTCTAAAGCCCATACTAGTGCCAAACATTCCAACTGACTGGCCCCATATCTCTTCTCAGTATCTTTGATCTGTCTAGATACAAAGAGTACAGGTTTTTCCTACTGGTTTGTCTTCTTCTATCCTTTCCTGATGTAAAGCAGCTCCTAGCCCTTCCATGCAAGCGTCAGTTTATAGTTTGAAGGGCTTAGAGTAATCTGGTTGTATAAGTAGAGGAGTAGAGGTCATAGCTATTTTTAATTCCTCATAGTTCTTTAGTCTCTCATGAGTCATTTCAAATAGTGTATTGTTGTTGCATACTTCATACAGACTTTTAATTAGCATAGCAAAATTTGGTATGTATTGTCTGTAATAACTGCAGAAACTGATGAAAGACAGTAATTCTGTCTTGTTTTGAGGCATAGGTCTATTCATGACAGCAGCTATCTTATTTTGATCAGCAGCTAGAGTTAGGCCAGAGACTATATGTCCTAAGGCTTTCAATTCTCCGTAGCCAAAGTTGTGTTTCTTCATGGAAACCTTTAGTCCTGCTTTGGAGATAGTCTGGAGTACTAATCTTACTTGGTTAATATGAGTATCCCAGTCATCAGAGTATATGATAACATCATCTATGTATACCATCATCCATCCTTGTCTGATGTAAGTTCCTAGAACTGTATCCATTGTTCTCTGGAAGTGTGATGGTGCATTCTTTATACCAAAGGGAATCCTAAGATATTCATATATTCCCAAATGACAGATTATTGTCATAAACTTCCGGCTTTCAGGGTTATTGGTATCTGGTGGAAGCCTTTAAGCATATCCATAGTAGTGATGTACTTAGCCTTGGACAAGTTATGCAGAGCATGATCAATCCAGGGTATAGGATAATAATCTGCTTGAGTGTAATTGTTGAGAATTCTGAAGTCTCCTACCATTCTTGACTTGTCATTATGCCAAGCTATGATTACAGGTGTGGTCACATTGACCTGTTCATTATGCCCTACTTTCCTTAATACTTGTAAGTCTATCAGTTCTTGGATATGTTCCTCAAGAGCTTTTCTAGACTTAGGACTAGATGGATAGGCTGGCCTTCTTAAGTTAGGAGGATAAGGAGGCTTAATGGTTAATGTCAATACCATATCATGCCCTTTAATATCACCAATAGGATGATCTTTAGTACAAAAAGCATTCTGGTTCTCAAAGCAGACTTTTAATATATCTTTTTTCTGTTCCTCAGAAAGTTTCATATTCAGAGCTTCTTGAGAGAAATATTTTTGGTCAAAGTCTTCCAAATGCTTCAGATAAGTAGAGGAGGGGAAGTTAGACTGAATGGTGCATATCTTAAAATTCTTATCCCAATTACACCTTACTGTGAAGTATCTTCCTCTGCTCTGGAACACGTCTATACCATATAAACATAAGGCATCATTACCCAGTATGAAGTAGTCACATAGTCCATTGAGCAATACTACAAATTCCACTTGTATTCTCAAAGATCCTTTAGTGTGAGGTAGTATTATAGGAGCAGTCAATACTCCAATAGCATTCATGGTAGAGTTGCAAGAGCTGAACTTGGCTTTTGGGACAGGTAAAAGGTGTTCTCTCCAATTGGGGTCCCATTTGTTTAAGAATTCAGCACAGACACATGAGCAAAAGGCTCCACTATCAAGTAATAACCTTATAGGTCTGTTTTTATACAACCCAGTTGCATAGCACGTTTGACCAGTGGCATAACGTTTACCACTCATGTGTTTGACTGTGAATGGTTTGACATCCATAATATGTCTAGGAACTATAGTAGGATCCCATTGTTGGGGAAGGCTCTAATCCCCATGGATGTTGTTGATCTCTGGAGAAGTACCTATATCTCCTTCTATAACATTAACAGGGTTGGTCAAGATCAATTCACATTCAGAAAAAGATCCTTCAGTATCAGCTATGTCTTCATAGTTCTGATTCTCTTCAACCTCCTGTTCTCCTTCCAAGACTGCTATCTTCCTTTTTGGTAATGGACAGTCTTGTCTCATATGCCCAGTCCTGTTACAATTCCAACAAGTTGCAGGCATCCTCTCTTTCTCCCTATTCTCATTAGGTTTCTTATTTTCAGAGGCATTTATCAGAGGAGGTTGTTCTCTGGTTTTGTTGATGTTATAGTTCTCTTTGGGTCTGGAAGGGGCTTTCTTGTCCAACCCATTCATGTCTATTACTTCTTCTAACACATTGATTAGAGTGGGCAAGTCTGCATCCATACTCATCCTACATCTTACACTATGGTTAAGATTGCCAGGACACAGGTTGAGGAGTCTTTCATTTAATTCCTCTTTATCAGCATCTGGATAGAAGCAATCCAATCTTTTCTTCTGTTCCAAGCACCATTTGTGAGGTTTGTCCTTGGAGGGGTCAAATGAGGAATTTTTGAAATTTTTCATCATTTTCCTTTTCCACATTCTAGAACAAAATTGTTCTTTGATCAGAAGTTTCCAAGAATTCCATGGTAAGGATCCTAATTCTTCTCTCTTACTGATAAACCAGTCCAATGCTACTCCTTCAAATAGTCTGGGTAGCCAGACTACAGCTATAGCTTCTGGTAGGTCATAAGAGTTAATGGTTTAATCAATAAATTTAATCAAATTTATATGATTGTATTCTCCTTCTCCGGAGAACTTGGGCCATTCAGAAATAGGGGGTAACAGTTTGAGAGCTTGCTCCATCTCAGGAGTAGGACTAGGCCTAAAGGTGTCACTCCTATGCATTCCTAATAAGGGTGGTGCATAAGGAGTAGTGGTTTGTCTGGGATGCTTTGGTTCCTCTGTAGTACTCCCCAAGGGGTTGGTCAGACGGACTTTTAAGTCTCTAAGATCCTTTTTGATCAGATTAAGTTGCAGGTCCACTTTGTTATTGAGCACATCCAATTTTTCACTAAGGGATAGAATAGAACTGTTAGTGGTGGTTGCCAATTCTTCTTTTAAGGGTTGGAAAGAAATAATAAAATCTTCTTGGATTCCTGACAACATATTCTCAATTGTTTGAGTCTGTTTGATCCTACCTTGATTAATTGTCTCCAATAACAGTTCTGTGTTTTCTTTAATTTCTTCCATTCCTACCATCTTTGTTTGGTTATTAATCAATTTGGCTACTACTGAGGTTAATTTATCCATTTGGGTGTAAAACCCGTCCAAATTTTCACAAACAATTTTGAAATTATGACGCATATCATTAGAAAAGGAAGTAATTACATCAGAGGTTTGTTTGGGCTCAGAATTAGAGGCTAATTGTTGTAAACCTTTTTCCTTTTTTGAGCTAGGGATATTATCTGGTCTCAGTCTTTCTTTCCCTTTGGCTTGGGATGGGAAGAGGATCTCTTCTTTCCTGATCCTTTGCCTTTCAGTTGGGCTAATTGATCCCAAGGATTGCACTTTTCTACGTAGGATTCTACTGTTGGGCTCTTGATCTGAGGAATAACAGATTGAGAGAAACAAAGAAGGATAAGTTTCATAAGTAAAAAGAAATAAATAAGAAATGAGACTAGAATAAACAAGAAAACAGATCTTACCTGAGGAATAACAGATTGCGAGCAAAGAAGAAGGATGAGGAAAGATCTTCTTCTTTGCTTGGCTTCTGCCCTCAGGTATACATCACTGATTGACATATCACACATGTTGTGAGATGATGAGATTGTATATTGAATATTGAATAGTGAGACTGAAACAGGCGGAACTGATGAAACAGGGGGAGCTGAGATGAAACAGGTGACAACTGAGATAATGGAGCATTGATAACTGGGATAATAAAAGAATAGATGTATAGTTGAAGAAAAGATGAAATGATAGGTAGAAAAAGTATGAAGATGGGAATATATTCCAACACCCCCCCTTGCTAGCCAAAGCCGGTGAGACCAAACATTTGTTGATGAGTTTCAAGGAGAACCTGGATAGAGGCTTGGTTAGCATATCCACTAGCATGTCCTTTGTGGCGACGTGACATACCTTGAAGACGCCTCTTTTTATACACTTGCAAATGAAATGATGTCGGGCGTCGATGTGCTTTGTACGGGAGTGGTGTTTGGGGTTTTTGGCGAGCGCCTCAGCTCCTTTGTTGTTGACGAGTAGCGGTACAGGGGAAGCGTCCTGGAGATGAAGCTTGCAGATTATGTTGCAAAGCCATAGTCCCTCCTTGCATGAGTTGGAGAGGGCCTTGTATTTGGCCTTGGTACTGGAGAGTGATACAGTGGGCTGCTTCTTGGACTTACAAGAGATGGGACCTTGCCCCAGACGGAAGGTGCACCCCAAGGTGGAGCAACGATCAGACTTGTCTTTGGCCCAGTCGGAGTCGGAGTAACCTGTAAGGTCAATGGTAGAGCCACCAAGAGTGAGGTGGTGGTTCTGAGTGCTGTGGAGGTAGCTTAGAATGTGGAGAGCAGTGTTCCAATGATTGAGGGAGGGATCTTGGAGAAATTGAGACAGTCTGTTGACAGCAAATGCAACGTTGGGGCGGGTGCATTGAGAAATCCAAAGTAGGGATCCTACAAGTTGGTTGTATTGGGGAGGGGATGGGGGAGAACCGGACGCGCGCTGAACAAGATCCTTGAAGTTAGAATCAGTCGGAGTGCGGACGGTGGTGGTGCTGCTGGGGAGAAAGGATTGCATGATAGCAGAGATGTAGTGACCCTGAGAGATAGAGAATGTGCTGCTGCCGGGATTATGGGCAATGGAGATGGAGAGGAAAAGGGAAAGATCATTGTCAGAGCCAACCTTGAAGCGTTTGCCGACGGACTGGATGAAGGAGCTGACAAAGGAATTAGTGCCAACAATGGCAAGATTGTCCACGTGTGCGGTAACTGCACTGACAAGTTTGTTGTCAGACAGCATGTAGTACAGGGATGGGTCATAGAGAGATTGAGATAAGCCAAGGGATAGGAGGGCGAAGTTAAGTTTGATGTTCTATTGACGTGGCAACTGCTTGAGTCCGTAGATAGACCTGGTGACTTTACAGACCCAGTCCGGGTGGCAAGGATCCTCAAAACCAGGAGGCTGTGCCATGAAAATGGGCTTGTCAAGGTGGCCATTGAGGAAGGCCGTTTTGAAATCCAGCTGGCAGCCGACCCATCCCTTGTTGGCTAGAAGACTGAGAAGGAGGTGCAGCGTCTCGAGCCGTAGGGTGGGGGCAAAAACCTCGGAGAAATCCAAACCACGGACCTGTGAGAAACCCATGGAAACGAGTCTGGCCTTAAGTTTTACAATGGAGTCATCTGGTCGCCTCTTCACCTTGAAGACCCATTTGCTGCAGATGATTTTTCGACCCTTTGGAGGTGGAACTAGTGTCCACGTCTTCATGCCCTGGAGGGAGGAAATCTCTTCTTGGGCCAAAGCAATCCACCAAAGGCAATGGGGTGAGTGCATGAGTTGCTTCCAGGTCTTGGGGGGGATGAGGTCATCTTTGACAGAAGTGCGCCGGGAGAATGTACCGTAGCGGGTAGGAGGACAAGAGACTCAAGATGACCAAAAAGGTGATGCGGCACAAGGGGGACGGGAAACATTAGGAGGGAGTGATGGGGGACTTGGAAGAGAGGGGGGGAAAGGGGATTCAGGAGAGGATGGAGTCAAAGTTGGAGGGGTGAGGGTAAGAGGTTGGAGAAGAACGGAATCATCTGAGAGGGTAGGGCTAGTGGAGCGCAAGAGGTGAGGCATAGGAACTGCCAAGGAAGGTGGTGAGACAGGGTGGGTTACATGTGGGAGAACGGATGGTGGGGGAGGGGGAGGGATAAGTGGGAGAACGGATGACTGATCATTAGGCTGATTGTGAGGAGGAGATGGCTGAGCTGGTAGTTCATAATGTGGAGCAGGGGGCGGGAAATAGGCAGATCTTTGGGCCATGGAAGCTCTACGGCTGTGGCAGGATGATCTGCTTTATCAACAGGGTAACGACCATAGGGGAAGGAAGACTTGTCAAAAAAACAGTCACGGGATCGTAGTTATTTTTTGGTGACCAGGTTGAGAAGGCAAAATCCCATGTGATCGGCTAGATAGGAGAGTAGAACAGCCAGACAACCTTTTTGATCCAGTTTTTTTCTGTTGGCTTCCGGAACTTTGTACCATACAAGGCAGCCAAAAGGATGGAGGGTGTCAGGATTTATATCCGCCGTTTGGAGGATTGAGTTTGGGGAAACAAAGCCTTGTGGGGTCTTGCATGGGTAGGAGTTGAAAGGATAGAGACAGTGTTGGAGGGCATTAGCCCAGAAAGATTTTGGTAGATTTGAGGAAAGGAGGGAGCAATGAATCATGTTGGAGATTGTAGGATTTGATTTTTTGGCGACTCCATTCAGCTGGGGCGAGTGGGGGGGGGCCAGTTTCATGTAGGATTCCTTTTCCAGCAAGGTATCCCTGCATGGGCTGGTTCAGATACTTGCCTCCATTGTCTGATCTTATTGCAATGATTTTTGAGTTGTGTTTATTTTCAAAAAATGAGATAAATGACTTGGTAGATTAGAAAACGTTGGATTTGAGGCAAATTGGGTAAGCAAAAAGGGCTTTGGAACAGTTTTTGATGAAGGTTACAAAATATTTGAACCCTTCCCTGGAGGTGGGTTCAAAACTGCACACGTCTGTGTGGATGAGTTCTCCTGGTTTTGATGAACGGTAGCTTAGTCGGGAATGAAAAGGTTGTCAAGTCATTTTAGATTGGATGCATGTAGTGCATTGCTGAATGTTGTTGATATTCCCATCTTTGTAATTAGTGTCAGATGTGTTACCGCGTTTCTTTTCTTATTTCCCTTCTATCTCTCATGTTGTATGTGTTACTTTGTTGTCTGTCCAATTGCCTGTGTGTCGAGCTGTCACCTTTCTCAAACCTGTCACCTACGGCTCTCATGCGACCTCTTGACTCAGCTCATAAATACAAGTAACTGTGCCCTGTCCTCATACTCATGATAATCAACTTGACCACTTGGCCAGCTTCATCTACTCGACTTTGATCACCAAATCATCTGAACCCAAAGACTAGACGAACAAATGATCAACTCAACATTCCTCTGAACTAATCTATTGACTTTCTCAGCTCATTATTTTGGTTGGATCAGTCGTCAAAAAATCCTCAAACTGCTCTGTTCTACTTAATCTCTTTAGAGGTCATAACCCGGCCTGTAGAACCATCAGTCTCTGTTTCTCAATTCAATAAAACTTTTACACGGTTAAAAGCCAAAGATGGATCACCCCAGCTCATCCGGCACAAATCAAATCACAGAAACACCTGGACCAGGAGGAGGAAGAGAAGGGAATTTTAAGGTTTTGGCTCTGAAGTCCCTCATGGAATCCACACCACTTCTCACCGAGACAAACTATTCAATCTGGCGAAAGAAGATGGAACAATTGTTTAAAATGCGCGGAATCATTGACCTCATCAATTCAAACAATCCTTATACTGAAATCCCAGACAACAACGAGATGGCTGGATACATCATGTCTAAACTAGATCCAGAAACTCATACCAACATCATAAGCTCAGAAAATGAAGACTCAACTAAGCTGATCTGGTTGGCAGCAAAGAATCACTTTGCCTCCAGTCAAGCGGCTAATTGAGCTGAAACATTCTTCAATTTTCTTTATCTGACTTTTTACCAAAACAATATCGAAAGCTTTGTAACCTCAGTAAAAACTCACTTAGGAAAACTTGATGAAGTGGGAATAGAGCTTCCGGCCGACATCTTAAGCTACCTAATCCTATTCAAATTGCCCAAGTCTCTCAAGGCCATCCGCTCTCAAATCATGCACTCAGGACTACAACTTTCTGTTTCCCTGGTACTCGATCACCTAGTTCAACACAAGAACAAAGTTCAGGCAAAACTGCCCGAGACAACAGACACTAACTCTGCCTTGTATCACTCCAATCATGAAAGAGAGTCAAATTACCCAAGATGCCTGGATGGGAAGCACAACCCGGCAGTGAAGTCACATTCTCAGTCCTCCTGCTGGATTGAATTTCCTGAATTGAAACCCAATAACCCCCCAAAAAAAGCAAGACGGGGACCTAAAAAGAAACCACAAGAAGAATCTCACTACTACAGCTTCTACTGCGCTCCGGACAAGGCAAAAACAGACTCTGAAGACCGCTACATTCTTGACAGCGGATGCTCAATTCACATGTTTCGAAGTAAAGATTTCTTCACCACTCTGGCAGAACACTCAGGAGACGACACCATTAAAACTGGAAAAAGAGGAGAAGGACTATCCATCAAAGGACTCGGCACCATAGAAATCTCGGACCGAGCCAACCGAATAAGCTTAGATAATGCAGCTTGGGTTCCTGAAGCTACTGTTAACCTCATCTCCCTTGGAGCCCTGCTAAACAAAGGTTGCTTATTACAAGTCAACACCAAAACTGAACCGTCCTCTTTCTCTCTCTGCTTCAAAGGTAGATTGCTACTGACTGGCGTCATAGAGAACAATCTTCTACTCATCAAGTTTGGTCCCTTAAGTCAATCTCAGCCTCTTCAGTGATACTTAACTCAAGCGGACTTATCTAGTCTCCAAAAGAAACTTGGTCATGCTAGCCTAAAGCGCATGGAAAAACATCTAGGTCATAGCATTGGCAAAGCCCTAGCAAGCAACTTTCAATGTCTTTCTTGCAGCAAGGCAAAGATCTCAAGACTTCCTTTTGACAGTACTAAAGCCCCTGCCTTGAGGGTTTTTGACCAACTTCACCTGGATCTGATTGGGCCCCTAAATCCAACCAGCAAAGGGGGGATGCAATATTCTCTTACAATTGTCGACAACAAGTCGGGCTATCTCTCCTCATTTCCTCTTCCCTCCAAGGACGCTGCTGCTAACACAATCAAATTTGTAATCAAAAATGAAGCCAAGAAACTACTTAGATACCCCTCCGAAATCATATCCGACAGAGGAGGCGAATTTGTGAATGAAAATCTCAATCGATTCTTCCGGTCTAAGGCCATACAACACATCATCAGTGAACCTTACCACTCACAGCACAATGGGAAGGCAGAACGAGCCAACCGGACAATCATCGAGTCTGTTCACTCCGTTTTCAGCTTGACTCCCATTCCCAGAAACTACTGGCACGTAGTCATTCAAAGCTGTTGCTTTGCACTTAATCAAATTCCTTCCGAAAAAGGCGGAGAGGAGCCGTGGAAAATGCTTCAAAAAACCAACCTACCCTCAAACTACCTTCAGCCCATAGGCTGTCCGGTAGTCTACTTACTCAACGACACCAAAATCCCCTCAAAACTGAGTGAAAAAGGGGAGGAAGGGATTCTTCTAGGCTACATGCCTCGTCTCTTTTCTTATAAAATTCTTTCCAGAAGTGGAAAAATCGTAGACACCAAGCATGTTAAGTTTATCAATAAACCTTCTCCGATTAATTTAGAACTGCCCGCCAGCGAGGCAGCAGCTGAAGGAATTACTCAAGCGTCTCAGAATGAAAATATCAAAGGCACTCAAGCCAGCACTGACACTACTGTTATCGAACTCCAGGACGACGTCAAACCTCTCATTGAACCCAGCACAGAGTCAGACAGTTCCAAATCAGCCAGCTCAGACACCGAGGTTCTCAAAATGCTTAGACCAAATCTACGTGATAGAAGTCAACTTAAACCCCCCCAACGATACGGGTACTATCACTCCAATGTACCAAAAAACATTCACAAAGCATTGAACAATCCCGCCTGGGTACCTCCAGTCAATAAAGAACTAAACACTGTTGAGGAACTTGGAGTTTGGGAAGATGCAGATGAGTCGGAAGTCACCAATCCCCTCAACACCACCTGGGCCTTTTGATGCAAACAGGACCTGCACACCGGGGACACCACCCTCAAGGCTTGTGTCTGTGTACAAGGTTTCAACCAACAATTTGGAATTGACTACTTTGACACGTTTGCTCCCACAGGTAAGGTGGCCTCTCTACGAGCCCTACTATGCTACTCTGTGGATAGAAAACTTAGCATCCTACAATTTGATGTAAAAGGGGCATTCTTACACGCTCTGCTCAGCGAGAACGTCTACATCAAAACCCCAGCTGGATCCAAACGAACCTCCAAATATCTCAAGTTGAAGAAATCAATGTACGGGTTGAAACAGGCGCCACTGAATTGGTACAAGACCCTGAGTGAGTGGATTAAGGAAAATGGTTTCAAGGAGAGCAACAGCGATCCATGTCTCTATCTCCACGAAGATCAAACCACCGCTCTCTTCTTTCATGTAGATGATTTAATAGTTGTTGGAAACACCAAAGACTTTAAAGATTGATTTCTTACAAGATTCAAGGACTCCTCAGCGCATAAGGTCCACACGCTGCTCAAAATGAAGGTGGAAGTTACTCCATGCTCGATCAGTCTCTCACTACCAAATCATATCAAAAAAGGGCTTGAAGAGCTGAATCTCCTGGACGCTAAGCCGCTGAACAATCCTTGCACTTCGGGTCTACAACTGAAACCAGCTACACCCAAAGAAATCAAAGCTTTTGAAGAATTGGGAAAGAATTATTGATCCCCAATTGGTAGGTTGAATTTCATTGCAAACCTGGCTAGACCTGATATTAGCTTTGCTGTATCAAATCTAGCTCGCTTCTGTGAAAGACCAGGGATCACCCACTGGAAGGAAGTAATTCATGTATGGCGATATCTGCTGAAGACAATCAACTATAAACTCGAGTTTTGATCAAAATCAATCTTGAACCATCTTCTCACCTACAGTGATGCAACCTGTGGCGATGACCCAGTCACCAGACTCTCGCAGACCAGTTTCATATCTCTCTTCAAGGGTTGTCTGATCTACTGGACTAGCAGAAAGCAACGTAGCATAGCTTTGTCCTCCACAAAATCCGAATGTAATGCTCTCTCAGCAAGTCATCTTGAAGGCTGTTGGCTTCATCATCTCCTGACAGAAATCTGGAGGTCAACATCTCTCGGACCTCCTGTGCACCTTGTTGACAACAAAGGCCTTGTTGACAAAATCAAGAAATTTGGTTGCAAGTCTCATGCAAAGTACATAGATATCAAACTTAAAAGTATAAGGAACGACTGGAATGATGGCCTGATCAGTGTTAAACTCATTTCCTGCCACAACATGCTCGCGGACGCCCTCACCAAACCAGCCAATCTCACCTCTGTACTCAGGCTTACCAGGTATTTAGGGAGCTAAGCTCTCTGGGATGTTGAGTTGAGCCAGCGTGTTGATATTCCCATCTTTGTACTTAGTGTCAGATGTGTTACCGCGTTTCTTTTCTTCTTTCACTTCTATCTCTCATGTTGTATGTGTTACTTTGTTGTCTGTCAAATTGCCTGTGTGTCGAGCTGTCACCTTTCTCAAACCTGTCACCTACGGCTCTCACGCGACCTCTCGACTCAGCTCATAAATACAAGTAACTGTGCCCTGTCCTCATACTCATGATAATCAACTTGACCACTTGGCCAGCTTCACCTACTCGACTTCAATCACCGAATCATCTGAACCCGAAGACTAGACTAACAAATGATCAACTCAAAATTCCTCTGAACTAATCTATCGACTTTCTCAGCTCAGTATTTTGGTCGGATCAGTCATCAACAAATCCTCAAACTGCTCTGTTCTACTTAATCTCTTTAGAGGTCATAACCCGGCCTGTAGAACCATCAGTCTCTGTTTCTCAATTCAATAAAACTTTTACAAACGTCTTGTTTGTTTCTTGGTTGGGGTGTTATACCATGCAACTTGAGGTATTTCTGGAGTGATTTCAGATTCAAGTGAGATAACCTACAGTGATAGCCAAAAAGACTGTGATCAGAGGCTTGGGTGATACTCGAGTAGATAGATTCTTTGTTGCCTACATTGGCTTGTGGCAGATAATAAAGGTTTCCTTTTCTGTACCCAGTTTGAAGTGGTTTTTGATTCATATTTGAGATTGATTTGTGGAAGATTTTGCAGCTGTCCTTATGGAAAAATACCATCAGTCCAGAGTCGCAGATGATGGAGACGGAGAGAAGAGGTTCGTGAAGGTCTGGAGCGACCAAGGCTTTGAGTTGTCCAAACGGAAAGCAAATAGTTCCTTTTTCAAGCAAGGATATAGTTGATCCGTCTGCAAGGCAGATGATAGTGTTATTGGTGGCTCTATTTCTGATCTGGTCATGGAATGGAGTCATCAAAACTGAGCAGCCGGAATCAAGGTTGAAATCGCGTTGTGCGCCATGGGAAGAGGATGTTGAGTTGCATGCGGCTGATCCAGCATGTATTATGATTTGCAAATCAGAGAAATTGTCAGATTTGGATTTGGATTCATTTGTTTTGGTTTTAATGAAATTTGCATTTGCGGGTCAATTTTTAGGCTTGTTGCTGGTTCACTTCATTTGGTCGAGTGCCTTACAAACCTTGGTGCATCTTGAGAAGGAGTGTCCTTCAATGTTGCAGTGTGTGCAGAAATATGTTTGCGGATGTCTGTATTTGGAGTTTTGATTTGAGGAGGATGCTTGTCTTTGGTGATTCAGTTTGGTTGAATTTTCCATAGCATCTTCATTCCTGGTCTGACGTTGGAGGTGTTCTTGTTTTAGAGCGGCGATGAGTTTTGAGGAGGGAACTGATTCCTCATTCATCATGCTTGAGACACAATTTAGCCAGTTGTCAGGTAGGGAGAGCAGAATGGCAGTTGATTGGAGGTCATCAGCAGTGAGAGGATTTTTGGCTGTAATCAATGATGAGAGTTTTTCTCCATACAAAAATATCTCCAACAAGTGAGTTTTCATATCCTTGTTGTTGAGCCTGGGAAGAAGCAGCTTTCAAAGCCAATAAATCCTACCTCTGGATGATTTATCTTGATGAGCATTGCGCAAAGCGTTCCACATTCCTTTGGCGCTCTCCTTGTGCTTGCGTATAGACTGAAAGTTATATGAGGTGATAGATCTAGAGATTACTGAACACATGGCAAGATTTTCTTGTGACCAAGTTTCTTGATTTGATTTTTGCGTTTTGTTGCTGATCAGGTATCCAACACCAGAGGCTCAAAAGTGGATTCAAAGAATCATTGACCAGTTGAGGTAGTTTGATTTGGAACCAGGAGCTTTGAGAGGAATAATTGCGGGTGTTTTCAGTACTTGGTGGGAAGAATTTGATTCTTCCATGATTGAAGAATTTAACGTCACTAGTGATGTGATGGATCCTTCTGAGTAGTGATTGGAGTATTGAGTGCGTTCAGTTAACAAGGTAGCTCTGGGCTCATAACCTGTTGGGCTCTTGATCTGAGGAATAACAGATTGAGAGCAAAGAAGAAGGATAAGTTTCATAAGTAAAAAGAAATAAATAAGAAATGAGACAAGAATAAACAAGAAAACAGATCTTACCTGAGGAATAACAGATTGAGAGCAAAGAAGAAGGATGAGGAAAGATCTTCTTCTTTGCTTGGCTTCTGCCCTCAGGTATACATCACTGATTGACATATCACACATTTTGTGACATGATGAGATTGTATATTGAATATTGAATAGTGAGACTGAAACAGGCGGAACTGATGAAACAGGGGGAGCTGAGATGAAACAGGTGAAAACTGAGATAATGGAGCATTGATAACTGGGATAATAAAAGAATAGATGTATAGTTGAAGAAAAGATGAAATGATAGGTAGAAAAAGTATGAAGATGGGAATATATTCCAACATCTACCTCTTTCCTTGGAATCATTTTCTGAAGAGCTATCTGGGTGGCCTTTTCCTGGAAGATTATATTTTTCATAGATACCATGTCCTCCTTGGCTTGGGCTTCTTTGAATTCTTCCCAATATTTCACGTTCTCTTTGACTAAGTCTTTGATCCTGGCCTCCTTGGCCAGATTCTGCTGGGGTGGCTGAAGGGAATCTTTTTGTAAAGGAGGGTGGCTTGATTCTGCTAATTTCTCCGGCTCTAGGTTAGGAGAGGGCAGAAGTGATTGGTGCTGCTCCTTGTCCATCAACATTTGATTCACGGGTTCTAGTCCCTTCATTGTTGTCCTTACTGGCGGTCTCACGGTTGAGAGCTGTTGGCAAAGATCCATAGGAGGGAATTTTTCCTGAGGCTCTTGTGTTACGTCTATTCATTTTCAGAATAATATGTTTATAAATATTTTACAGAAAAAATCCGTAAAAATAAGTTTCATTTCAAAACTCACTCAAATTGATGTTCAAAGATACCAAGACCTTATTGGGGTTAAATTGATCCTTATTAGGTAATTCTACGGGGTCTTGGTGGGTTCCAATGGGGTCTTCTCCTGCCCAATCAATATTTCAGGGCGTCCAGAGATGTCTGGGACTTCCTGATCCAATAGATCAACTTCAGTGGCGGTGGTTTCTGGTACAGGAGGGTTCACTGATAAAAAAGTGTATTTTATTGGTTTAATAAAATATATAAATATTATTTTCTTTAAAAATAATATGATAATGCAAGTTGTGTACTTACTTTTATATTTCAAAAAGTGATTTATACGGTATTTTTCCAAGCTTTATGTTTTCTCAATAGAGCCTGAAAGTTGATACGCTTTTCAAGATCTTCTTGTTCAAGGAGTTTATCTAAGTGTTTACGTGCAGAAGAGATATTAAGTTGCTCAGCTTGAGTTAAAGCTTTCCAACCAGTAGGTTTATAATTTTTAATGTATTCTTCTTTTCTTATCTTTAAAAGATTCAAATAATAGATTATTAATTCTGCATTGTTTTTTAAATCCACTGCAAAAGAATTTAATGATAAATTACAGTTATAAAGTCAGATAAATTTATCTTTTATTTTTTTTTTGTGAAAATGTCTGGTCCAAGGTATTAAATATAAGAAAATGGAATATTTCCCGGCCAGACCCCCAATTGTCAGCCTCCTGGATGCCAAGACCCTTGCTATCCTTTAGCTACCAGAGGTGACAGAGTAAATAATAAATATATTATTTAATAAATGCAGCAAAAATACGTAGAATATTTGGATTAAGCTTATTGCAAGGTTAAATGGTTTGGTTATTGTTTATTGTTTTGAATCAATATGAATAAATTGATTATTAAATATTTATAGAGGGGCCACAATTATATTGGGGATCTTTAACACCTCTCTTCAGGGATTTCAGTATGAAAACACGTAGTCCTGGTTACTTTGGGTTCTTTAGTTTAAAGATTATTATACCCAAAGATAATATGTATATAAAATAAACAATGGAGTGGTAGGGCCTTTTAGCCAAGCTACCACGACAGAGAAAGGATAATAAGACTCACTGGTATGTTATTAAATCCTTTGGGTATCTGTTTGAGACATTTACTGATGGGTTAAACCTGTATACTGGGGTTATAAGATTGTTCAGCAGTTTTAATTGATAAAAAGAGGTTTTGAGGACGGATATTACTGATCAGAAATTGCCATAAATCACTTAATTATCTCTTATAAGTACTTGATTACCTTGGCACGGCTTCTGGATATGAATATTAATGGATCTCTGCCCATCAATATCCTCAAAAAAGCTCTTTATTTATAGCTTTTGGAGTCCCAATATGGTCCTTCTGAGGGTTGTAGGTGCTCAAAGGGACAGACACTAAGGCTAGAAGGGTAACCAGAGGTATCCTGTCATGATTTCTTGGTGCTATAGCACGGGAGGCATCTAATTCCTTAGGGTATGGGAATTATTCTACCTTATAATAGACATTAGGACGTGTGAATAACACTAATATGTCCTATTTATGTATTATTTAATTAATTATCCTTAGTAAATGTTCCCAGTAATTTAATAATCATATTAATAGAAATTTTTATGGACATTTTGCTGTCAGGTAAGTTCTCATTATGTCTTATATAACTGGAGTAAAAGTCATAATATTGATTTTACTATTTATTTTCGAGTTCCAGTTGATTTATCAAGATAATTACTTAAAAATATAAGTCATGAGAATTCATGTAATATTTTTACATCATTATTTTTCTTAGTATGTCACAAAGATATTGATGTATAGCAATTTTCATAAAAGTTTATTAAAGTATTTCAATATATTTTTAGAATTTTTCATTGTCTTATTTTCGACATTCTTGGTACTTTGCATTATATTAAGTAAAAAAATACGTGTAAGGAATATTTATGTATTTTAATATAATATTGTGTATTTTTAGACAGTCTACTATCCACGGGAACCTTTACCACATATGTAGAAAGTTCCCGTGTATGTTGTAGCCTGTTTACGCAGTACCTGAGCCTCTCAGGCTGCCTTTCACTCTGTCAGCCTGTAGTCCCGCAGCTGCGTACTTGTCAGAGGCCCGGGGCTGCGTACACAACCTCGAAAGTGTGACAAGGCTGTATCTCAGCCGCGCCCGGGTGCATTGGCTGCCGCGGCTGCGTGCGGGAATTGTGACAAAACAAATTTCCGCCCGTAACTCCTAAAATATACACAACACCTCAATTCTGACTGAATTTTAGGTGTGAAACCTATACAATACAATGTGTTTGAAATATTTAAATGGCCAAAAAGCTCCATAATGGAGCTTTAGTATTTTGGTTTTTCTTTCCTTAATTATTTAAAAATATAAGGAGTTGGATTTCAAGGGTGGGTTCAGTGAGTGACCCTACCTAATTTTGGCTGCAGAATCCATTTCTGTAATAATATTTATGGTTTTCCTACTCCTTCTTAGGTTACTTGTATTATTATTATTTTTATGTTATTTTTGTTGCTTTTGCAGCTTGCTCTGCAATAGTAGCAAGCTGACAAGTGGGCTCTCCAGAACTTGGAGCAAGATTTTTGCAGAGAACTTTACATTTTTGCGGCAAATTTATCAAACACACAACTTCTTTCCAAAAATTGGGGGTATGGCTGGGAAAGTCATTTTTCTGTTATAATACCTGGTACCATCCGTGGAGATATACCTTCTTTTAGTTTTATTCTTTCTTTTATATAAAAATTTAGGAGATATTTGGGGACTGGGAAGCTCAGATCACCAGAGCAGGGGGAAGTTCCAGCCTTAGAGGCCTTTGTCTGGGGTGTTCCAGGTCCCTTAGGAGATATTTCTTTGCAGAGTTTGGAGTTTTTTTTGTTGTCTCAGTTTTTTATTTGTCTTATTCTCAGATTCAAAGGGGTTCTCACTAGGGGTTTTGGAGTTTCTATTGTTTGTGTTTATCAGTTTGTAGGATGGTACAGGGAATAAAGAGAATTGCTTTCTGGGGAGGGCTAGGCATCATATTTTTTTATTTAGCTATATAAAACATTTAGGGGGTGCAGGGATAATTCAACAGGAGGGAGAAATCTAAGGAAGAAAGATGACCCGGAGGAGACTGCAGAGGAGCTCACCACCAGAAGAATGATTCTTGCTGAGGACCTTGCGATGCTCTGCAGCTGGGATCCCATTCACACTTTGGAGGATGGCCAGTATTTGCTCATCAAATTTGCAGAGGTACCAGTTATTTTTGGCTTCCTCAATTCCTCGGCTGCCTTCTTTGTTGTAACTTTGGATTGCCGTGCGGTTGGCAGAGACCAGGCGGAATTGGATCTCCCTAAGGAGTCAGAGTTCCGTGATAAGATCCAAGGAGACGGGGTCCGGATTGGAGACAAGAGACACAGAGATCTTTGGACTGGCAATGGAGGCAACAGTGACTCAGTGTGAGGTGCAAGAGCTATGTATGGGGTATGGGTGGAAAATTGGAGCTAATCACATTGACCAAGCGCAGGGAACTAACCTCCGCAGGAGGTTTCATGGTCAGAGGAGACGCAGTGGGAGTAGTGGACACCTGAGGAGTGGGTGATGGTGGACAGAATAGTGGGACATTGGGCGCTGTTGGCAGGTGTATTGGAGGTGTAGCTACTTGGACAAAGACGGGAGCCATGTTGGGCCCCTGTGGTACTTGGCAAGTCTGAAATTCAGGTTATGGCCTTGGCCTCAGGCTTGGTTAGAATGTCCCCAAGCAGAAGCAGTAGGGAAGTCCGCTTCTAGGAGGGGAGGAAAGATGGTCCATGGCCTCTGCAACAGGCAACAATGAGGCAGCGCGGTCTGGCTCTGGAATCCAGTCTTTGGTCTCAATTTGCCTTTTGCGGACATTGCGCAGTCAAACATATGTTTCCCTCCGCAGCAGTGGGTTTACTAATGCCAAAGCAAGTGATTGGAGCTAAGTAGTACAGATTAGGCCAATTATGGGATATGAACTGAGATTGCAGAGCGCTGTGTAGCAATAAACATTAAAAATTGAGGAGGCAAAATTTGAATTGTTGGGGATTTGTAGTTACGCCACATGTGGGATTGGGAGTGATCTGCTAGGGAAGATAAAAAAGGATCAGCCATTAGTAATGCATAGGCGCGCCTCAAATGTTAGGGGGAATTGGCAACAGGATGATCATTGAACCTACTGCAAATCATTGGATTGGGTAAGGATGGGACTATTGGTAAGGAGGATCAGTGCAAATGCACAGGGGAAGTGGGAAAAAGGGTTTTTCATTAGAAGTTCACGTTCCTTTTTTGGAGTAGCAAAGGTGGGTGAGTGCGGAACGCACAGAGACAAGGGGGGGTCTTTCATTTGCGGCTTGCATTCTTTTGTTTTATTTATCAGGAATCTTTTCTCTTTAGTTGTATAAGGGGGAGGGGATGATGATGGGAGTTTAAAATCATTGGATTTTACCATTATTGGAGATTATCACAGCAAATTATAGTTTTTCTTTTCTTCTGTTACTTTAGAGTGAAGTTACCAGCAAGAGTTCTGGGAGGTCATACTCAGCAAAATAGTTCAAGTGCGGAGCTTTTTGGGGAGTCTGTCTTGTGTATTTACTATTATTTCATTGCAAGTTAGCTTTAGTGGTTTCTGGCTTGGGTGCAGAAGAAGAGTTTGATTAGGAATTGCCAAGGTACAGGAGTGTGACTCAAGGGCTAGTGGAATTTCTGCAAATTGGAAAAAGATTGTTGCGGAGAACTTTATATTGTTTCAGGAAATTTACCAAACACACAATCCCTTTCCACAGCATGCAAGCGCGGGACTACTGGGGCGCAGGAAATCATGCGGCGTGCTGGGCGGATAAGGACAAGCGGGGGGCTTCAAGTAGGGCGTGGAAGAGGGCCGCGTCATGAGAAGGACAAAATGGTTTTAAGTAACGGTAAGTGTGCAGGGAATGGATTAGGGTTAGGCTAGGGTTCTGGGCCTAGGGTTTCTTTTACATTTTTTTTTGGGCTGTGGTTGCGCTTGTACTTAGGTTAGGGTTGAGAGTGTGGGCATAAGTTCTGCATTATCAAACCCAGCTCTTATATAGCATCTTATCATTAGATCTTTGGAACATGAAACTAAGTAAAAGGAAGGGAAGGAATTCATAATCTTTCATTAATCTATATCTCTTTCTCTCTTTCTTAAAAACAAAGGAGCATCCCTAACCTTACAGACACTGAGACCATTTCTTTCAAACTTGAGGACAAATAGGGGAGTATCACCCTCTTGGTTTCCACAACGCACGCAAAGGATCCATCCCGGCTGGGACATAGTCCCAGCCCCCGTTGAGGCGCCTAAAAGCATCTCTGCCAACATTGACAAGTCATAAATTCTCAACCACAAGAGGCAAACTAACACTATGGAAATTCTGGCAGCGGTTCAAGCTCTTCTGGTCACTGCGGAAAACCAAGCTCCTTACAATTTCCACAAGGCCAGGCTCTCAATGGAATGCGTCCAGTGGCTGGAAGCAGTCAAAGTGGAACTCAAGGCCATGCAGCATCTTCAAGTTTGGGACATTGTTGCCATCCCCACGGGTGCTTGTCTTCTGAATACTGTGGTGGTTTTCTGCAAGAAACTTGACAAGCTTCGCCAAGTTATCAAGTTCAAAGCCAGCCTTTGCGCCCAAGGGAACAAGCAACACAACAAGGACTATGATCTTACCTATGCTTCAACCAGTTGATCCACTGCGCTTTGGCCCTCAATGTGCTTGGGGCTGGCCAAGGGCTTTGAAATTCACCAGATTGACATCAAGAACACCTTTCTCAACGGGGAGCTGAAGGGAACAATCCATCTGCGCCCACCAGCTCTTTTCTTTGGCTCATCCAGTCCATCTACGGTCTAAAACAGGCTCCAAGAGTGTGGTATGGTGATCTTAAGAGTTTCTTTCTCTCTGTTGGCTTCACTTCCTTGCCTGCCAATCCCTGCCTGTTTGTCTCTGGCAATGAGAGGTGGGAGTGTTATGTCCATGTTTAGGTTGACAACCTCATTATCATCAGTCACAACGTCAACAGGTTCAAAGGCCTCATCACAAAGAAGTACCTCATGGAGGACTCTGGTGAGGCTTGGCTTCTCCTCAAAATTCATCTTACTTGCACTGGCAGCAGCATGGCCCTTTCCCAACAGAACTACCCAAAAAGGATCCAAGCTAAGTAAAACATGACCAACTTTTGTAGCATGAGGCATTCCTAAAGAAGGTCCTAAATTATGGTCAGGCCATTGGCCTACTCAACAAATTTGCTGTTTCCACATGGCCCAACATAGGCTTTAGCCTCTCTAAGTTATCCAAGCATCTGAAGAAAACCAATAATTCCCACTAGAAAGCAGTCCTTCACCTCTTGTGTTACTTGTCTGGCACTTGCCAATTCAAGCTCATGCTAAACAGGCGTAAATTCAACAAACTGGAAGTCTTTACCAACTCCAACTTTAGCAACTTTCAGGATACATGTTGCTTGTAATTAGGCTATGTTGTCTGACTGGGCGCCCCAACTGTTGCCTGGCGCTCCAAGAAGCAAGAATCAGTTTCCACCTCCATGACTCAAGCAGAATGCAAAGCAGTGTATGAGGGGCTCCAGGAGATTGTCTGGCTCTGTCAGCTTGCTACTATTGCAGAGCAAGCTACAAAAGTAACAAAAATAACATAAAAATAAGAATATTAAAATTAACTTAAGAAGGAGTTTTAATATTATTGTAAAAATGGATTCTCCACCCAAAATTAGGTAGGGTCACTCAGTGACCCCACCCTTGAAATCAAACTCCTTATAATTTTAATAATTAAAGAAAGGAAAGACCAAAATACCACAACACCACTATGGGAATTTTTGGCCAATTAAATATTTCACCTTTTTTTCACGTATAGGTTTCACCCCTAAAATTCAGACAGAATAGAGGTGTTTTGTATATTTTAGGAGTTACATAGGAAATGTGTTCTGTCACAATTCCCGCACGCAGCTGTGGAAAAAAATACACCCATGCGCGTCTGAGAAGCAGCACTTCCACCCTATCAGCATACCCTGAAAAGCCATTTACGCAGCCCCGGGCCTCTGACAGGTATGCAGCCATGGGACTACAGGCTGATAGAGTGACAGGTGGCCTGTGAAGCCCAGGTACCATGTAAACATGCTAAAGCATACACGGGAACATTCTACATATTTAAGAAATTCTCCCATGGATAGTAGATATTCTAAAAATACATAAAAATATATAAAAATACATAAATAATCTTTATACGTATTTTTTTATTTATATAATTAAAAATACCAAAAATGTAGAAAATAAGATAACTACTATTTGTAAAAATATATTAAAATAGTATAATATAAAGTTTGGAGAACTTTGAGGCATCAATAGTTTCGTGAAATACTAAGGAAGCCAATGATGTAAAAATATTACATGAATTCTCATAACTTGTGTTTTTAAGTAATTATTTGTAGTAAATCAACTGAATTTTGAAAATAAGGAGTAAAATCAACATCACAATTTTACTCCAATAAGTTGATACATAATGAGAACCAACTTGAAGTCTGATTACCCGTAGGAATGTCTTTTGAAAGAATTATTGACATACTGGTAACATTTACTCAGGATAATTAATTAATAAAAAATAATATGGACAGATTAGTGTTATTCACACGTCCAAAAAATCAATTAAAAGGTAGAATAATTCCCATAACCTGTGGAATTAGATATTATCTGTGCTACAGCAACTAGAAAACGTGAGATTCTACCACTTGTTACCCTCATAGCCTTAGTGTCCGTCCCTTTGAGCCCCTGTATCACTCAGAAGGACAATCTTGCGGCTCAAAGAACTATCAATAAGGAGCTCTTTTGAGGATATTGATACCCAGAGACCCAGTTATATTTACATACAGAAACCGTGCCAAGGTAATAAAACACTTTTAAGAGATAATTAAGTGATTTATGACTTTATTCTGATTAATAATATCTGTCCCCACCCCTTTTTATCAATTTAAACTTCTGAACAACCTTTTAGCCCCAGTAACAGGTTTAAACCAGAAGTGCACGTCCCAAACAGGTACACAAAGGATTAAATATTATATCAGTGAGTCTTATTATCCTTTTTCTGTCGTGGAAGCTTGGTTACAAAGCCCTGCCACTCCACCGTGTATTTTATATACATATTATCTTTGGGCAATGTATCCTTTAAGAGTATAAATTAAAGGTTTCAAAGTAACCAGGTCTACATGTTTTCAAAGTGAATTCCCTCAAGAGAGGTGTTAAAGATCCCCAATATTATTGTGGCCCCTCTATTTATTTATTTAATAATCAATTTATCAATACTGATTTATAATATTAAACCATAAACCAAACCAATTAACCTTGCAATAGCTTTATCCCAATATTTTAGGGATTTTTGCGGCATTTATTGAATAATATATCTATTATTCATTCTATCACCTCTGGTAGCTGAACAACAGCAAGGGTCTTGGCATCCAGGAGGCTGACAATTGGGGGTCTGGCCAGGAAAGATTCCATTATATTATATTTAATACCTTGGACCATACATTTCACGTAATAATTAAATCAAAGATTATTTATCTGACTTTTGAATTGTGATTTATCATTAATTTCTTTTGCAGTGGATTTAAAAAACAATGCAGAATTAATAATATATTATTTAAATCCTTTAAAGATAAGAAAAGAAGAATACATGAAGAATTATTAACCAACTGGCTGGGAAGTTTTAACTCAAGCTGAGCAACTTAATATTTCTTCTGCAAGTAAAAACTTAGATAAACTCCTTGAATAAGAAGATCTTGAGAGGTGTATTAACTTTCAAGCCCTATTAAGGAAACATAATGCTTGGAAGAAATAATTTATAAATTACTTTTTAAAATATAAAAGTAAGTATAAAACCTGTATTACCCTATTATTTTTATTAAAAATCATATTTTTATATTAAAAATAATATTTTTATATTAAAAATAATATTTTTATATTAAAAATAATATTATATTAAAAATAATATTTTTATATTAAAAATAATATTTTTATATTAAAAATAATATTTTTATATTAAAAATAATATTTTTATATTAAAAATAATATTTTTATATTAAAAATAATATTTTTATATTAAAAATAATATTTTTATATTAAAAATAATATTTTTATATTAAAAATAATATTTTTATATTAAAAATAATATTTTTATATTAAAAATAATATTTTTATATTAAAAATAATATTTTTATATTAAAAATAATATTTTTATATTAAAAATAATATTTTTATATTAAAAATAATATTTTTATATTAAAAATAATATTTTTATATTAAAAATAATATTTTTATATTAAAAATAATATTTTTATATTAAAAATAATATTTTTATATTAAAAATAATATTTTTATATTAAAAATAATATTTTTATATTAAAAATAATATTTTTATATTAAAAATAATATTTTTATATTAAAAATAATATTTTTATATTAAAAATAATATTTTTATATTAAAAATAATATTTTTATATTAAAAATAATATTTTTATATTAAAAATAATATTTTTATATTAAAAATAATATTTTTATATTAAAAATAATATTTTTATATTAAAAATAATATTTTTATATTAAAAATAATATTTTTATATTAAAAATAATATTTTTATATTAAAAATAATATTTTTATATTAAAAATAATATTTTTATATTAAAAATAATATTTTTATATTAAAAATAATATTTTTATATTAAAAATAATATTTTTATATTAAAAATAATATTTTTATATTAAAAATAATATTTTTATATTAAAAATAATATTTTTATATTAAAAATAATATTTTTATATTAAAAATAATATTTTTATATTAAAAATAATATTTTTATATTAAAAATAATATTTTTATATTAAAAATAATATTTTTATATTAAAAATAATATTTTTATATTAAAAATAATATTTTTATATTAAAAATAATATTTTTATATTAAAAATAATATTTTTATATTAAAAATAATATTTTTATATTAAAAATAATATTTTTATATTAAAAATAATATTTTTATATTAAAAATAATATTTTTATATTAAAAATAATATTTTTATATTAAAAATAATATTTTTATATTAAAAATAATATTTTTATATTAAAAATAATATTTTTATATTAAAAATAATATTTTTATATTAAAAATAATATTTTTATATTAAAAATAATATTTTTATATTAAAAATAATATTTTTATATTAAAAATAATATTTTTATATTAAAAATAATATTTTTATATTAAAAATAATATTTTTATATTAAAAATAATATTTTTATATTAAAAATAATATTTTTATATTAAAAATAATATTTTTATATTAAAAATAATATTTTTATATTAAAAATAATATTTTTATATTAAAAATAATATTTTTATATTAAAAATAATATTTTTATATTAAAAATAATATTTTTATATTAAAAATAATATTTTTATATTAAAAATAATATTTTTATATTAAAAATAATATTTTTATATTAAAAATAATATTTTTATATTAAAAATAATATTTTTATATTAAAAATAATATTTTTATATTAAAAATAATATTTTTATATTAAAAATAATATTTTTATATTAAAAATAATATTTTTATATTAAAAATAATATTTTTATATTAAAAATAATATTTTTATATTAAAAATAATATTTTTATATTAAAAATAATATTTTTATATTAAAAATAATATTTTTATATTAAAAATAATATTTTTATATTAAAAATAATATTTTTATATTAAAAATAATATTTTTATATTAAAAATAATATTTTTATATTAAAAATAATATTTTTATATTAAAAATAATATTTTTATATTAAAAATAATATTTTTATATTAAAAATAATATTTTTATATTAAAAATAATATTTTTATATTAAAAATAATATTTTTATATTAAAAATAATATTTTTATATTAAAAATAATATTTTTATATTAAAAATAATATTTTTATATTAAAAATAATATTTTTATATTAAAAATAATATTTTTATATTAAAAATAATATTTTTATATTAAAAATAATATCTTTATATTAAAAATAATATTTTTATATTAAAAATAATATTTTTATATTAAAAATAATATTTTTATATTAAAAATAATATTTTTATATTAAAAATAATATTTTTATATTAAAAATAATATTTTTATATTAAAAATAATATTTTTATATTAAAAATAATATCTTTATATTAAAAATAATATTTTTATATTAAAAATAATATTTTTATATTAAAAATAATATTTTTATATTAAAAATAATATTTTTATATTAAAAATAATATTTTTATATTAAAAATAATATCATTTTTATTAAAAATAATATCATTTTTATTAAAAATATTATTTATTTTTATTAAAAATATTATTTATTTTTATTAAAAATAATATCATTTTTATTAAAAATATTATTTATTTTTATTAAAAATAATATCATTTTTATTAAAAATAATATCATTTTTATTAAAAATATTATTTATTTTTATTAAAAATAATATCATTTTTATTAAAAATAATATCATTTTTATTAAAAATATTATTTATTTTTATTAAAAATAATGTCATTTTTATTAAAAATAATATCATTTTTATTAAAAATATTATTTATTTTTATTAAAAATAATATCATTTTTATTAAAAATATTATTTATTTTTATTAAAAATAATATCATTTTTATTAAAAATAATATCATTTTTATTAAAAATATTATTTATTTTTATTAAAAATAATGTCATTTTTATTAAAAATAATATCATTTTTATTAAAAATATTATTTATTTTTATTAAAAATAATATCATTTTTATTAAAAATATTATTTATTTTTATTAAAAATAATATCATTTTTATTAAAAATAATATCATTTTTATTAAAAATATTATTTATTTTTATTAAAAATAATATCATTTTTATTAAAAATAATATCATTTTTATTAAAAATATTATTTATTTTTATTAAAAATAATATCATTTTTATTAAAAATAATATCATTTTTATTAAAAATAATACCATTTTTATTAAAAATAATATCATTTTTATTAAAAATAATATCATTTTTATTAAAAATAATACCATTTTTATTAAAAATAATATCATTTTTATTAAAAATATTATTTATTTTTATTAAAAATAATATCATTTTTATTAAAAATAATATCATTTTTATTAAAAATATTATTTATTTTTATTAAAAATAATATCATTTTTATCAAAAATAATATCATTTTTATCAAAAATAATGTTATATTATTTTTAGTAAATAATATTGATATATTTTATTGACCAATAACATATCTTTTTACCATCAGTGAACCCTCCTATTCCAGAAACCAATGTCACTGAAGTTGATTTATTTGATCAAAAAGTCCCAGATATCCCTGGACGCCCAGAAAATATTGATTGGAGGGCAGAAGATCTCATTGGAACACACCAAGACCCCGTAGGATTACCCATTAAGGACCAATTCAATGCCAATAAAGTCTTAGTGCCTTTGAAGATCAACTTAAGTAAATTTTAACCCGTATTTTTCTTTAGAAAAATACTTATTAAATTTTTTTTCCAATATGAATAGACGTAACACAAGGGCCTCAGGGAGAATTCCCTCCTATGGATCTTTGCCAGGAGCCCCCAGTAACCGTGAGACCACCAATAATGACAACCATGAGGGGGCTGGAACCCGTGAATCAAATGTTTGTGGACATGGAACAGCCCCAAGTACTGTTGCCCTCCCCCAACCTAGATCCAGAGAAGGTAGTAGAATTAAGCCCCCCCATTACAAGAAGGTTCCCTGCAGCCGCCCCAGAAGAATCTGGCCAAGGAAGCCAGGATCAAAGACTTAGTCAGGGAGCAGGTGAAATATTGGGAAGAATTCAAAGAAGACCAAGCCATGGAGGGCGTAGTATCTATGAAAAAGATAATATCCCAGGCAAAAGCTACCCAGATTTCTCTTCAGGAAATGATTCCAAAGAAAGAGGTAGAGTCCTACGTAGAAAAGTGGAATGCGTGTGATAAATTAGACCAACTGAAAGGCAGAGCATAAGGAAAGAAGAGATCTTCTTTCCATCCAAGCCAAAGTGAAAGAAGGATTGGGATCAGATAATGTCCTTAGCTCAAAAGTGGAAAAAAGTGTACCACAATTAACTTCTAATTCTAAACCTAGTGTCTTGTCTAAACCAACCTCTGATGTAATTAATTCCTTTTATAATGATATTTGCCATAATTTCAAAATTGTTTGTGGAAATTTGGACAGTGTTTACACACAAATGGATAAGTTGACTTCAGTAGTATCCAAATTAATTAATAACCAATCAAAAGCTATAAGGATAGAAGATATCAAGGAAAATACAGAAAAATTATTGGAGACATTAAATCAAGGTAAAATTAGACAGACAAAAACCATTGAGAATATGTTATGAGGTATCCAAGAAGATTTTATTATTTCCTTTCAGCCTTTAAAAGAAGAATTAAAAAATACTAATAACAGCTCCATTCTGTCCCTTATTGAGAAATTAGATTTGCTTAATAATAAAGTGGACCTGCAACTTAATCTGATCAAGAACAATCTGTCAGCTTGCTACTATTGCGGGGCAAGCTGCAACAGTAACAGAAATAAAATAATAATAATAATAATAAACTTAAGTTAAGAAGGAGTAGGAAAACCATGAATAATATTACAAAAATGGATTTTACACCCAAAATTAGGTAGGGTCACTCACTGAACCCACCCTTGAAATCAAACTCCTTATATTTTTAAATAATTAAGGAAAGAAAAACCAAAATACCACGGCACAACTATTGAAATTTTTGGGCAATTCAATATTTCACGGGTATTGTCACGTATAGGTTTCACACCTAAAATTCAGTAAGAATTGAGGTGTTTTGTATATTTTTTGAGATATGGACAGAAATGTGTTCTGTCACAATTCCCAAACGCAGCCGCAGCAGCCAATGCACCCGCGCGCGGCTGAGATACAGCCCTGTCACTCCGTCAATGTTGTGTATGCAGCCCTGGGCCTCTGACAAGTACTCAGCCGCGGGACTACGGGTTGAAAAAGTGACAGGCGGCCTGAGAAAGTTAGGTACTGCGTAAAAATGCTACAACCCACACAGGAACATTCTACATATGTAATAAATGTTCCCATGGATAGTAGATAGTCTAAAAGTACATAAAATTATATAAAAAATACTTAAATAACCTTTATACGTATTTTTTATTAAATATAATTCAAAGTACCAAGAATGTCTAAAATAAGACAATGAGAACTTCTAAAAATATATTAAAATACTTTAATATACTATTATGCGAATCTCTATAAATGAATATCTTTGTGACATACTAAGAAAGCTAATGATTTAACAATATTGCATGGATTCCCATGACTTATATTTTCAAGTCATTATTTTAGTAAATCAACTGAAATTCAAAAATAAGGAGTAAAATCAATATCATGAATTTACTCCAATTATTTAATACATAATGAGAACTCACCTGAAATCAGAATTTCCGTAGGAATTTCTATTAAAATAATTATTAACTTACTGGGAACATTTCCTAAGCATAATTAATTAAATAATACATAAACAGGACAGATTAGTGTTATTCACACGTCCTAATATCAATTATAAATTAGAATAGTTCCCATAACCTGTGTAATTAGATGCTACCTGTGCTACAGCACCAAGAACACGTGACAGGTTACCATTGTTCACCCTGCTAGCCTCAGTTTCTGTACCTTTGAGCCCCTGTACCCCTCAGAAGGACAATATTGGGACTCCAAAAGCTATAAATAAAGAGTTCTTTTGAGGATATTGATGGGCAGAGACCCAGTTAAATTTTTACCCAGACACAGTGCCAAGGTAATCAAATACTTATAAGATATAAGTAAGTTATTTATGGCTTAGATTGATCAATAATATCCATCCTCAACCTCTTTTTATCAATTTGAACTGCTGAACAACCTTACAATCCCAGTATACAGGTTTAACACATCAGTGGACGTCCCAAACAGATACCCTAAGGATTTAATAATATACAAGTGATTTTTATTATCCTTTCTTGGTTGTGGTAGCTTGGGTTCATGGCCCTTCCACTCCATACATATTATCTTTGGGTAAAATATCCTTTAAACTAAAGAGCCCAAAGTAACCAGGACTACGTGTTTTCATAATGAAATCCCTGAAGAGAGGTGTTAAAGATACCCAATATAATTTTGGCCCCTCTATAAAAATATTTCATAATCAATTTATCTATATTAATTTATAACAGTAAACCATAACCAAACCAATTAACCATGCAATAAGCTTTATCCAAGTATTTTACGGATTTTTGCTGCATTTATTAAATAATATATTTATTATTTATTCTATCACCTCTGGTAGCCACAGGATAGAAAGGTCTTGGCATCCAGGAGGCTGACACAATCTTAGAGACTTAAAAGTCAGTCTGACCAACCCCTTGGGGAGTACCACTGAGGAATCAAAACCTCCCAGACAAACAACTACTGCTTATGCACCACCCTTATTAGGAATTCATAGGAGTGACACTTTCAGGCCTAGTCCTACTCCTGAAATGAACCAAGCCCTCAAACTCTTACCCCCAATTTCTGAATGGCCTAAGTAATCCAGTGAAGGAGAATAAAATTATATAAATTTTATTCAATTTATTGACTACACCATAAACTGATATGACCTATCCGAAGCTATAGCTGTAGTAATGCTGCCCAGACTATTTGAAAGAGTAGCTCTAGAATAATTTATTAGTATAAGAGAAGAAGTAGGATCCTTAGCATGGAATTCTTGGAAACTTCTAGTTAAAGAATAATTTGGTTCTAGAATGTGGAAAAGTAAAATGATGAAAAATTTTGAAAATTTCACATTTGACCCCTCCAAGGATAAGCCTCACAAATGATGCTTAGAACAGAAGAGAACAAAAGACTTCTTCTATCCAGATGCTGATAAAGAGGAAGTTAATGAAAGACTTCTCAACCTTTTCCCTGGAAATCTTAACCATAGTGTGAGATGCAGAATGAGTATGGATGCTGACTTACCAACTCTAATCAATGTGTTAGAAGAAGTAATAGACATGAGTGGGTTAGAAAAGAAGGTTCCTTCTAGACCCAAAGTGAACTTTAACATTAAAAAAACCAGAGAACAACCCCCTCTGATAAATATCTCTGAAAATAAGAAACCCAATGAGAACAGGGATTAAGAGAGAATGCCTGGAACTTGTTGGAGCTGTAACAAGACAGGGCATATGAGATAAGACTTCCCATTGCCAAAAAGAAAGATAGAATTCTTGGATGGAGAGCATGAGATTGAAGGGAATCAGAAATATGAAGAAATAGCTGATACTGAAGGATCCCTTTCTGAATGTGAACTGATCCTGACCAACCCTGTCAATGTAATAGAAGGAGATATAGGAACTTCTATAGAAATCAATAATATCCATGGTGACTCTAGAATGCCCCAACAATGGGACCCCACTATCATTCCTAGACAGGTCACTGATGTTAAAACATTAACAGTTAAGACTATGGGTGGTAAGAGTTATAATACTGGTCAAATCTTTTACGCAACAGGATTTTATAAAGACAGACCTATAAAGTTATTACTTGATAGTGGGGCTTTTTTCTCAAGTTTTATGCACTGAATTCTTAAACAAATTGGATTCCAATTGGTAAGACCACCTTTTGCCCAGCCCAAAAGCCAATTTAAGCCCTTGCAACTATACCATGAATTATATTGGAGTATGGACTTCTCCTAAAATATTTCGCCATACTAAAGGATCCTTGAGAATAAAAGTGGAATTTTTAGTATTTCTGAACTGATTATGTGACTACCTGATAATAGGAAATGATGCTTTATGTCTATATGGCATGGATTTGTTCCACATTGAAGGAAGATACTTCACTGTGGGTGGTAACTGGGACAAGAAGTTTAAGATATGCACTATCCAAACTAACTTCCCCTCTTCTACCTATCAAAAGCACTTAGAAGAATTCAATTAAGAATACTTCTCTCAAGAAGCTGTAAATGTGAAAATTTCTGAAGAACAGAAGAAAGATATATTGACAGTCTGCTTTGAGAACCAAAATTCTTTCTGTACTAGAGATCACCCCATTGGCAATATCAAAGGACATGACATGGTATTAAAATTGACTATGAAGCCTCCTTATCCCCTTAACCTAAGAAGACCAGCTTATCCCTGTAGTCCTAAATCTATAATGGCTCTTGAGGAACACATCCAAGAACTTATAGATCTACAAGTATTGAGGGAAGTAGGGAACAATGAACAAGTAGATGTGACTACTTCTTCAATGATAGCCTGTCATAATGAAAATTCAAGAATGGTAGGAGACTTCAGAATTCTGAATAACTACGCTCAAGCAGACTATTATTCTATACCCCAGATTGATCATGCTCTGCATAACCTATCCAAAGCTAAATACATCACTACTATGGATATTCTTAAAGGGCTCCACCAAATACCTATAAGCCCTGAATGTAAAAAATTTACGAGAATAATCTTTCACTTGGGAATATATTAATACCTCAGGATGCCCTTTGTTATACAGAATTCTCCATCACACTTCCAGATAACAATGGATAAATTTCTAGGTACTTACATCAGACAAGGATGGATGATGGTTTACATAGATGATTTTTTCATATATTCTTATGATTGGGAGACTCATATAAATCAAGTAAGATTAGTTCTCCAAACTATCTCCAGAGCAGGATTAAAAGTCTCCATGAAGAAATGTAACTTTGGATACGAAGAACTGAAAGCTCTAGGACATATAGTCTCTGGTCTAACTCTAGCTGCTGACCAGAATAAGATAGCTGCTGTCATGAACAGACCCATGCCTCAGAATAAAGCAGAGCTGCTATCATTTCTTATTTTTTGCAGTTACTACAGACAGTACATCCCAAAATTTTCTATGCTGACTAAAAGTCTGTATGAAATATGCCACAATGATACTCTCTTTGAAATGAAGCATGAGAGATTGAAAAACTATGAGGAATTAAAGATATCTATGACCTCCACTCCTCTACTCATCCAACCAGACTATTCTAAACCCTTCAAGGTTTATATTGACACTTTTATGTAAGGATTAGGAGCTGCCTTACACCAAGAAAGAATAGAAGAAGACAAACCAGTGGAGAAACCAGTAATTTTCATATCTAGACTGATAAAAGATACTGAGAAAAGATATGAAGCCAGCCAGATGGAATGCTTGGCTCTATTACGGGCTCTAGAGAAGCTACACTATTACTTAGAAGGCACCACTTTCCATGTAATTATGGAATTTAATTCTGTAAGAACTCATGAACATGAAGACTCCCAGTAGACATATGCTCAGGTGGCAAATTGCTATACAACAGTAAAGAGGCCAGATGACTATAGTGCATAAAGCTGGAGCTAAAAAAACAGAATGTTGATAGTCTAAGTAGGAATGCTTTGCCTAATGACTCTAGAAATCCAGAATATGACCCTGAGGATCAGGATATCTTTCCTATCTTAAACATCAATCTTTTTACATTAGATGCTCCAATCATAGGGATCCACTTATGTGAATTAGAGACTGCTTTCTTCAATCTAGTAAGAGACACCAGGAAAACTCAGGCATCTCTGGCGGACCAGAGACTTCACTTCACCATGATGGTTTCCCCAATTGCTTCACATTTTATAATTGATTTCCAGAGGAAATCACCATGATTTCTGTTTTTTTTTTCTGGTAGAGTTCACAAAGATGGAAACACAGTTGATCCATGATTGCTTCTGAGACTCCTCCTCAATTCTTCAAAAGTGACCAATAAATTCTCATTTGATTCTTCAAATTTTCCACTGTGTTTCTAATTGGTTTCTGCAGGACTTATAAAAGGTGTCTTTTGCTTTTCCATTACTTTTCCCCCATGAATCCCCTTGATTTCTCCCTGGTCTTAATTTTATTTTGCTCAGATTAATGTTTGATCTCTTTCAGAGCTGTATTAGTTTCAAATAATTTGACCCCATTTGATCACTTCCAAGTATTTACTTCTTCAATTCACCTTTTTTCCTCCTATGGTGTATCAACAAAGTTTGGTCAGGTGGTCAACTGGGTGGCTTTTTTTTAAGCCACTGTTGGCAGGTTCTCAAAGTTTCATGGCATTTAATCAACCAATGCTTTTCAGGTGGTCACCCAATGGGGGTGTTCCATCAACTGGGGCATGGCGGCTTTCAACTTAAGCTTCCAAGAGTTTGGCATTGACAGGAGGCCATCCTATTGGTCATGCTGGTCATGAGGATCACAACTGCAGCTAAATTGCTTCTTGTTGCTTTCAGTTGATCAACAACTAGATCAGGTTGATGACCCAACAAGATTGGGCTCCCTTGAATTTTGCCCCATGAACCCATTTTGTCAGGTGGTAAAATCCAGCTTGTCTCATGACCAGCAGGAGTTTACCACCCATCCAGGCTCAGTGGATACACCATATTTGATTCATAAATTTTCAAAAAAATCACCTACCATTTAATATGGTCCATAAACCAGGAAAGTGATTGTCGCAATGGATCATTTAATATTGAAGAAAAAATTGGGGAGATGAATGTTTTGTTGAATAAGGATAATGTGAAAAAGCTGAAATTATCTCCCATGACCATTTTTGAAAACCACGTTTTAGCTCCTGCATACTGCTTTCCAAAAATTCAGTAATCAAAAGCTGTTTGATTTCCAAAAAAATCACCATGCATTTATTCCAAAAAAAATTTAAAATACACATTTTTAAAAGGATACTTTCACCATTTTTGGCTGGCAAATCAGCCGGAATTTAAGGTAAAAATAGATGAGGTTTTTGCTTCCATTACAATAAATAATTTACTCCACCAAAAAATAGCAAGAAGAAGCTTTATTTCAGCAGGAATCTGAGTGATTGTCAAGTTGGTTTTTTTGAATGGGCTAAGATTTAGAATTCTCAAAAAAATTGAAGAGCTTGACCCTGTTCATGATACAAGAACTGAAATTAAACAGATCTTAGATGATGATAGATTCCTTCAAACTTGAGAGAATCAATGGAATTCTTGGATTTGTCACGCATTTTCCTTGGGCATGAATGAAACCCGAATCCCCAAGGGTGACTTTGGACCCACACAAACCATCATGAAGCCTCATTTTGGAAATAAAGTTAGTGTCATGTTTTATTTTGTGCAAAATCAAAAATGATGCAACCTTATTTCTGAAACTGATGTTTTTGGTTTCCAGAAGCAACATGATAGTCTTGAGGGTAGATGTCTTTGGCTTTCACAAGTGACAGGGGAGATGTCAAGAGCAAAAGTGGGGGATAAGTCAATAGTTAGCGCATAGAGGGAGGAGAGGATGTGTCTATGTACGTACATGATGCTAACATTTTGGTCCGGACCAAAATGTTCCGTTGTGTCCAATTTTGGCCTATGGGAGACCTCAGACCTTGAGAATCATCAACTACGGTCATTTGGGCTAAATTTCACGAGTGGATGCCAAACACCCACCATGAAAAGCTACCCAACCATCATATGCCTTCATAAATATCCAGGATTTTCATGATGGTACATGACGGTTCATGTGGGTCCAAACGCACCCTAACTTTTACAAACTCTGGACCAAGCATTGTAAGGGCCCCTTTGGCAGATGACTTGTAACTGTAACTGCTGGTTACAAGTTAAAAATATGCCCATGAGTGGATTTGTAACTGTAAGTACCTGCTCATATCAGGGCCCCGCAGCCAAACATATTTGGGCCTGTGAGCTCTCATTTTTAGCGCATAAACAGGAAGTTACAGCAATTTACAAGGGGAAGAGCTTGTAACTTTCTGTAACCTTTTTTTGCGGAGGGCAGCATGGGATTGTAACTTTTTAACTTCAATTTGGAAGGGTGGGATCTGTTACAGTTACAGATATGGTGCATCCACTGAGTTTTGTTGGCTCATCAACTTGGTGGGTTTTTTTGTCAAACCACAGTTGGCAGGTGCTCAAAGCTGTGTGGCATTTAGTAAACCACCCCTTGTCGAGTGGTCAACTAATGGAGGTGTGTCATCAACTTGGCCGTAGCGGCTTTCAACTGCAGCAACCAAGAGTCTGGCATTGACTTGAGGCCACCCTGTTGGCTGTAAAAGTCATTAGGAGCACAGCAGCAGAAAAATACTTCTTTTTGCCCTGAGTTGATCAGAAACTTTGTCAAGTTGATGACCCAAAAAGATGGGGCCTGCGTGGATATTGCCCCGTCAAGCTATTTGGTCCAACCATCAACCATGTCTTGTCACATGACCAGGGGGAGTTGACCACCTGACCAAACTCACTGGATAAACTATACATTGTGCATCTGAAAAGCACCTAAATGGCTTGGAATAGGTCAGTGCTATGTTCATGTGTGATCATATTTTTAAGTCAGATAATGACTTGTAATCTTTGCAGGTCCACCAATCAAGAATGAATGCTCTTTGAAACAAATGATTCATTTTTACAAGGATGGAATACGCCATACCAAAGCTTTGGTGCTGACTTTCTCAACCATGATACATTTTTGGAATATTGGTCTTTTAAAGAATCCCAGAGTGAGGTAGGAGAAAGTAAATTTGTCTGCAGGATGATATCCTCTTGTATTTAGGATATCAAAACTAAAACATGAAAGATGCATAGGGATGATATTGATATGCTTTTATTGCTTTGTGATTGAATCTGAGAACAACAAAATCACTGTTTTCAATTGAGAATATTTGAGAAATATAATGTGGAATTTTATGTAGAGTGTCTTACCAGATAGTGTGACGTTTTCTCTCTCTTTGATTTGATTGTTTTGATAAAATTAGTATTGGGTATAGAAGGGGGAATCAAATGATTTGCATCCAATATTCAATGAGAAAAACAATCAAGACACATGCAAACGTTTTGAGGATGTCTAATTTTTTCATTTTAATTGAATTATGAGTCATATTGCTGATATTGTTGAGCAGTCCATATTGCTGATATTGTCAAGCTGAGAAGCAAGAAGGATATCTTGACTGATGACTTGACTATTGGTAATTTAATCCAAGCGCATAAGCACTCCAAAGGTTATCTCAGGTATTCAGGGGGAATATATAATCCCCAGGCTTCCCACCAATACTTTCATTTTCCCAGAATATAAATCCATTTATCCCTTGATCCTGAACCAAGTGAAAGAGTACTTATCCTGAAAAAAGTGAAAAGATGGAACGTGTCGTTGATTTTCAGTTAAACTTCAATTGAAAAGTTATTGATATATATAGATGCTTTAAACGGGTACTCACCCAGTGCATCATGAAAATCACCAGTGATCTCCCTTTATGGCATATTAGTGTGTGTGTATTTGACTGATGGATTTATGCATTTTTATTATTATTCTTAAACCCCTGTGTATTTCTGAAGATGATCCTGAGAACAATTGATATATCAAAGAAGATGATTTGGTTAATTCTACTAAAGCTTTGATTACTGTTGGAAGTTCTGTTCAAAAACCAGGTAATGTTGTGTATTCATCATAGGAAGTTGGATTTGTGTGAATGGATGGAGTACCAACCATTTTTTACTTAATTAGTTTATTTTGTCTTGGATGAACATCTGAAACAACCCCAGGTGATCAGATTCAGCACAGTCAAAATGATGAAGAAAGCCTGGGTCCAAGAATGGGGCAACATCTTCCGCATTACAATATTCAATCTGAAAATACTGGTGAGTGAAGGGTTGATATAGTTAATGGTGTGAGGGGCAACATGTTTTCTGAGTTTGTTTGCCAAGTTCCGTGTCAGGGGGGGTGGGCATATGATGAGAGTGGCGTGATGAGGCACAAACGCTGGAGGGTTATCTTGGTGATGGTAAAAAGAGGTTGATTCAGGTATAGTCTGTCAAATAAGGGAGATTGCTTGTAAAGATTTCCAAGACCCATATCATCCACCGGTATTGAGCCCAAAGCAGTTGGTGGAACAGATTTTTGATCAATTAGAGCCAAGATTGAGCCGCTGATTTTGTTTTCCCAAATGTGCCAGGAATTCATGTTTGATTTATACCACAAAGCCAGAGCAGAGGTAGAATGTGGTGATTGACGATCAAGCAAGAATGCAAGTCCTTGAGACTGGTGGGGGAGGAGTTTGGTGATGACTATTTGTTGATTGGGGTGGATTGGATTAAGATCACATCCACTTGGTATTTCAAGTAGGTTTGGGTCATAGTAAGGTTTTTCAAGCAGTGATGGCATTGTTAGCCTTTGGGATGGTAGGTTGGCCAGTGGGCAGCCCTGGTGTTTTGAAGGGTTATACTTAGGGGGTCTTTGGATGATTATATGAGCACCAAGAAGCTTATCAAGTATTTCCAATATATGTTGTTCATGACAGAACAGAAGGAGAGCAAGTTTAAATGTGGTAATTGTGGAAAAACCAGAATGGAGAATGGTTTCCACAAAGAGAATTGGATGAGGAAGTTCCTTCATCATTGCCTGCCAATCACCACCTGATTGATAGCCTGTGGCCCGGGTAAGGAGGGTTAAAATTAATGAGTCAATTGGAGGGGAAAGGAATCCTACAAGGAAAGGAAGATCTGGTATGTAGACATTTAGCTTATTATCCCTGGGGTATAACAATGCCCAATATGTTCCTTCACTATGTAGCAGTTTTGGGAGAGCTGAGGTATTTATTTCAGCAAGAGGAACCTCAACAAGGCCAACGCAGAATGGGCTATGATTAATTGACTGCATTGTGAGTATGGGAGTTTCTGGAGGAATAAGACAGGTGATGTGTTTCCAAGGAAGGAGGATGGTACTAGTGTGGGCAATCTCCCAGAATTTGAAATAGGGCGGGTATTTAAATGAAAATCATGTGAAACATTTGTGTACAAGTTGTGGGACAGTTGTAAAGATTATAAATATATGCATAGAGGGTATTATTTAAAATAGATTCATTTCATCTAAGGGGGCATAACACTGCTTGTGATTTCTGGTTTCCAGAAACCAGGCATCATGTTGGAGCCATGTTAATCCCCCGTAGAGAACATCAAAACCATGCTACCTCCAAGCCACATTATGCTGCTTCATTTTCCTTCTTTACCCCATGCTTTCAATCTGTATAGCCAGTTAAATTTATGGATGTTGATGTCCAGTTTGCAGAAACCAGAAATTAACCTTTGGGGTATTCCATGCTCTACAGGGGCATAACCCTCCTCATGATTTCTGTTTTCCAGAAACCGGGCATCACCTTGGAGCAGTTTTATGCCCCCGTAGAGCATGTAAAAACCAGTAAGATTCATTTCACTTGGGATCATGTGGGTTCTTTCATGCTCTCCAGGGGCATAACACTGCTTGTGATGTCCGGTTTCCGGAAACCGGGCATCACCTTTGAGCGGTGTTATGCCCCTGTAGAGCATGTGAAAACCAGTAAGACTGATTTCACTTTGTATTATGTGGGTTCTTTCATGCTCTACGGGGGAATAACACTGCTTGTGATGTCTGGTTTCTTGAAACCAGACATCACCTCGGAGTGGCGTTATGCCCCTGTAGAGCATTTAAAAACCTGTAAGACTCATTTCACTAACACAGCTCCAAGGTGATGTCTGGTTTCCGGAAACCGGACATCACAAGCAGTGTCGTTCCCCTGTAGAGCATGAAAGAACCCACATAATACTCTTACTGGTTTTTACATGCTCTAATGGGGCATAACACCACTCCAAGGTGATGCCCGGTTTCCGGAAAACGGACATTTAAAGCATTGTTATGCCCCTGTAGAGCATGAAAGAACCCACATAATCCCAAGTGAAATGAATCTTACTGTTTTTTACATGCTCTACGGGGGCATAACACCGCTCCAAGGTGATGTCCAGTTTCCGGAAACCGGACGTCACAAGCAGTGTTATGCCCCCGTAGAGCATGAAATAACCCACATGATCCCAAGTGAAATGAGTCTTACTGGTTTTTACATGCTCTACGGGGGCATAACACTGCTTGTGATGTCTCTCACAGTCTGGAGAAAACAATCCATCCAATATGCCTCCAAGCGACTTGAAAGCAATAGATAATGTGGTAGATGGCATTTACTATATGCTCATAGCTTTCTCCATTCTTTGTACAAAACATAAAATCAACGGGGAAACAAGCAATATTGCTAAATATACTCCTGCTTTTGCCAAACTTCCTCAACAATTCACCAAACATCCTGCCTATCACCTTCTAGCAGCATATCTGGTTTCTGGAATACATGGTTTCCTGCTTATTCCAGATGATCAGAAGAGGTTCAAAGTCACCAATTCTCTCCAGCTTATATCATTAATCTCTAAAATAAATCAGCTAGAGCCAAAAGATATAACTGAAAAAATATGGAAAAGAACCAGTTCATATGTTTTATCTCTGATTAAAAAATCTTTCTTTGATGACAAAGCCTTCTCTTGGCCTTGGACTTCACAATTTACTCTTGAAAAATGTCTTTTACTTGATTTCAGTGATTATTGGCTTCAATTGGTGAATACTGAAGAGAATTTTGTTTTTAGTGTTCCATGTAAATCCCATGTTGGATCAATTACACTACAGTAATATGTTTTATTCCTTCATGCTGGAAATGGAATTCAACAAAAAAAATTGATTATCCTCAATCAGCAATACACACCTAAAAACTCTACAAAAGTGTCACTCTTGGGGTAATGAATTATGGAAAACAAAAAAGCTAAGTAAATAATTTTTCATGATAAGTAATGAAATGAAACATCTCATGATAAGACTTCAAATGTTTCATGATAAGCCTTGAAGTTTTTCATGATGATTGTCTATTTTTTCATGCTATGGAATCAACTCCTTCATTATAAGACATCAACTTCTTCATGATAAGCCATTAATTTTTTCATGATGAGTGAAGAAAATATTTCTTCCAAGTTCCCAAAACATGTCTCATGGAATAAGTTTCAATGTTTCAAGATAAGAACTCAATTTTTTTCATCTTAATAACCCAAGCGAGTCACTGAAACAAAAACATTGAACCTGCAACCTATTTCATCAGATTTTTTTCATATAAAGAGACACTTTTCTTACCCATCATCAATTCATCCACTCATCAAGAACTTGCACCAAAATGGCCCCAAAAAATATCCAACTTATTGTTTGCATGTGTGAAAATTGCTCCAGAAAAACTCATATGACTCCCAATGGGATAAAGCAAGGCATAGCATTTACCCCTTCTGGATATGCCAAGAATCAAAAATTCACCACAACTTTTCTTTCCACTCAAGTTTCTCCACAACCAATAGCGGCTCCACAAGCACTGTCCCCAAAAACACCAAAAAACCATAGATATCCATTAGGTAATAACAATGCAAACAAGGCCCAATCTCAAGATAATATCACTGCAATTTCACCTCCAGCTGGTGTTCCCATAGTTGAAACTCAATACTTTTTCCTATTACCCTGGATACAAAACCAACACCATGTCATCCTTCCAATGGTGATCACAGCCATCATGAATTTGCATCATCAAATCAGTACGGAGGAATTGAGGTTTCTGCTTTGTGCTTTCAATATTCAAAATAAAACAATTTTTCAAAATACTCTTCAAAACCATCAGGCCAATAACAGCTCAAAGATTCCCCTCAGCATTTTGACCATCTTCAAGCATCTCAACCTGGATGCTTGACTGGAGATATATGTCTGTTGTCCAGAGTGCTTCTAGTTGGTTGACCAAGAAAAACATGTCACAGACCCCAATATCAAATGCAAACAACATTTAAAAAGATTTTACCAGGGTCCACCTTGCTCATCCACCTTGGGAGCTATAAAGACTTCCATTAACTCCATGCCTAGCATAAAAAATTTAAAAGAATCAATATTCTCCGCAAGCAAACATTTCATTTACCAATCATTTCAACAATGGCTGGCAAGATTTTTGAACCGTCCAGGTATTGAGGAAGAACTGCTCAAACATCTACAAAACAAACCCTCTGAGATAATGAAAGATATCTGGGATTGGATTGTTTGGAAAAGATTCAGGGGCACTAATGAAACTTCCCCCTTTTTGTCAAAGCCTGGGAACTTGGCATTCACCCTATATGTTGACTGGTTTAATGCTTTTGGAAGGTCTAGTCGTCATGCCTCTCTGGAACCATTGCAATGGTATGCCTGAATCTTCCACCTGAAATATGTCTGAAAGCAGAAAACATTTATCTGGTAGGAATCATACCTGGCTCCAAAGAGCCTACTGGTCCTCAACTGAATCATATAATCACCCCCCTAGTCAGAGAACTTCAGAAACTTTGGAATGGTGTCCACTTCTCCAAGACCTATAATAATCCTTCAGGATTTACCATCAGAGCGGCTATACTCACTGTCATAGCAGATGTTGTAGCAATGCGCAAGATCATAGGATTTACCAGTCATTCAGGAAAAAGGTTTTGCAACTTCTGCACCATCAAAAAGTCTGAGATGTATGACATTGAGCCTTTCAATTGGGCCCCAAGAAATTCTTCAGAGCAAACAATTCAAGTAAATTCATGGTTACATGCAACTAAATCACACAGAGATCATCTCTTCAAAGAGAATGGTGTCCATTACTCAATATTAGAAGAACTCCCTTATTGGGATGCCACAAAAATGGCCAACCTTGACATAATGAACAATATGATTCTTGGAGCCTTGAAAAATCATGCTGTTACCAAATTAAAACTTCCAGAATCCTCTTGGAAAAAGATACAGAAAAAAACTCCAGACTCATCAGATGAGGGATCAAATTATGATGAAGATGAAAGTGGAGACAATGAAGATCCCAGAAAAAAACAAATTGATTCTAGAGAATTGCGTTACTTGAAAAGAGATGCCCAGCAAGATATTAAAAATATACAAAAATCCATAGGAAAAGGGAGAGAACAACCTCTGTCTCTAACTCATGAAGAATTCATGGAAGAATCTTCTTTTTTCTCTGACTTAGATTATGTACCTGTCTCATTTTTGGATTCAAGCACCAGTGATATCCCTGAGCAAAGCCCTTCAATTTTGTAAAAATTCAAGTTTGATTCTGTTCTGCTGAAAAATCTTCAAAAATTCATCAAGATTACTCTAATCCCATCTGATTGGACAAGAGTACCCAAAAACCTTGGAGAAGCAAGTCATGGAAGTCTCAAGGCTTCAGAGTTTTCTATCCTTTATAAATTCTACATTCCCAATTTCATCATTTCCATGCAATTTGAACAATGTCCATTCCCAGAAATAGTTGTTTAAAATACCTTCCATTTAGTGACCTGTTTGAACATTGCCACTAGTTGGAATACCAGCTCCCAAAATGGTTTGGATTTCACCAGGCACTGGGCAAAATATTGCCAACTTTGTAGGAAGCTCTTTCCAGAGCAAAATCAAAAGCCAAATCATCATCTTGCATCCCATATACCTGAGCTTTTAAAAAGGTGGGGGCCTGGCCCCACATGTGCTACCGGGGCTTATGAGCGCTTGAATGGGCTATTTTCCAAGTTCAACACCAAAAATTCTTTGGGTGTGTTAATTCCTTTAAATCAAAGATATACAGAATACAACAATGCTGACTATGATTTACATTAAACTCAGATGAATTACCACTTACTATAGTTCAAAGGTTCTGCAGACTTTCAAATTTAAAGTCCCTGATCAACTCATCAGATGCATCACCAGAGGTGAATCAACTTTCAAGAATTCTTGAATGATCCACCAGGTCAAACTCAATCCCACAGCTAAATCCTGTCCACGCAAATCCAGAATTGTATTAGAAATTCCTCAATTATCTCAGGAATTCCATCTATTCTACAAATTGGCAAGATTTCAATCAAATAAATAGTGCCAATGAAAAAAACACTTTTACTCTATTACCATGGTGGAACTATTGGAATCATCTCCATTGGAAAAAAATGGCATTATCCACAACAGAATCAAATTACGGAAACAGTACTGTGTCATATAATCTGGGTAAAGTCTCCTTCTTGGGTCAGATAAAAACCATATTCAGTGTGGTGGATCCATATGGGAGCATACCAGGTTACTTCTTGGAAGTGAATCCATTTCAAATTGACAGGAATTTTTTAGTTGATTGGAAGCATCTCAATGTGTACAAAGTTAAACACGGGATTGAACAACAAATAATTTCTTGTGATGCTGTTGATGGCCAGTGTGCATATTTCTCTCAAAAGGGAATCATACTAGTCACAAAATTATATCTTCATGAAAGTGAAATTTAAAAATTATGCAATATCCCAAGTGTTATGAATTTTTTCCATCTTTATTATTTGAATTATTTTTGGAGTGAATTGCAATTAAATGTATCAAGCATTACCTGTAGATAGAACAGAAATTTCATGAGAGAAGGAATTGTATGAATGATGAGGATAACTTTTGTTCAAAAAATGCTTTTATTTCATTTCAGAAAATTATGAGGGATTATCCTCATAGGGGGAAAAAGGGATACTTGTGGGAAATCAGTGAAAAATCAGAGAGAAATCAGGGAGAAATCAGGGGGAAATCAGGGACAAAAAAATTGGAAACCAAGTGGAATCTGGGAGGAAGTAAAATAGAAACCTTGAAGAATAGCATTTGAAACCATAGGTAAGACAGGAAGAAAAGAAGGAGAAAGATAGGATATAAAAAGGTGAAACAGAATGGAATGAAATCAGAAACAAATGTGAATAATTGGAGCAATTGTGAAGCAACTAATTGTGAACTGGGGGTAAGATGTGTTTCCAAATGATGGAAACATTCAAGAAATCCATTGGATTCAACCATCTCATCAAAAGAATGTGATTTCACTGGCTGAACAGATCCACCATATTTTTCCTGGTGTGAGAACTACTCCTCTGGTATCAAGCTGCTGATTACCATTATGTAATGTGAATCCCTAGAAGCAGCCCTGATAGATAGTTTACCTGCCTCATTACTCAAAACCTATAAAGCAGGAAGGTTTACTTTTTGGGATAGTCTCCTTTACGAAAGACACGAACATTCCAGTGTATTGGTACTTAGTAACAAAGAACATATACAACAAATACTCCAGGAATGCCATGACAACTGTTCATCAGGGCATCTATCCACTGAAAAGGCCTTGGAGAAAGTAAAACAGACTGCTTGGTGGATAGACTGGAAAGAAATCACTATTAAGTATGTTACTAGATGTGAGACTTGCCAAAAATCTAATAAAACTACTGGAAAAAGGTTTAGACTCCTAAAAACAATCTCTGGACCCAAAACTAGGTGGTAAATAATTAATATGGATTTTGTCACTGGCCTCCCCCCTGGAGGTACACATTCATATAACTCTGTCCTGGTTATAGTTGACAGATACTCTAAGAAGTCAAAATTATTACCTAACCACAAAGAAGACAGGACTATTGATGTAGCTTCACTATTTTGGAACATGATTATAGCTGATTTTGGCATACCTAAGATTATAATCAGTGACATAGACCCCAATTCACCTCTGAATTTTGGAGGAATCTACATGATATACTGGGTACTACTTTAGAATTTTCTACAGCATACCATCCCCAGACTGATGGGTTATCTGAAAGAATGATACAGACCTTGGAGGATATTTTAAGAAGGTTTTTTAGCTTTTTTATAAACTATAAAAACTCAGATGGTTATTGCCATGATTAGGTAAGCCTACTCCCAGCCCTGGGGATGGCTTATAATAATCTCTTGACTTCAAGAAAATGATAGACCTGGCAAATAATCATGCTCAGGAATGTGTAGAAGAAGCAGTAGAATAAAACAAAAATAGAAGGGACAAATCGCACAGAGAACCTGACTTTAAGATAGGAGATCAGATCCTGTCATCTACTTCCAAATTCAACAATTTGGCATGTAACAGAAAGCAGAAACATACTTAGTGAGATACAAAGGAGAATCTGCAGACAAAGATTAATGGTTACCAGAGAATAATATACCTTATTGACCAATACATCTTAGAAACTACAGAGCCAGTAAGAGGAACCAAAACACATATGGAATCAATTTTTTCCAACACATTCCAGATTCTTTTTCAGATATGGCCATATCTTGGAGTGGGGTAATGTCAGCTTGCTACTATTGCAGAGCAAGATGCAAAAGTAACAAAAATAAAATAAATATAAGAATATCCAAATCAACTTAAGAAGGAGTAGGAAATCCTTGAATATTATTGTAGAAATGGATTTTCCTACCATAATTAGGTAGGGCCACTCACTGACCGCACCCTTGAAATCCAACTCCTTAAAATTTTAATAATTCAAGAAAGGGAAGACCAAAATACCACGAAACCACTATGGGACTTATTGGCCAATTAAATATTTCACATTTACCATCACGTATAGGTTTTACACCTAAAATTGAGTCACAATTGAGGTGTTGTGTATATTTTAGGAGTTACATACGGAAATGTGTTCTGTCACAATTCCCGCATGCAGCCACGGAAACCAATACACCCGCGCGCGGCTGAGCAGCAGCGCTGCCACCCTGTCAGCGTACCCTGACAATCCGTGTATGCAGCACTAGGCCTCTGACAGGTATGCAACTGCAGGACTGCGGGCTGACAGAGTGATAGGCGGCCTGAAAAGCCCAGGTACCATGTAAAAATGCTACAACCTACACAGGAACATTCTACATATGTAATAAATGTTCCTGTGCATAGTAGATAATCTAAAAATATATAAAAATATATAAAAATACCTAAATAACCTTTATACATATTTTTTTATTTATATTATTAAAAATCCCAAAAATTCCAAAAATAAGATAACTACTATTTGTAAAAATATATTAAAATACTTCAACATACAATTGTGACAACTTTCAGGCATCAATAGTTTTATGACATAGTAAGGAAACTAATAAAGTAGAAATATTACATGAATTCTCATAAATTATATTTTTAAGTCATTATTTTTATTAAATAAACTGAATTTTGAAAATAAGGAGTAAAATCAATATCACCATTTTACTCCAATCAGTTGATACATAATGAGAACCCACTTGACATCAGATAACCTATGGAATTTCTATCAAAAGAATTATCAACATACTGGGAAAATTTACTAAGGATTATTAATTAATAATAAATAATATGGACAGATTAGTGTTATTCACACGTCCAAAACATCAATTAAAAGGTAGAATAATTCCCATACCCTTTGGAATTAGATATTACCCGTGCTAAAGAACATAGAAAATGTAAAATTCTATCACTGGTTACCCTGCTAGCCTTAGTGTCCTTCCCTTGAAGCCCCTGTATCCTTCAGAAGGCAAATATTGGGACTCAAAGAACTATCAATAAGGAGCTCTTTTGAGGATATTGATACGCAGAGACCCAGTTTTATTTAGATCCAGAAACCGTGCAAAGGTAATCAAATACTTATACGAGATTATTAAGTGATTTATGGCTTTAGTATGATTAATAATATCCATCCCCACCTCTTTTTATTGTTTTAAACTGCTGAAAAACCTTTTTACCCCAGTAAGAGGTTTAAACCAGCAGTGCACGTCCCAAACAGGTCCCCAAAGGATTTAATAATATACCAGTGAGTCTTATTATCCTTTTTCTGTCATGGAAGCTTGGTTAAAAATCCCTGCCACTCCACAGTGTATTTTATACACATATTATCTTTGGACAATATATCCTTTAAAAATATAAATTAAAGGTTCCAAAGTAACCAGGTATATGTGTTTTCAAAGTGAATTCTCTGAAGAGAGGTGTTAAACATCCTCAATATTGTTGTTTCCCCTCTATTAATTTATTTAATAATCAATTTATTTTTATTTATTTATAATATTAAACCATAAACCAAACCAATTAACCTTGCAATAGCTTTATCCAAATATTTTACAGATTTTTTCTGCATTTATTGAATAATATATATTTATTATTTATTCTATAACCTCTGGTAGCTAAAGGACAGAAAGGGTCTTGGCATCCAGGAGGCTGACAATCTGAAGGATTAAGAGGCTAAAAGAAACCTTAATTTCAGTTGTCAAGTAATAACCTCAGAAGAAAATAAAGAACACAGGCTTATGATAGTTCACCTAAAAAGAACAAGACAGCCTCTGGTGTAGAGAGTTTGAGGAAAGATAGAGAAAAGAGAAGGTACAGAAACAGCAGTGATGAAACAGAAGTTATTTGACGCAGGCCAGTTTGGGATTGGATTAGTTTGGTGGAGTAGTGGGATTGATTGTAGTGGTGATTCTGATAAGTGGAGGAATCCAGATTAGTGGGTTGGGTGATGCTTTAGTTTAGTTGAATGTGGTGCTTACCTGACTCAGAAGCCTGGGGTAAAAGGTGAAATCTTTTGGTTGCACAAAGAAAACCTGCCCCAGGATCTGAGCCAGGAGAACTCATTTATAGAGGGACAGACTTGGGTTTGAAGTACTTGCACCGGATCTACAGAAACAAGTCGCCAATGAGGTGAGGAACCGCAGACAAGAATAGCAGGTCTAGCGTGAGGATTCAATGGAATAGATGAGACAAAAAAAATAGAATAAAATAAAGAAAGAAACATTGAGAGAACAAAAAAACAACCAAAAAAAAAAGTAGAATGGAAATGATTTGAGCATATAGCCCAGAACAGGAAGACACGGATAATGGAGCTTCTTCACACAACACATACTTATTGAAAGAGCTCCCTGGCTTGGTCTTTAAACACCTCACTCTTATGTACAAAGACTGCAACTTGATAGTATTTGTAACCTTGTAGCAGGCCTGCACAATGATAAATGACTCATGCTACTCCTGCTGCACTACCCACACTGAATTCATAGAAGGGATAGACCTTCCCAGTTTTACTGAAAAATTAAAGTTTAAGATTTTGTACTACATAATAAGATTTAATTTGCTTGATGAGATAGCAATCATGGTTTTGACCAATACTAAAACTATTATTTCCTGCAACGCGACTACCAAATGAGCCCTCATATTCAATAAACCCTGCTAGTAATTCTCTAAAATAACTAGGAATAAGTGGAATGTCTATTGAATCTCTTCTTTCATACTTTTTATCTTGTAGTGAAAAATTAAATTCTACATCAGGCTCAAGTAGAAATGTTCTGAAGAAAGAATACTGAAGTCGCAGACAACTTGTTAGCGGAGGATAAAGATCTAGAAGAGGTATAATACTCTGATGAAATATTGTTTGACTTTTAACAATTCACTGAACGTAAGTTGAATATTTTTTGACCCCCCGTCTAACATATCCTCTGTACACTTCCGCAATATTGCATAGAATCTCATAATTAAAAGGTATATCCGCAAGTTTAACAACAAGTCTAAATTTTAGAGATTTCCTATTTCAGTGATTAACTTTTAGACTCCCACCCCCATCAATTAGACCTACTGTGAATGAACCCAGTTCCCAAGGTGAAAGAGTTGTTGGTGATTTTATAGTTCATCCAGCAATGATAATACTGCTTATCATAGTTATATGAGTATTTTTTAGCGCTACATATAGACTTGAATTGGCCAGAACTACTCCTGTTAGACCTCCAATAGTAAAAAGAGCAATGAATCCTAGTTCTCATAGCATTTGAACTGTTATTCTTAGACTCTGTCCATATGCTGTTGCTAGCTAAGAGAAAATCTTAATTCCTGTAGGAAAGGCAATGATTATTGTTGCTGATGTGAATTAAGCCCATTTATCTACATCAAGACCTACTGTAAACATATGATGACTTAATACTAAAAATCCTAGCAGACCAATTGACATTATTGGGAAACTATTCCTAGATACATCATCTTCTTATTTTATTTCTACCTATAAATAGGTAGATAGATAAATAGATAAATAGATAAATAGATAAATAGATAAATAGGTATATAGATATATAGATAAATAGATAAATAGATAAATAGATAAATGGATAAATAGATAAATAGATAAATAGATAAATAGATAAATAGGTAAATAAATAAATAGATAAATACATAAATACATAAATAGATAAATAGATAAAAAGATAAATAGATAAATAGATAAATAGATAAATAGATAAATAGATAAATAGATAAATAGTTAAATAGATAAATAGATAAATAGATAAATAGATAAATAGATAAATAGATAAATTGATAAATTGATAAATAGATAAATAGATAAATAGATAAATAGATAAATAGATAAATAGATAAATAGATAAATAGATAAATAGATAAATAGATAAATAGATAAATAGATAAATAGATAAATAGATAAATAGATAAATAGATAAATAGATAAAAAGATAAAAAGATAAATAGATAAATAGATAAATAGTTAAATAGTTAAATAGATAAATAGATAAATAGATAAATAGATAAATAGATAAATAGATAAATAGATTAATAGATTAATAGATTAATAGATTAATAGATTAATTGATTAATAGATCAATATATTAATACATAAGTAGATATGATGGAAAATCTCTTTTTCTAACTAATTCATAACTTTCAAATTTCTTAATGAATTGGTTTCACTTTCTCCCTATTACTGAGTTTATAGTATCTTTATGTGCTCCCAGTTTTCTTAGTTTATGGTTTGTTTCCACAGCATGAATACACTTTATTTTTTCACTCTGAAAAGGATTTTCTTTCAAATAGTTCATAACTAGATGTTGAACTTCATCCTTTCTCCAAACTACTAATTTCGCTGCTCAGAATTTAATTCCTTCATAAAAATAAAACTTCCCCCGTACAGGGACAAGCATATCTATTAGAAAAAAAATCTTTTGACATACAGAAATAAACACTTTTCCAGAATCAAGATTTTAATAAATACTCCCATCACTGTCCATGAGGCCTCAAAAATAAACACTAGTGTATGTTAGGTTCTGTGTTGGATTTACTATTAGCCCATAGTTCTCACATATTTATCAAACTGAGCTTGACGTACTGGATTTTGTGGTAGACTGTTAATAGAATTTAGGAGAGCCATAATTCCTTCTTTATGATGTATTCTATAACGCAGTCAGTTTATACCTGAACTTAATTTAATTGAACCACCAAAAGCATTTTTTATTCTAAATAGGCAAGCTTTGGCCCTTGTCTCTATAACAAATTCTAGACTTGCACAACCCCTTTTACTAAGTTTTAGACAACCATCACCTTCAACCACACCCACTACTCATTCATTAAATTTATGGTCTGAAACATATTCTGTATTATTAGTTGAAAACATATGTATGGCCTCTGAGAATCCTACTCACATGCTTCACTTTTTATAAATCAAAATTGTGATACATATGGACATGTATTGTGCTTTGGTTTCCTGAAGATTGCTACATTCTATATAGATTTTTACTATTCTAAATATTATTTTATAGATAAGTGACTGAGTACCACATAGAAATCATTTTAGTTTTCTGCATATAGTATGTTGCATATTGATATTCACTCTCTAAGGGCCATCTTGACCTAATACAGTCTTACCACTGAACTGGCTTACAACGTGGCTTAAAACCCAAAAACCTAGAATAATTGGAATTTACACCTCTGTTTGATCAAAAAATCAGAATAGATGTTGGTATAGTATTGAATCACCTCCTGCGTCACTATCATAAAAAGCCGTATTAAAGTTTCTGTCTGTTAGAAGCATTTTAATAGCCATTGAATATTGATCCCCAGACACAATGTCTATTTTAGGTTTAAAATTACTCTACTATCTGTGAATAGCATCACTATATGTTTACTATATTTTTTGCTTAAATTTTTCATTTTATTAAAATAGAGAGACGATATACTCTTGTATTCAAATACAAGGTGAGACTGTATCTTACAACCTTAGTTTTATTCTTCATTATAATGACGATAATGAATCCAAACCGCCCCTCCCTTGCCAAAAACTTGCCACAAGCACCACCCCAAGGGTGGCGTGAATCTGCTTCTTTATTTTTTTTAATAATTACTCCTTCAGATTACCTCAACTGAATATAGTACAAACTTGATTTATCTGAGATTTGATCTCTACTTGCTTATTCAGGAAAATAAAAGGAAGCCTTCTGCTTTCAATTTTGTTCTTTATAATCAAGATTGAAGTGGATTATTCATTAGGTAATCTTGAGTAAATTTATTTGTACCCACAGTTTAAATTTTATATTAAGGATGTTTTCAATCTTCTTGAATTGGATTTACTCTAACACTTATAAAATCAGCAATTCATGAGTTCTAGAGTTGCATTAATGTATTGAGTTAGCTTGAACTAGCTTAAAACTTATTACTTGTTCTGGTTGTTTACACTCTAGACTTATTTGTACTTGATCAATCTTCTTCAATAAATCCTGCCAGCCAACTGTTTTGTCCTAGTGGAGTTGTATCTGAAGGCATGTTATATTCAGTTCTGTTGATTTATTATTAAGAATGAGATATACTCAATCAGTTTAATAAATTGATCAATTTTAGAACATTTACCATTAATTAGATTGGCTACATGAATTAGACCTTTTTGATTATTAACGGTATAAATATGTGCAACACACACTTTGTTTCTTTTTACTAATTGAAAGAAAACATGTCCTAGAACTTGACAAAGTAGCATAACTATGTTAGAGTCTTTACTTTGAAATGCCATTTGAATGCTAGTATTCTTCAGTTTACCTTTTAGAGATTTTTCTAGGTGTAATTACTGTACCATCTTCTTCAATAATACCTATCAGAACATATGCAGACAAAAGGCATAATTTTCTTTTAAATTGAAATAGATAGCTCTGGCGCAATTTTGTTGATGTTCCACTCAGAAATGAGGAATGAAGAGTGTTACCTGCTGATTTTCTTCTGGAAACAAGAATATTTCCCAGAATTTAGCCAGATTTGGAGCTGGCACTATTTTAACATCTGGAATGGGTAGACTTAGCAGAAGCAGTACCGCTGTTACTAGAATCAGTCAAGCAAACAGAGGTATTTTATGCATACTCATCCCTGGATTCCGCATATTTAGTACTGTTGTAATGAAGATTATATCCCCTAGTATTGAACTAATTCCTGCAAGGTGTAGAGCAAAAATAGCACAATCGTCAGCCCCACCTGTATGTGACCCTAGTAGACTTATCAGTGGATAACATTTTTATTGATAACCTAAATATGTAAAAACATATTGTATAAGCCTGGCTCTCACCAGGTATTGGACTATACCTTCATTCAACTGTTAATCCATGCCTCCTTGCCTATCCCCCCCAACTGCCGCAAGTTGAAAGTTGAATTTTATCCAAAATGGAGGGAGGATTGGTGAATATTATAATTGTAACTTAATTACTAATCTTTTATTCTTATCTTTTGTGCCAAATTGAGCAAATTTTTTGCATTATCTCTCTAATCTTGTAAAGGTATTCATAACTAGATTTTTTTCATAAAAGATTGTGCTCAAAATCCAATATTCTAGAGATTTTATTTCTTTTATAGTTCCACTAAAATATTTTAAAAGATGATCAATACTGCTTTTCTTTGTTATAACAACTGTATTATAAGTTTTTTTAGTTATTACAATTAGCTCTGAAAATATAAACTAGTGCTTGACATACAAGGAGGTCTTGCTGTGGCATTACCTCAAAAGCATGAAACATTCCTCCTTTTTCCTTAACAACAAGATAAAAACTGCCTTCAGCTTCAGTGAATCCAATAATTTAGTTTGTAGGTATAAAAGCTTCAGCATCAGTTATATTCAAAACCTTTTAGTTGATAATTGACCAAGCTGGAGAGATAAAATCTTATTTCTCCTGGATTTTATGTTTAAGTTCTATAAGTTGTGCATCCTTCTCTGCATTAATTAGTGTTTTATTTACTATAATATTAGCAGTCTGCTTAAATATATTATAATCATAATATTTACTTGTGATTAGTGGGTATTTATCAAAGATAGGAATACCATATTTAAGAATATGGTCCTGTTTGCAAATGATACATTCAGCATAATTATTACTGATCAATGAATTGCAAAATCCAATAATATGTAAGAATGTGAAAATAACATGTGTCCTCTGGGGATGGAACCCAGGTCTCTCATGTGCATGGCAAGTGTACTACCAACTATACTAAGGACGCTTGCTTCCCAGTGGTCAAGATATGCTTGTAGAGGTCAATGACAATTTCAGTTTTTGAGGACATATGATGAATTAGTAACCAACTAAAATCAGGCAGGGACTGAGGTCCTGAAGACAGCATGAAATCATTGATAATATATCAACACACCCCTGTGCTGAATGTAGGTTGAAGGAAGAAAGGCAAGATGCTAAGATCACACTCATGATGGGCGCTTAGGTAGTGCTGGGCTCATAACCTGTAAGAATGTGAAAATAACATGTGTCCTCTGGGAATTGAACCCAGGTCTCTCATGTGCATGGCAAGTCTACCAACTTTACTGAGGAAGCTTGATTCCCAGTGGTCAAGATATGCTTGTAGAGGTCAATGACCATGTAACTTTGTGAGGACATATGATGGATGAGTAACCAACTGCAAGCATGCAGGGACTGAGGCTCTCAAGACTGCATGAAAGCATTGATCATATCTCCACATAATACTTTTGACATGATAAAGGAGTCTTATATTGTTGGAATATTATTGGAATATATTATGGTGCTGGAATGATTGGTTCTTTCTATTTTTTTGCTCATCTGTAAATTTCATTTTCTCTTTCTTTTCTTTATTATTTATTTCTACTTCCCAGGCGCGGACATCTCCCAGAGTGCGCGCCACTGTACTTCAGCTCGTATGCATATTCATTACTGTCATACGTTGTCTAAGTCTTGTAATACTCTTAGTGATCACACAGTTCTCTTCTCCCCGCCAACCTTCTTTATCATCTTGTTGAACCTTCCTCAAGATCCAGTATTAGCAACGAGGACTAGCTCAATCAGAAGGCTGTGGCCACAGTGGTTGACATTGTTTAATTTGGTGCAATGACCTGCTGCAATCTCCGTAGCTTAGAAGTCTCCTAATCTTTTCATATTTGGCTTCCCTTCTCTAAATTTTTAACATCTTTCTTAGCTTGTATGTTGGTTGTTTCCTAAATCTCTTTTGTCTCAAAGTGCCTCTGTATCTCCTCATTTTCATCAGCTTGGGTATGAACATCTTTAACTCTGATTGTGTTATCATGATAAAGTGTCTAAACATCTTGTTCAGTTTTCTGGTTTGAAATCAATCATCACTTTAATAATAAAGGGATCGGTTTATCACAATTTACAGTCAAAGTTGTGATCAACCAGGAAACTCAACAATGAAGGACCCACTCACGGCTACTATTCTCAAAACCGCCATAGAGGCTATTCCACTCCTGACTTCAGACAACTTTTTGATCTGGAGAAATTGGGTTGTGAACATGATGGACCTGCAGGAAGATCTCTACTCTAAGCTCACAAAGGAAAAGAGGGATGCAAACGGCAATCCAATTGGACTCAGCAATAGCAAGAATGTAAGAATCCAAACTATCCTAACCTCCAAACTTGACACTACTGTTCAAGCCAATATAATCACTCCCAAGAACGAGAGGGATGCCCATCAGATCTGGGCAGACATCAACAAATATTTTGCCTCAAATCACGCGTCCAATAAAGCTAGGATTTTCAAGGAATTCCTTTGCCCTCCTTTCACCTTTGCAAACATCCCTGGATTCATCACAAACACCAAAACCGCTCTGTCTAGACTTCACGAGGTTGGTATCAATCTTCCGAGTGACATTATTGCGTTTCTGATTCTGGAGAAGCTGCCACCAAGTATGGATGCGGTGATTCAACAAATCACCCACTGGGATAAAAAGGTCTTGTTGGATCAAGTACTGGATCATTTACAAATGTTCAATAATAATAGATTCTTGAATAGGGACGTTCCGACGGACAAATTGGATGAAAATTTGAACTCCTTCTTGTTTCTCACCACCAGCATCAAGCCATGCGACGAAAAATGGCACAACCCAAAGGCTGCCCACCCTGAAGGTAGATGTTGGAAATTATAGCCACATCTCAAGCCATCCTTTCCTAGCAAGAAGAAGAACGGTTTGGAGTCCATGTCAGAGGGTACCTCTGTTAGCTCCTTCCTTACGAGCTCAATTTTTCCTTCTGACCACTTTGTGGTTGATTTGGGATCATCAAGAAATATAGTTTCTGATTCTCGACTGTTCTCCCATTTAGACCAATTGATGACTGGATTGATCTCAACTACTTCTGGAAAGAATTCTCTCAAATATGAAGGAATTGGAACAATGACTGTTTCGGATGATCTAAATCAAGATGTTACCCTTTCTAACATGCTGTTTTCTCCTAACTCCACTGTCAATTTAATGTCAATGCGTTGTCTTGTCCTAGATGGATTTACAATTGATTTTGGGAAAGAGCATTTTATATTACAGAAAGACAAATGGAAAAAGTGTGGAGTCTATGATTGCAATATACCTATTGTTCATTTCCTAAACCACAAAAAATCTCAGATAGCTCTTCTTACAAGTGATGAAATCCTTCATAAGTCCCTAGGACATCCAAGCTACGGGAGAATTTGTCAAAAACTTGGTATTGCTATTAAGAAACCTTCAATTTGTGAAGCGTGTGCCATTGCTAAAATCAGTTGAAGTCCTTTCAACAAGAAACACACTTGGGCCAAGAGACCTTTTATGGAAATTCACTAAAATTTATTTGGGCCCATTCACCCATTGAGCATTAAGGGAGATTCTTATTTCTTAACTGTTGTTGATAGTTGTACCAGATACTTCACAGCTATTCCTATCAAAAACAAGGGCAAGGCTGCGAGTACACTGGAATTTTTAATCGAGGTCAAATCCAAACGTTTCAACTATAAGCCCATGATTATCCATTCGGACCGGGGAGCGGAATTCTGGAATCACAGCCTCTCCAGCTACTGCAAGGAAAAAAAGATCAGACAGACCTTTTCCAATGCGTATACACCACAACAGAACAGATTGGCTGAACAATTCAATTGTCTTGTTCTGGAATCTCTTAGGACGGTTATTTTCAACTCACAACTAAACAAACAATTCTGGAATGTAATTATTAGATCCCGCGCATTAGCTCTCAATCAGATTCCCGCCCACAAGTCAAAGAAATCACCTTACAAATTGTTCAAAGGAGAGACACTGAATATAGATTATTTCCATCCCATAGGAAATCCCGTGAGTCATATTCTCAAGGATTGACCTTCATTATCAAAACTGGAACCTTGTGGACTGGTTGGTAGGTTGGTTGGCTACAATGACAAACTCCTGTCTTACAAAATACTGACAGCCGACGATAAAGTGATTGATACTAAACACATAACCCTACTTGAATTTGACTTGGTTCTCAAGACAAAAGTTGTCAATGACGTGAACGTTGGAGACTGGTGTATGGAATCTATCAAACAAGATTCTCTTAACAATGCAAGTATTGATTTGAATCTGGATTCCGCACCTCCTAGAGAAGACTTACCCGTCATTGATGCACATGAATTGCCACCCCCCGCGGAATCTGTTGACTTCACTAAGGGTGATCAGACTCAGTCTCCTCGCACGTATAACTTGCGCGAACAAGTATCTTCAATCAAACCACTTAAATACTCCTATTGTAATATTACAAAGGAAGGACATTCATATTTCTCCAACAAACAAGAGATTTAGATCAACAAGATCGAGAATCAAGATGTTTGGGAGAACATGGACATTGAACCAGATCACTATCTCAGAACAATGTGGGTTGACAAAATCAAACCAGCAACCAGCCTTGCTCCAGAAAGACAGAAATCACAACTATGCATTATGGGGAATCTGCAAACTCCTGGGGTAGATTTTGGGGATACCTACGCTCCCACAGGAAAGTTTACGACCCTTCTTCTTCCTCTGTTGAGTGGTTTGGATCTTAATCTTGAAATTAGACAGCTTGATGTAAAGGTGGCTTTTCTATTTGCTCCATTGGATGAAGACATTTACATTCTTAAACCCAAGGAGAGTAGGAGGGCCTGCAAATTTTTAAAACTCAAAAAATCACTCTACCGTCTTTGAAAAGCTCCTTTGAACTGGTATAGAACCCTCACCGTATGGCTGGTAGACATTGGTTACGAGCAATGTGATGCCAATCCCTGTCTTTACACTCACAAAGATCAACATTCATCCATTTTCTTTCACGTAGATGATCTGATTGTAAGCGGTGAAGTCAAATGGTTTGAAGAAAGATTCTTAAAGAAATTTCCACGCTCCTTGGCTCACAATCCTGAAACTATTCTTGGTATGGAATTTTCCAAATCAAAGGACGGTATCATGTTGAATCAAACCAAGTTAATTCAGAAGACTTTGGAGGAACTGAAGCTATCAGAGGTAAAACCAGTCATTACGCCCCTTACTCCTGGAATCCAATTAATTCCAGCTTCACATACAGAAATCTCAGAATTTAATAAGCTTGGGGTAAATTACAGGAAATATACGGGTTTACTAAACTATCTAGCGTGTCGCACTAGGCCGGATATAGCCGGGGCTTCCTCGATTCTGTCCCAGTTCAATCAAAGTCCGGGTTTATCTCATTGGAAGGAGGTTCTTCACGTTTGGAAATATCTCGCGGGGACCTCTTCCTTCTCTCTCACTCTGAAATCGGATGTGACTGCGCCAAATTTGCTACAGGTCTTTACCAACTCAACCTGGGCATATGATCCCAGCAGTCAGAAGTCTCAAACTGGTTTTGTCATCTTCTGGAAATTTTCTCCTATCGCTTGGAAAAGTCGCAGACAGTCCAAAATTACACTCTCATCTATGGAGGCCAAACTGAATTCTCTAACCAATGGGGCACAAAAATTTTTGTGGATTCAATCCATCGTTAATGACCTTTGGAGGGGTTCTCAGATTCAGCCTTCAACCTTCTACGTAGATAATAAAGGATTGTTTGATAAAATCGAACACTTTGTGTCTAATTCAAAAACCAAGTATATTGACATGAAAATAAAGTGGCTGAGGGAGCAATCCAGCTCTGGAAACATTCACATGAAGCTCATAGCCACCGATGAAATGATCGCCAATTCTCTTACAAAAGCAGCGAATAAACAGGCCCTACATCTTTTAACCTCCAGGTGCTTCTAGGCCTACGTTTCACCAAATTATGGGGGGGTGTTGGAATATTATTGGAATATATTATGGTGCTGGAATGATTGGTTCTTTCTATTTTTTTGCTCATCTGTCTATTTCATTTTCTCTTTCTTTTCTTTATTATTTATTTCTACTTCCCAGGCGCGGACATCTCCCAGAGTGCACGCCACTGTACTTCAGCTCGTATGCATATTCATTACTGTCATACATTTTCTAAGTCTTGTACTACTCTCAGCAATCACATGGTTCTCTTCTCCCTGCCCACCTTCTTTATCATCTCTTTGAACCTTCCTCAAGATCCAGTATTAGCAACAAGGACTAGCTCAATCAGAAGGCTGTGGCCACAGTGGTTGACATTGTTTAATTTTTTGCAATGACCTGCTGCAATCTCCGTAGCTTAGAAGTCTCCTAATCTTTTCATCTTTGGCTTCCCTTCTCCAAAGTTTTAACATCTTTCTTAGCTTGTATGGTGGTTGTTTCCTAAATCTCTTTTGTCTCAAAGTGCCTCTGAATCTCCTCATTTTCATCAGCTTGGGTATGATCATCTTTAAATCTGATTGTGTTATCATGATAAAGTGTCTAACCATCTTGTTCAGTTTTCTGGTTTGAAATCAATCATCACTTTAATAATAAACGGATCAGTTTATCATATATTGTAAAGAATTTGTCCAATTTTCAAATAAATTGCTCACTTATTGTTACTCTTAATAAAACTAAAACTGACATCACCATCAACTTGTCCCACTAGTCATTGGTGGTTGTTATTTTCTGTTTTACCTTTACTACCACTTTTGAACGCCCCATGTTTAGCCTCTGATGAGCTAAAACATTTTTACCTATCTTGGATTAGACCTATTTTAACTTAGGCAAGTTGTCTTCATGTATATGACATTTTTACCTGACCCTTAATCAGGTATTCATTTACAATTAGAAGAAATCCCCACATTTAGTGGAGTTTATTATCATCTACCAGTACATATATATACTGCATATACTGTATTTACTGATAAACTTGGACAGCTTAACACCTACTTTCCATGCTGTTCCTGCACCATTCTCAATTAATGAGCTTGCTACTAGAAGAATTAGAATTGGACATAGTAGTTGGGTTAAAAGCCTTGCTATCAATAAATATTTCCAAGAATCATCCCACCAAACGGTACATTCAAGTTTCCCTGCATACGGATCTCCAAGATGTTATACTCTTACCAGTGGTTTTTCAAGGAATCAGCATAAATATATAAGCTTAAATAGTTTTTCTTTATTCTAAGAACATTTTACCTACTCGCATGAACTTGATCATGGCAACCCTTACATAGTGCAATTTGCTTGTGATTCAGTTTTTATATAAGACTGATGAATCCTGTTTGTTTTTTGCCTTTTAGGTGTTTTACATGGTGCATTTCAATATCCCTTTTTTCTCCGCACACTGTAAATTCCTCCTCTCAAGCAAATTGAGTTTCCAATATTAACCTAATTTTCTTGAAGAAATCTGGGATATTCATTTCTTGTTTAATCTTAAAGCTTCTTGATTTTGTAAAAATCAAGAGTCTTAATGGTAAATGACTTCTTTTTATCTACTCAGGCCAGTTTACTTCCAAATTTATTGAAATTCCCTGCTCTAGAGTCAAGTCTGTATTTATGGCTTAGAGTGTGAGCACAGCTATGCTTAATGATATAATCTACCACTGTACTGAAGAATCTGAATTTATCAACAAACAAATAATATTTTAGAAACCCATTGATTGCAGCGTTGTAATTGATAAGAATGGCCTTATTATCAAGGAAGATTCACTTAGTCATGGCTGAATGTTTTAGAGATCCCCCAGATTTATAATCCTTGAGGAATCTGTTAAATTCAAGATTTTGTATAATTTATTGGATTGGTGCTCAGAAGACTTCTCTAGCTTGGTTTATTGGAGATTTGATCATAGTTTGTGTTGGAATTCTGGCAACTAGCATCCTTATTTCTTTTTCTACCAATTAAAACATAAAAAAATTATTAAACAAAATATGCTTTCAATCTAAGCTATCCCCTGGTATTGTGGGCCTCATAAAAGTAGTATGCTATGATTAAGAACAATCTCTCATATCTCTAATCAGTTTTCCTTCTTTTTGGTTGATTTTTTCAAGATTAAGTCATGATTAAGTCTGAAAGAATGCTAGTTCAAGTATTCTGATTATCCTTCTATGATCAAATCTTGTAGCCATGAGCCCTTGTCACTGTTCATCTATAGGTCTTCTTATCTCTAAGAACATACTTCCTTATCTTGATCTTTCTTAATTATAATTTTTTTTGAACCACCAAATCAGCTTGAATTAACGCCTCAGTCTTATTTTACTTGTCACTCTTCTTTTGATAGCTTTTATGTCCTGGCTTATGACCTGTTGTGTCTCTGCCTTGGTGCATACTTTCTTTCACTGATTATGCAAAACTTCTTTGTTTCTTCTCATTCATTATTCATTATCTTGTTATTTTCAGACCCACCAGTTGTTCTTCATCAAATGGATTGTATCTATACTATTTAAAACCATTCTAGTCCAGCCAATTAATCACCATCTGTTCTGACCTACATTGAACCTGATTGCTCCCATTTGACTCCTGGATCCACTCCTCTTAGTGTGATAAGAGTCTTTTCCTTATTCTCTCCTTCAACTTCTCCGGAGCATCTCAGCTTAATTCTATCAGTTTGGCTCTTGTTATTATACTTCTTAACCATTTTTGTTTCATATTTTTGTGGTACACTGATATAATACCCAAGAAATGTTTCCATTTCCTTGTGGAGATATGCAATTTTTGATTTCTCTTTATTCATTTTGATCTTGATTTCAGACTTAAGGAATCTAATTCCTTGGTTTTTAATTTCCTGGGCTAGATATTTAGTTTCAATGATTCCAATTATTCAATATTCTGCATATCCTACATAGTGAGCTCTTGTTCAAGTTCTGATTCTTGAGGGAAAAGTATTACGCTCTATTCTGAGTTTCTTGTATTCTTTCAGATATCCCTTATCTCCAGTGCTCTTGTATCTGTCTCTAGCATCTTTCATCTTCTCATAATAGTTAAGAAGAAGAAGAGTCATTTTGGGGTTCACCTTACTGATCAGTTTCTTGTTACTAGAGTACTTAACAATAGTCTTGTCCGTAAATATATCAAAATCATGAAGATAGATATGGCTTAGAATAGGAGATACAAGAGACCCTACTCCATCTTCCTTAGTGTGAGATAAAATTCTTTCAACATATTCACCCTTCACTAGCTTTCAATACAGATCAGTAAATTGCTGATGTTGAATTCACTTCTGAAGTTTTGTTTCTAGAATTGTATTATCTACGCTGTCAAAATAAGACTTGATGTCCCCTTCAATCTCTCAAGAGAAACCATTTCATTCTGAAATTCTCTTAAGAGCTGAATGAAAGCTTCTTCCCAGTCTGAATCCATGACTGGAATCACAAAAGGAAGGTTCAAAGATTGTCTCCAGGAGTATTTGTATTCCTTCTTGCACAATCTTATCTCAAGGTGAGGCTACGGCTAGAGGCCATATCTTACCATTAGCCTTGGGGATCATAACTCTTCTTGACATTTTAAAGGTGAAACTCTCATCCTTCAGAAATTTTCTGATTTTTTGGATGAGTTTACTTCTCATGCTGTTAAGTGTCTTATCATCTGAGCCCTAATTTATATTACCAGCACCATCCAAACCCATGAGAGAGCAATTGAAGCCTCTCAGAAAGAATTCAAGCATTGCAATGGTTTTCCTCACTCTGTTTATGTAAAGATCAGCCACTTTGCCCTCAAAATTATTCATTCATCTCATCAAGTTCCTGATTCTTCAACTGATTGTAACAACTGTGATTACTCTTCTTACATGGTTATACCATGTTTTCACAA